>VZRZ01007958.1:0-73308 GCA_013398175.1 Climacteris rufus
GGCAGTGGCGGCGGGAGGGGCGGAAGCGCCAGCGCCGCCATCTTGGGGAAGGGCGGGGAAGGCGCCCGGCTCCGCCTCATGGGGGAGGCAACGGGGCTGGGGAAGGGTTTGGGGTTCTGTCCCGTGAAGAATAGCTGAAGGAGCTGGGATGGCTGAGCCTCGAAGAGGCTCAGGGGTGGCCTTATCGCTCTCTACAACAGCCTGAAAGGAGAGGGTAGCCAGGTGGGGATCGGCCTCTTCGCTCTGGCAACAAGTGACAGGACGAGAGCACATAGCCTTAAGCTGCACCAGGGGAGCTTCAAGTCGGACATTAGAAAGAAATTATTCACAGAAAGGATGATTAAACATTGGAATGGATGCCTAGGGAGGTGGTGGAGTCAACATAGCTGGAGGTATTTAAGGCAGTACTGTTCATGACACTCATGGTCCAGTTGACAGGGTGATGTCAGTTCCTAGGTTGGACTCGATGATCTCAGACGTCTTTGCCAAACTCAGTGATTCCTGATCTTCAACTAGACCAGGTTGCTCAGAGCCCCATCCAACCTGGCTATAAATGTTTCCAGGGATGGGGCATCCACCAGCTTTCTGGGCAACCTGTGCCAGTGCCACATCACCCTCATTGTAAAAAACCCCCCTTCTTTCTTAGTCTAAACCTACCCTATTTCAGTTTAAAACAATTGCCCCTTGTGCTGTCACCTTAGAAAGGTCTTAAAAAGTCTTCAGGCCAGTGTTAAGCTGCAACAAGCCGTTGGCTGCAGAACGAATGAACTTGGCTGTTTGAAGTGAAGGAGCCTGTGGGCAGCTCCCACGAGGTGGTTTGGCCACCTGTGTGTCCTTGCCTTTATGGAAAGGTGCAGCATCTCACGTGAACACCCTTTCTATCTGACAATGGACATTATGGGTAGAGTTGTTTTCCTCTAAAGAAATCCTGTAATAACTCAAATGTAGGAATCTCTTCCATGGATGGAGTCTGCCCAATCGTGTCAGTCAGAGACCCATTCACCTGGAGTTCCCACCATCTAATGGGACATCTGTGCTATTTCCCCCTTATAGTGCTCTCTCTATGTATGTGTGGTGCACTACCATTGCAGGTATAGGTGTGTAAGTATGGCTGAGAAAGGCTGGAGTATTCTAAAATACAGGGGGTGCGCTCATTGGGGTTTTTTGCCTATGTAGAAAGAATTCTAATAAAGCAGCAAGCTGTTTTATTACATTTTTATAACTAAGTGCAGTCATGCTGGAATAAATTATATTCAACATCACAAATTTTGAAGAACATGTTGAGCTATCTCTTTGACAGCAGAAAGTGCTTCTAAGCAAGTTGGCTTGATTTCTCGAGAAGGAAGCAAAAATCCGTACGTTCCTGTGTCCCGAAGCTCAAAGGTAAAAGAGTATTTAATGCCAAGATCGTAAGCCCAGTCGTCAGACCCTCCAGGAGCTAAATCTTTGTGAGGAAGGAAAAATAGATAAATTGCCTGAAACCAGAATGTTTTCTATTCAAAAGGTGTCTTCTGATGCCAGCAGGGATATACTGTCATGCCTTTTATTGCAGTAAAGTCATACTTACAGATTGTTTGTGCACCAGCACCAGGTCTATACGTTTTCCGAGTTGTCCTCTTTATAGCTTTAGCTACTTTATTTGCCAGACCTTCCTGAAATTAAATAAAACACTATTAGCTTTAAGGCCTTGTGATAATAGTTAATATGTGTGCAGTTAGAATTTACTTACATCGTGCTTGAGATTTCGCATTAGTTATATACTCTTATAAAAAATACTAGAAAACCCACATTGCTGAAAATTTTCAGAGTCTGCCCATGCTAGATTGCATTTCTGCTGTAGACAGGTGAAAAATACAGATAAAACCTTATCCCCACTTCCGGTAGTAAACCATTTGTTCTCATTTGTCTCATATTTTTTCTTTTCTGCCCCAGCATTTAAATCACTGTTGATTTAAATAATATTGACAAATACAGCAGGAAAATATTTTAAGTGAGAGACCCCTACCCTTAAAGCCATGAAGAAGGCTAAAATGCCCAGAATTACTGCATCTCTTTCTGCTTTACAGGGAAAGAGTAACTATTCTGTTTTGAACTCTGCTGTCTTCAGTGGGAGTTTTTACTGTGTCATTGGGTGGCTCAAGGATGTAAAATTCTGCGTGAGCGGGATATATTTTCCATCTTACCATTAAGACCGGTTTAAATAAGTATCCCTAGCAAAAACCTTAATAAAAGTAGCAAGTGTCCACCAGAATACCTTATTGCTTAGGTATGTGAAGGGTGTTTTTGGGAGTTACACACCAAGTAATTTCAGAGTTTGTGTAAACCATGCAACATAATGAGGAATTTACATATATACATCTTTTCAAGGTGTCCAAAACAACGGGACTCTGCTCTTTTAGCAGCAGCTTTAACATATCAGGTGGTGTTGATGTATAATCAATCTGGAACAAATATTTTCATTTTTCCATAGTCTTCAGAAGCAGCTTGCTGACTTACACACTGCTAGGCCAGTCCAGTCTTCTTTAAGTTGTTAAGAATGTCAAGAAAAATGTCATTTCCTAATTCTTGATCCCCACAGCACAGTGACTCCCTCATTACAAGACTAACCAACCAGGATAAGCAGTTCTGAAATAAGTGTGACACTCCAGGAGGTGGGAAGACTTACCAGCTCATCATGGTCTTTGCTTTTGTTCATAGTGTAAGAATATGGAAACAACACCAACTGGGAGTAAGAGTGCATGGTTATGTAGGCTTTAATGGTGTCTTTGTGGTCTCTGACAAAGCGAGCCACTGCTTTCACTTCAGGCTCAGACTCTGGGTAGGGTCCACAGTATGTCTCCTGACATTCATAGGGAGATGCTCCTGGACCTGTAACAAAAAGCACACAGTTTTACTCCTTCTTCCCTTCTGCATTTCTGTTTATCTAATGAAAGAGCAGAGTATGATGCTAATACACAAGGACTCATGGATTCCACCATGCTGTGGAAAGAACTGGCATTCTTGCAGAAATCTGTGTGAGCCTACTGGGGTTTTCACCTACTATACTCTTCAAAACAATCAAGGAGAAGGTGTATAAAAAAGTATTCAAAGATTGGATAAAATGTCTTAGATGAGAGGATGAATATGCTTCATTTAAAATCATCACATGGTTGTGAGATCACATTTTAAAATCTAGAAGTACTACAGGAAAAAGGCAGTTCTATGTGATCATTTAATCTTGGGGGAAAGCAAACTCCCAATGAGAAGTTGAGAAAACACGAATCAAAATGAAACTTTTTAAGAAAACTTGACTCTGAAATCAAGAAGACAACTAGGATTCACCACTTCTGCTCTCTTCAGAATAAGACCGACTTTCTGGAAGTAGTCAGGATCTTTAGCCTTTAGGGGTAAAATGCATATTTTTCTGTGGATGATTAGCAATGGACTAAAATGACTGAAAGCCATATAGGACATTAGTGTCAGCACTGAGTGAAGTTGGAGCCGATCTGTAGGGTAACATTTGATAGCTATTCTGCAGACTATTAAAAAAAGTCAAGTACTAACGGGCCTGCAGTAAGTAAACATGATATAGTCTTCATAAGAAACATTAAGGACCAAAAAATCTTGGTCGGCTGGGCATTTTGGAAGGACAACTGAGGTGATCAGTTTGTACAACATAGTGGAGCACCTACTCAGCTGGATAGTGCAATAGGCCTTGGGTGACATGGCACTTCTTCCCTCTTTCCTCCTTCCCACCAACAGCTTCCCCCAGGAATGTCATGCTGGGATGCAAGGCGCTCTGTTGTGCTGGGAAGGGGTTATTTCCTCCCATCTGGGGAGGAAAAATCCTGAGTCCCAACAAAAAATATCTAAAGCTGGGAAAGCTTTCACCAGTTCCTAACAGATACCCAGCTGCAATTGTCTTTATATTAACTTTGTGGAATGGTAGATGAAAGAAAATGTTTTAGAAATAAAGAATTTTAAAGGCCAAAAGTGAGGCAGGGCTACAATAAGAAGAAAATTATGTCCTACCACACCAGTGCGCATCAAAATTCCTGTTCATGTCGGTACCAATGCACTTGCTGTTACCGTGCGAGGAGCGGCTTTTTCTCCACAGCCGATTCTGTGGAAAGAGACACACAAGCCTGCTCAGGGCAAAAAGCTGAAAAAATCAATGCACCACCTCACTGGTTAGTTAAAGGTGACTTCCCACTCCTGCCTCTACAGTCATGTGCCAGTGAAGACCAAGGAAGGTTCTAAAACCACAATCTGCTTGCCAGTGAAGCTGGATGATAAAAGGAAATGTTGGGTGAGATAAGAAGTGATCACATCTGGTTTAATTTCAATGGAATTTGGACTGTGGAAGGAGGAAAGACGACATACGAGTTGGCCAGGTATGTGAGTTTAGGAGCCCAGGTCCATCTTTCTGTGGGAAAAGATGCAGAAATTCCAAGTACAGAATAAGAGTTTGAGGTGTGCAGTTCCAGGATGAAGACAATGCCCTAACCATTCACAGTGACAGTTCCCATAAACAGTAAATTAGTACATTGCACAAGCTGTCAAGAAAGGTCTACGTACAGAGGGGTGGCTCCATGTGTACTCATAGCCATCCACGTTTATCACAGGCATGACATAGAAATCAAAGTGCTCCAGAAGTGTTGTCATGGTCTGATCTCTCTCACGCACGTGGATTGCCTATAAAGCACAGGGGAAACTTACTAAAAGCGTTCATAATAGTGATTTTCTTACCATCCTACAAAGGTACCTGGTGGCATATGTAAAATAACTGCAATTATCAGAGCAGACTACCTCCTAATAAGGCTCATCACAGCATAGAAACTGGCAAATACCAAAGTTGTTCTTTGCTTGGAAGTGCCAAGGCCAGTGGGAATGAAATTGATAATGTCAGTCAGATACATTGCAGTCCTTTAGTGTTGATGGGTGGTTGTGAGATAGAATTGAAACCTATTAATAGGAAGGTTTGAGCTTTTGCTGCTTTTATAAATAGTAAGAATACTGCCTTCCACCTAAAATACAGCAAGCCCCAAAATAACAACATTTCAAATGTCTGCTGTACATAACATTATTTATTCTGGTTGCATTGTGAGTTTAATGCAACTGTATGACAAAAGTCAGTAAGATCTTCGTTGCTATTTTTGCCTCACAGCTTATTTTGAAGGCTTTGGTGATGTCATGGTTGTTGGTCCATGACAAAGAAATAAATTTCAATCTAGATAAGTGGGTTTATTACTATTAGAATAGACAGTCCTTCATCATCTTTTTTTTTCTTTTATGCCTTACTTAGACCACCTTCTTTAATTTTAAATCCTTTCTAGTTTTCCTCAGGCAATCGCCTTCCTCTGACTAAATGAGAAATGTCAATCTTTCTACAATCTTAACAACAAAATTAAATGATAAAAGAGTGGACCCATTATAAAGAATGCCTAGGATTTGCTAGGGAGACCTGGTGATTTTAGTGTGTGTGTGTGCAGATGTGTGTTAGTATGAGATTTTAGAATGCTGCTTCATTAAGTGATATAGAAACAAAATTTGAATTTAAACCATGTAAATTAGATCAAAGGGATGGAGAACCTAAATATTCAGCTTGTTACTTCTGAAAAATGCTTCAGGGATGTGTCACTGGCATAGTGACAGCACGGCTGGTAATTATTTGGAGCAGCATGAAAAGGGCAAATGCATTTCCTTCCAGTGGAACCTTGAAGGCTGGGATTATTGCTGGGTCACAAGGTACATTCAGCTGTATCTGTCCTTAACTCCTGCAGTAGCTTTTCAAATTTTTTAGCCATAGAGGTTTTATAGTTTTGACTGATGACAGAAATACATTTACTAATTTATTCTTATTAGTATCATCATCCACATTATTTAATTCCATCATGGCCAAATCATAATTCATGTTTCAAGGACTTATCTATGTTGTTTCTCTGACTACAGTACTGGTGACTGTGAAGTCTCAGTCTCATCTAGTTTATTTTTACTGTGAACTTTGCTTTTCTGAAAAAATAACAGTAAATAATAGCTCAGAACATTAACTGAGCAAGATGGGCATCCTAAGTCTGGGCCATAAAGGCCTTAGAAGCCTTTTCCTGGTCCATACCAGGGACCAGGCCAGCAGCTCAGCATAAGGAGTTGAACAGATTCCTTAAGTTCAGTAAGACCAAGGCAGTGTATTTTAAAATCCAGGTGCAAATTGTTGATGTTGTATCTTCTGGTGTACCTTTGTTCCTGAGTAGTGTAGATATTAAAGATAGATGTGACTATTTGTCTGCAGCCACACATCAAGGCTGTTTGATCTAAGGCCATTCTACAGACTCATCCCATCAGTGATTTTCCAGTTTCCATGAACTGGTACTATGGCTGGATGTTGTTGGTCATGTTCTGGAGGTCTGAAATGAGGATGTCGCTAGCAGGGATAGTATCTTCAGAAGAAGGTGGCTTGTGTGGCTTTATTCTCTGCAGATCCAGAAAAAAAGAAGGAGCACAAATGGTAAACAGAGTCAGAAGGAGCAGTAACAGCAGACACAGGAGTAGGTGATGCATCACAGCAAGTGGTAAGTAGAGATTGCTGTGTCCACATTGGTGTGGAGCTATGCCATGTCTGGGGCAGGCAGGTGTA
Organism: Climacteris rufus; assembly: GCA_013398175.1. Taxonomy (NCBI): domain Eukaryota; kingdom Metazoa; phylum Chordata; class Aves; order Passeriformes; family Climacteridae; genus Climacteris; species Climacteris rufus. Next base: position 6,614 of record VZRZ01007958.1, read on the forward strand.
GGGTACCTGTTCCTCTAAGAAGGCATGTAGGGAAGAGCCAAGGGTTGTAGGACAGCTTGAGCTCACCCTCTGTGTCATCTGATCTGCTCCAGGCAGTGCCAGATGCAGTAATACGGGCACAAGTCACCATGTGCTGTGTGACTCAGAGCCAAGACCACTCATGGAATCCATGTGGCAGTACAGACCTAGCCCTAGCAGATTAGCAAACACGTGCTTTTTCTGGTATTCCCTCTCCATCCCTGACCATTCATAATTATAAAGGTGTCTGTTGAATTTGTTGGACACACTTTGAAGTTTCTTTCATATTTGAGAATACATCTGAGCTCCTTTGCACTGAATCCCTGTGACTTTCTGTCTCTTTCATACACACCCCCATCTACTGACACTCACAGACATGCACACACACTGCTATGTGTGCAGCTTGGACACAAATATCCTGTGTTGGTGTTGTGGAAGTAAATGGATTAAGGCTTTATGGAGCTTAGAATGCAATTGGACAAAGGTAAGTGGCATCAAGATTTTTTTGCTTTGCTTTGAAAACAGTAATCAGATGTGATTATGTACTCACATGACCTATGAACCAGAGGCAAAAAGCAGGAGAAATCCATTCTCTAGCATGGATACCACAGTCAATCCATATGGCATTTTTTGTTTTTTCCTGGCTTTTAGAAATCTGACAAAAGAGAAATTGCATTCAAATGTCACCATTGTAAAGAGTACCACATAAAACCGGGAGTGAAAAGGTAACCAAGATGGAAGAAGCATCTGTCTTGTAGGGAGAGCTCAGACTGATCCTGGGTCAGGATGTAGCCATCAGTTATGTTTGCATATGGTCAGAGAGCCACATTCAGACTAACAAGGGCCTAACATAGGCACCAAGGCTACAGCAGGCCCCGAGGTCAAGGGAGTGTGTCATCAGCTATGCAGGGCAACAAACTAGATCAGTGTCATAGTCAACAGAGGAGGGTGTCCACTGTGCCAGTATTTCCTGACTTTGGGGGATGGCCTAGCTGTGAGAACTTCTTTGTGACCCAGAAAGGAACCTAATCTGGTCAAATGCATTTGCAATGGTAATGCATCTTGCTAGAAGGAAACTTCTAAAAAGCACAAGAAGTATGAATGTAGGTATAGATTTAAGGAAGTGTCCTGGCCAAGCCCCATCACTTGTTTATGTTACTACTTTGAAAGTTTTTGTGGTAAATCACAGCTGTACCTTCAGAACGTAAAGCGGACGTTTTTCATATGATGATCCAATATATATTTTCTGGAGGAGATCAGAGTGAACTTCAGCTACTTCTTCCATCCAACGATATATCTACAAGGGTGAAATTAGTAAGTAGATCTTCTCTCTCTTATTTTCCTTCATCCCTGAAGTGGTCTAGACTTAAATTCATTCTACCTCCCAAAAGTTTTATCTGATGGGAAAGAAAAACTAATGATTCAGCCCACTTACCACTTGCCTGACTCTAATTTCTCTTGAAACAAACAGTAAGATACAGTCATAACACAGTCCAAGTATAGCCCTGAAACTCCTCTTTAGTGCTATTTGTTTAAATTATTATTGATTTTGTGTTTCAAATATTTACATGTTTGTTTTGTGACTTCAATTTGCTTCTGTGGTCACTGCATTTGAATGACAGTTTGAGACAATACAAGTACGAGAGATTTTGTCTGGTGCTTCTTTCTTTCACTATGAAAGCATTACAATAAGCAGAACTCTCAATTGGTGAGCAATACAGTGGTAATTATTACCTCCTGTTGATTTATTTCCTTTTATCTGCATTCTCAACCATGAAATAGATTTCACTCTTTGAATCTACAGATATTTGCAACAAAAATATCTTACTTCTTTCATTGAATGGTAGTTTTCATAATATGAGGAAGATCTGCGAGGATTGACTGTGTCATTGGCAGTCTGTTTTTCAATAATTCCTTGAACATCTCCCATCAAGACTCTGAATAACAAAGGAAGAGCACAACCTCCTGTTAAATAAATGACAAACAACTTTACAGAGTCATTCACGACAACAAATAAAAAATACATACTTGTATTGGATGGTCAGTTGCCTTAACTGAGCTTTTATGTTATTTATGTTGGATGCATTGACATAGAAGTGGACTTCTCTGTCCTTCTCGATGTTTTCAATCACAACAGGTTGCCAGAGAATGACCTACAAAGTTTCCAAAAACGTTTAATTTTTTTTTACAGAGGAAAGAAAAAATATTCTTACTAACATTTGATAAGCTTTTTTTAAAATAATTGAAGCATATGTTTTCAATTTAAGAGACTGCTCATAACAAGCAGTTTAATGTTCCCTGTGATGTGTTATAGCATTCTGCTACTTCTGGAAATGAAATGTGTGTATTTAAGAAATGTTTATAATGACTTCTGCACATAAATTCATAAATCAAGAACAAAGAAAAGAACATAACCTTTTCTGAGATAGTATTTCTAGTATAATAGTTATATTTAGCTGGTTATTATGTTCCATGTTTTCAAGTCTGCTGAGAGTTATTTTCCCTGAGGGTATTTGGAGAATTAATGAAGATCAGACCAGTCTTTGTAGTTATTTTATTCTCTGATGGCTTTGATCAGGGTGAAAGTAAGTGCCAGAAGGGGTTTGAATATAAGTCAAGTTGAAGAAGCAGTACAGAGATTAGAAATGGTAGAAAAATAAGAAAATTAGATTCTTCCTGGTAAAATTAAATATTTTACAATAACAAAATCAAAAGCCAACATATTCAATGAAAGACTGAAACTTCAGAACCAATAAAAGAAAAAGATCTAGGGGCAACAGTTAGCAGTGCATTAGGCATAGAGTGTAAAAAAAGTCAACATAATTTTTGAATGCATTTTTTGGGCATCATACAGCATGAAGTCACCAGAAAATAGGGTTTAGGTTTTTTTTTTTTGGTGCAGTTGCACGAGGAATATTGTATAACAGATAAATGGTGAAGCATTTGGCCTCTGGATGTATTACTGCAAGGTACTACAAATAGCTGAGCTAGTCCCAAAGTAGCTGTCTCATACATTATTGGCAGAGTAGCGACAGCATCGCATGGCTCAGCATTGTTTTTGTAGGTTGTAACCATTAAAATTTGCTGGGAGGTACTGTTTGTGTCTTCCATTTCCTCTTCCCTTTCCTATTGCCTTTCCTTTTCCCATTTCCATTCTGTTTTCTTCTTAAAGTTTGCTCTATTTATAGCCGTGGGAAAAAATTGTCCAGTTGATTTGCATATTCACATAAATGACTTGGTAAAAACCATCACATGCCCTCTCTGCACTGAATCTGCTGCAGTTCTTCTTCCTGACTTCTTGGGGCTCCTGTGTACAAGAAAGTGAAAAATTAAAGTACTAAAAAAAAGATGGAGGAGGGAAGATTTATATTGGTACAGAAAAAGAGATGGAGTTGATTTGTGGAGGTGAAAAAGAGCAAGGAAGGTTATCAAAAGTTTTCTAAGAACTTAAGGATTAGAAGATGCAAGTAGGGACAGCAGAAGGATTTTGAGATGGCATAAAATGAACAAGTGCTGAGAAAGACAGAGAAGTACTGGGCATAGATACCTTTAAAAGCTCTCAGTCATCTGAAACACCTCCTCAATCATCCTGTAAATTACATTGGTTGAGGGAATGGTTACACCTTTGCTTCAGAGTGTTGGTTTGCAACTTGGAAGGTGTGATTGGACAAGTGAAGAGGAAGAGATGTCTCAATTTAATTAAAAATGCTTTTATCTAATGAAAGATAGAAGTAATAATAATACAAAAGTATTGTTTAAGAGTCTTGTATCTTCTAGATGCTACTTTAAGAAAAATACCACAAAATTCCTGTCCTGATCTTCAAAGGTGTGCAAGCCATGGAGATCAAGATTGCACTGGTCAAAGGTGCTGAAGTTCCCTAGCAAATGTATTTCTACTTACTGTGTGTTGGTGCTTTTCAGTTTTGCAGTGTCTTAATACACAAAATCAATTGCAGAAATACAAGCTCTGATATAATTCATTACTATAAGATTATGGAGGGGTCTTCTCATGTAAATCAGAAAGTAGTGGAGCAATGAAAACCAAGCATTTGCTGAGTTGATGTATTAGAGCAAATGAATGACAGTGGGCTAAATCTCTCTTGGGAGAGAGAAGCAGTATTAAGGCACTTGTGGAAAAAGTGTGGCCTACAGACCAGAGAGACAGAAGAATCTTTTTACCTCAGTGGTGTTCAGTAAATCCTGAAGAGCTTCAACTTCTTCATTGGTTTGTGGGAGAGCACACAAAACTTCATCCCTGAAAAACAAGGATATTTAGGTAAAGCACAGGTACTTGGAACAGCTCCAATTAATGCAAAAGTGGAGAAGCAGGCTTGGCCTTTCTTGTCTTCCCTGTCTTGGCTGCCATGAACTCAAAGACGATCCAATAGTGAAGATGCTGATTCCTGTTCCAGCCTCTGCATCTGCCAGTCAATAAAACCCATGGAAAAGGTGGTGCAGGATTTGGTAGCCAATATTTACTGCTGTCCTCCCCATCTTGGTTCGGTAACTTATATTCTCTTCTGCTTGAAAACCACGGTCCAGACATGCTGCACATGACACGGTACTTCCCAGCTACTCCATGCCTGACCCAACTGTTGATGACAGAAGTGAAATTCACTTTCTGGAAAGAAAAAAATACCACTCTGCATTGTAAATCAAGCCCTGATTTTCAGGGTCATGCAAGCCATGTAGTTTAAAATTACATTGGATAGATAATTAAAATAATTAGTGTACGTAGAAGAAGGAGACTCGGGAATGTCAGACCCCTATTTCCATTTCCTGGGCTGGGTGGCTCGCAGCCATCTAATCATGTGGAACTGGTGGCGTTGCACAAACCAGGCATCAAAGCCCCTGCCAGCCCTGTCTGCAAAGACTCTCCTGAAAAGGAAACAGGCAGGGCTCTCAGAACTAGGGTTTTCAAGCAGCATAACATGATTGTCACAGCTCGTTGCTGTGACTGATTTCAAGCAGAAACCTGACAACATCTGGCAACCAGGTGATTCATCTTTACTTTTCATCAGGCTCCAAGCAATCACTGTTGTTTCTCATGCAGAACCAACAATATGCCAACTTTATTTTTGCCTCCACCATCATTTGACAGAACATCAAAAACCAATCAGGGATAGGCAAGGTTGGCAGTTTACCTATTTCTTTAGGTAAGTGCACTCCGAAGTGTGTGTTTGAGGGTACTTTAAAAGTGAGTTTGCCTTCTCATAGCTGGGGAAGCCTTTTCACACAGGAACCAAGAAAAGGCCTGTTGCATCTGCTTTCATGGTATGATTCCCACAGCCTCAGGGCACCATAATGAGGAAGCTGGTGTGTACTTGTACCCCCCCGTTTGTGGCACAAATATTTCAGCCGAGTGTGGTAAGTACTGAACAGGTGGCACAATCCCTCTATAGCTCTCATGATAGGACCTGAATACACTGAACAAGCTGATCAAATTCTGCCCTTACACTTCAGCATGGCAAGTATCAACAGCCAAAATTGTAGTTGTTTGGCTTCTCAGTTTGATTTGGCATTATAACCCTCTTTCATGTGTCTTCTGCCCCACTCTTTTTAGAAAACACCCAGACAAAAGCTTTAAGTATTGCCCTTATACCAATTTCAGAAGCAACCCTCCACTCCCAGCTTCCTTGCCCTGCTTGCTGCCCCTGTACAGCTGAACCTGATCGTCTTGAACACAACTCTTTTCTTTCTGTTCTCGTGCCCTCCTTCCCTGATTGCCCTTTGAGTTTGTCCTTGTCCTTGAAAGGATCCTTATCATTCACTTCCTCCAACTTTCTGCCAGGCTCACACTGGGGTCTGTCACTGTTCCCCATATCTTTTTTTCTCTCTCTCTTTTAACTCTTGGTAAATAGAAGTCCAGCTGCCAACCCCACACTACAATACTCAGGTCTTACCCTGTAATTATGACAAAGTGAGTGGGATCCATTTCAGTTCATTTTAGATGGATTTGTTAGCTTCATCTAGAGCCAGGCATTGTCCTAATAAAGAAACAGGCACTTGTGGGGTCTGGGTAACCTGAGCTAATTTAGATATGTGTGCTAATCTGGAATTACTTGTCTCCTAAATACACATCTTTTTCTCCACTAGCTGCACACAAAGGTGAAGAGGACTTGTTCCCACACAGAGCTGTGTAAAAATTCCATGTAGTCAGATGAATCTTATTATTTTAGCCATTTTTGTAACTGGGGCTGGGAGATTTAGACTCCTGTTTCCCAGGGGGAAATGCCATATTCTTCTTGAAGAGTCATATATTCAGTGTTCTATTTACACATGAAATAAATGAACCTTCAAGTAGCACAGAGAAATGTTGTTCCACTGAATTCACCTAAAACCATATTTAAGTGTCCCCCTACGGTAACCCTCACACCTCCATAGCAATCCACAACAAAATATGATTGCAACACAAAAAGATCCTCTTTTTAAGGCATGAACTCCATGGTGTTTGCCTCTCAGAGGTCTGCAGAGTGGTGCAGTCACAGAAGGGCTGTGAGACATAATTCACTGTTATTTGTGTAGGTATTTTAGTCCTGGAGCAGGGTGTATTTAATCCTAGGTTGTTCAGCTCTGCTTAATATCACCACATGAAGAACATACCCTTTTAGTTCTAGATATTAAAACATTACAGGTTTTTAAACCAGTTGTACATGTAGAAAATGAAAGTACTTTGCCTGTCTTCAACTCTGACATATGTTCTCATGTTTTAAGAAAGCATTTGGTTTCAGGGCATTTCTGAAGTTTATAGATAGGTAACAATAAAGCTGTTTCAGAAACATTGTACAAATACCAAATGGTTATTCAAAAATGATTTATGCCTTGAAAAACCATCGTAAAATCTGCTTTGGAAAGAAAACAGATTGTTAGCACTTTCTGAAATGGTTTCTCTTTCTACCACAAGAAGTAATTCATTTAAGATCTTGTTTTAAGGCAAATGAAGCAAATTATTTTTTCCCATTAAGTTCCAAAATGCCCTTTATTGGCATTCAAAAGCACTGAATGAACAGAATTGATTTGCACTTAGACTGAAAAGAGTAGTTTTAATATGATTAAAAACAGAGGACTTATGGATGCAAAGAAGACTAAAAATAATTTCATTTGCCCTACCATCTCTATGTTAAATTGAACCTCGTATCCAATTACAAGGGCAGTAAATAAATGTTGGCCTTTGACAAATGTTTTCTCATGCAACCTGGACTTATTTTGCATCAATACTTTCCCGGTCCCACATACCACACACTAAAAGCCCAGTAGCATCAGTGGATATTTACCTTGGAAGAGTGAAGACATGCTTCTCTTTAACCCAGATAAATAGAGTAAAAAAGAGCAGGTAAAACTTCATCTTCATGGCATCCACAACAAAACCAAATGCAATGCGAAAGCCGAGGGTTTGGGACCCACATTATTGATTCAAAAAATATTATTTAAAGAGTGGTTAAAATTTAATACTGCCTCTCACCTCAACCCCAGGCTCCTGGTGGCTAAGTCAATATGACAGAGCACCCTGGGGAGGTGCTGCTCATATTGATGTTGTCCATGTACGAGAGGATAAAATACATTTTGGACATTTTTATATTGACAAGTCACTTTGTCATCTCAGCCTTTGTGTTATTTCATTGCAGCTGCGAACCACAGGCATAAGAAAGAACACCAAGCACAAAGCTTTTGTGATCCTCTAATATTCCTGGAGGTCCAGCAGTGTGCTCTGTATCCAGCTCTCCTGTAAGACACCACAGCCAAGAAAGAAACCAGGTTAGAGCAATGGGAATGAGGTTGAGTCCAAACAGAAAAACCCTGAACAGGAAAGCTTCTTTTGCTGGCATTTGCTAGCAGAGAAAACAAGGAGCAAATGGGGCATATGTTCTTGTGCTGTTCTGACATCCATGTATTTTCCTTATGTCATACTGGGTTAGCTTTTCAAGAAAAAGTAGAAGTGGCTCTTCATCTCATTATTATTAATTTTTGCATGCCCCCAAGATTTGCTTCCCATGTCTCTATCCATACAAGACATGCTAAAAGCTATATGAATTTGACATGTCCAGAATAGATGATCTCCATCTATGTTCTGTGCTTGAACAGCAAATCTGAACTTGACTAAGACACAGCTTATTATCATGGTTCAAGTCCTCTTCCAGAGGGAATTCATTCCAGAAGAGGACTGAGGAGTCAATCAATATGCATGTAATGAGGAAACCAGGGACCCAAGACCTGGGCGTGAGTGGGGGAACTAAATTACTTGATGCTGTAGGTGTAGCTTAGGGTTACAGCTATGTCATTGGTAAAAAGGTAAAAAAAGCCTGGGAACAAGCCCTGGAACTATGGTTAAATAATGTGGACTAGATTGCATCCACAAACACCCTCTAGAACTGCTCTGGAGTGGTCCAGAACAGAGCCAATTCTCCAGTTAGGCAGGTAGTCAGGGCTTTGGAAGTCAAACACAGCCTTGTTGGTTTTTTTTTTTTTTTTCTATTTAGTTGTTTCAGGGGGACAGACCTATCTTAAGGAGCCAGACATCTAAGTTTTAGATAACTGAGGTCAGCAGAGGTGAATCATGCTCCCCAGTGAGTATGCTGTGATTAATGTCTCTGTGAAAACATATCAACACTGAAAATCCCCAAACTGGAGTTGAGCACAAAGCAGACTCCAAAAGGAAAGTCAAAGATAGCCTCATGGGAAGTGAAACCACTGATGCCTTACCTAGATTTTGTAGTTCCTATTTTATTTTTTCTGGATGTTGTTCAAACAAATAGGAAGTTCTGGTAAGGTACAGAGGCCATTCCCAGCAAGGGCAGTGGGCAGTGCTCTGCCAGAAGGGTTTATATTTAAACTAGTCATTCAGTTGCTCTTTCCTCACACAGGTAAAATGAAGCTGTCAAATAAAATAAAATACAGGATAAAATACAACACACAACATTTGCTTATCCAGACAGTCTTTTGTCTGGAAATGTATCATGCACAGATATGAAGAAAAATTTGATCTACTGAGATAGGTTTAACAGAAAAGATTGAAAAGCTGATGGAGTTGGGTTGCTGGTATTGAAGGATAGGAAAATATCATACCTCTACATGTCTTAAAATGTTAATTAAGCGGAAAAGGGAACACTTTCTGCTGTCTACTTGAGAAGAAAGTTTTAGACAAACAGTAGGTGTAAGATATTTTTGGATGTTGGTTGATTTTCTAGTACATTCTCCAGCTAATTGTGAAGAGGCAGTTCACATGGTGTTTGAAAGCTACTGCCACTTGCATTTTGCTTTCTGGAATGCACTGAAAATATTTCATACAACAAAAAGATAGAAAATGGGTGTTTGAGGAAACTCTGCCTACAGCAGTAAATAGTTAATAACCTTCAAGAATTTCTGAGAACCTGGATAGTATTTCCCAGATAATCTGGGAAGAAAAATGCAGTCTTAAAAAACACTGTAAAGGGCAACTGTAAAAATAGAGTCAATTAAAAAATTTCATTTTGATAATTTTAACTGTTGCTTTATTTTTTCTAAGGTGTTTTAATAATTTTATTGAAAACTAACTTGCATTTCTAGGCTCTGTTTTTTAAGACCTGGAGGAAATAAGATTGAATTTAGAAGCTGGTGCAAGGGGAGGTCTTAGCTGATTTTGAGGAGATTTGAAATCCTCCTTTCTTGAACAAATTTATTTTTCTCTAATTAGGAATTTCATCAAAACTGATTATTTCCAGCAATCCTTTTAGCTTCTGCTGAGTCAGCATTCCCTGGTGAAGAGCTGCTTGATCAAAAATTCTGTCTGAGTTCAAAGATCTTGCTGCACCTGGATTAATTATTCCTTCTCCACTGGGTAGACCATAGGCTACACTGACCTGGTTCTTGAAAGTGTTGCTGTAGCAAATATAAGCAGAAGCCTTGCAGTAATGGGGGACAGTTTCATTTGTGTTAAATTTTGCAGTAGCTTTGGGAAATGCACAGGCTTTCATTTAAAAAGGGATGAGCAGATAATTGACAAAGTAGTCTCTTGATTCCTTTGTTTAAAATTGTGCATCCAGGAATTAGGACTGGCAGTATATATAGGCTCCTGGTGCCATTATTAGGATGCCTTTTAGGGTATAATCACACTTTAAAGGCAATTCTAAAGAGATGTTTTCACTCTTTTGGCTGAATACTGTCTGTTCTCTCCCTCTGCATATTCACATGTAGTAACACTAGCGTCCTCTGGACACAGCACGGCTGTTGTACTTCATGCAGATCAGGCTCTGGCACATCTTTCTGTGGTGGTTTGAGATGTCAGTGTCCAAAGTGGTGGCAGCAAGAGAGGCCAGGCATCCATGTGCCTGCTAAGTCAGGGTATCTATCATTGTTCAAGCCCCCTCAGCACATGCTGAGTTGCTGGGCTGTGCCTGGTCATCATGCTGGGCTTCTGCAGCTGCTCTTTCTGGTGAAAGAGCCAGACCCCGGAAAGTTGTCAGATAAGACAAGTCAAAGGAGAAACTTCTTGAACTGCTGCAGCCAGGTGGTCTTGAGCAGTGCCACTAAGTAATCTCCAGTGACTGCCATCAGTGGCACCCTTGGTTTTCAGGAACCTAGCATGACGAGATTTTCTTTAAACTCAACCAGGACCTACGTCTTTGATCTTGGGGCTTATCCAGTATCCAGCAGCAACATTTTGAATATCAAGTCTCATCTTGCATCAAGATTCTCAGATCTGAGTCTGTATTTCAGTGTGTGCTAAAGCCCACGCCAGGCTGGTGCTGTCTCTTTGTAACAGTAAACCTGTTAACAAGCACACAGAAGGGGCAGGAGGAGCAGAGGTCAGCTGTTATCAGCAGCCACATCCCTCAGATCTTTTTCCTTGTTTGGCATTAGCATAGTCTGTTATGGTTTTGATCCTTCAGAATCCTCTTGTTTCCAGTTAATCAGGGAGTCCCTCCAGGGATGGGTAATTGTGCTGATGCATCCACGTGACTGAAGCAGAACATAAAAGCTAAGTGAGTCTGTGCTGTCCTTATTGGTTCTTTAAATTCAGATTCAAATGCAAAATAATCTCCTGAAAAATGTTTATAGGCTCTTGCCATTTTTTTGTGCGTTATCACTACCGATGAGGCCAAAGGTAACCAGTGAGCATCCTTCCCACATGACGCAAAAGGTGACTAAAATCTAACTAAACTCTGATCTCTGTTGCTTACTGTGCAATGCAGCTGAGTGCTGTTGCTCATGAGCCACACAAGGATGCAATTAGTGTAACAGCTCTTTATTATGAATGTGGCAGAACAGAATTAGAACTCAATTTACAAGTCCCCCTTTCAAACCCATTCAGCCGTTAAGGCCGCATCATCTTTCAGTTTTCCAAGGCATATAATTGATAAATGATTTCTCCCTGCACACCTCAGCTCCTCATCTTTATTCATGAACCAATTAATCTCTGTAGGACACTGCGATCATTTACATACATGGCCAATGTCACCAACCTCTGTCATTTCATTCAGGAAACAATTTTGCAGCCCATGAAACCATCAGGTGGGGAAAATGTGGACTATGTCTAAATTTCTGTGGTTGTGGCATTTTTCCCTCACATCATTCTCAAATATACAAATCAGATGCTGCCTGTGTTAGAAAATGATGGGTTAACCTGGAAGGAAACAGACCTCTCATCCCTGGCAGTATGTTTCAATCATGGCTGATAGGTATGAGCAGAGGCTGAAAATACATGTTTACCTGGCATTTTTGAGGACTCAGTTGTGCCAACCTATTTTCTTTATTTTTTTTATTTTGCTCTCTTTGCTAGTCAGCTTTCCAGGGTTAGCAGATAGGAAGATGCTGTAGTGTATGTTTGGTTTTGGGTAAGTGAGGAGCTGTCTGTACTGTTTAAACCCTTCCTTCATGAGCTCAGCTTCCTGGAGGTCTGTTATCAACTACCACCCAAACAACACATTGTCCAAGTGACTCATGTTTTCTTTTGACTTATTTGCCAGTGTCTTAACAAGGAGCACCTGCAAGGCAAATTTAAAAGATATCAGCGCAAGCCACCAGAGCACTCCAAGCAGAACTACTGAGCACTTGAGGAAGGTGCTTCAAGTGCCACCTACAGAGAGCACACTTCGGCCAAGTTGCACGTGATTGGATGCACACCTGTGTAAAAAGGTTATGTGTGTACATACCCAGAATGCCATTAGCCCTGGAGCAGTGATGCAATCTGCCTGTCTGTGACTGGATCAAAAGAATTTTCTGTTCTTTTCATTCCTTGCATTTACTCACATTTCTTGCATGGCATCTGGCAGAGGTTAGGAGAGTGGACCCTTTCTTTGGGCTTTTGAAGGATGCTGGGATGTATTTTAAAGATGCCAGGACCTCTATGAGGATGCTGGTGAAGAGAAACTTCATAAAGCAAAGCTTCTGCCCTCTTTCATTCACCCCTCTCAGCTGATGTGGTCCCCAATGCCATCAGTCAGTGCAAGCAGATCCACACTGCAGAGACAATCATCACTGTCTTAGAATCTGGCTCCAACAGCAAATTTGGGAAGTTTCTACAAATTTGGAAATTTTCTAGAGGCATTTGACTGCTATATAGGATCTGATCACTACATGGGCAGCACCACCCCTTGTAGTTCTGAGAAGCCTTATGGGACACTGGCACCACATTTTCCTAGTGCCAAATGTGATTTGACAGTGCAGGAAGCAGTGGATATAGGACTGGTGGTCAGGCCTGCATCCCTCCTCAGGGATCTCTATTACTTTTCACTGCTGTGGCTGATTGACCCTTTTACTGGCACATACTTAACCTCAGGATGGTTTCACCAGCACCCAGGCAAGCACAGGTCTTGAGGAGAAGGCACAGCAAGGCTGATGCTCCTAAGGCTTATCCACCACCTCTCAGACATGCAGGGTGTTCTGCTCCAGGGCTGCAAAATCAAGGGAGGGCACATTGCTGAGGGGCTGGTCAGAAGATATCTCTGCACCTCTATGCTCAGAGATGTTTGGTTTCTTTAACTGCACTGAAGAACCAGGACAACTTCACAGGCTTCCAGAGGTGCTCAGCAGTGGCTTTTCTGCCTGTGTGAATCAAAGCAGCACCATGCATGTCAATCACCTGAGTGGATGCACGGGATTCCTCTTCATGCTTTGTTCACTTACAGATATTCATCGCTGTATTTCTTTAGGTCCTTAACAAATGCACTGAGTGCCTGTGCTGAGGGAGTTCAGTGTGTCTATGCACGACTGGTTATGTAGCTTTCTGCTCATTTCACAAATTTCAGACATAGCATTACCTGTGAGCACATGGCCTGTGTGAATTCTGGCCTTTCTCAACTTTGGACCATTTATCATGAATCTGGAATAGTAATTGTAGTTTGCACTCTGGGAACAAGTTAGGTTTCCCATAATGCACTGTTGCCTTTGAAAAGTTATCAGGGCTCAAAAAGTAAATAAGGTGCAATGAAAAACAGTGCTTAAAAATATAGTCATTTTACTGAGTGAGAACTAAGACTCAGAGCTGTGTGTTACTTTCAGAGCAGCAAAGGAATTGTCAGGGGAATCAGTTTTCCTCGTGGCAGAAGAGAACCTCCACAGAGTACTGATTGACAATTACAAACAAAATGAGAACATTATAAAGTGATGTTTGTCCTAATTCAGAGTTTTCTCACACTAAGCTGTACAAAGTCCACAGATGTCATGTTACTGGTACAGAGTGCTCCTCTGATTTGTGTCCTGCTTAATGAACAGTTTCTTAGGTTTGTGGATAAATATTAGCTCCAAAGTTGCTCACCACACAGCAGGCAATGAGAGGCATTCAGTGGTGCTACTCTGCTGCTTGCCTTGTCTGCTTGCCTGAAAAGGCTTAAGTGGTCTTAAGTGGCTGAACAACTTGGAGGAAAATGCTCCCAAATTCTTGACAAATGTGTTCTTCTTATGGTGGAGGAGGCTGCCAAAATGGAGAGAAGATAGAGAGCTGAAGAGTCACATTTGCAACTCAGCACATGGGTTTGCAAGATCAGAGGCACCAGGATGCATTTGTCCACCAAGCTGAAAGCCGTGGTAGCCAGTACTTGTTGTAGGACTAATGCTGCTTGTGTGCTTTTTGCAGCCATCTGCCAGAAACAGGGTCCTATATTCCAAGCAGAAGGCAGATTGAAGCTGCTGCTCAGTTAGGCAGCAATGGACACCAAGATCTGATGTTTGTGATTAGGCTCACAACAGAATTAAGCTGTGCTTAGAGGGACGAGTGATGACAGGTTGGGGATTTGGTTCGGTTCCAGCTCTGGAGGAAATAGAAACAACTTTGTCTGTACAAGAGCACAGCAGCCAGCCATACTGCTTGCTGTCCCCCTTCTAAGGCCAGAACAGATGATTTCTAGCTAGGATAGATGATTTACAAGAAGGTGTAAAGTCCTCATCATACACCTAATTATGCTTTACTACACTATGGGGGGATATTTCCTTCTGAGTCCATCTGGTGATCAGACTGTACCCTGAAGCATGTGGATTGATTGCCCTCATGGTTTTTTCTCCTAGTTAGTCTAAATGCTGATGCTTTATTTTTATTTGTGTGAATGTCTAAGCCTTTTTGAAGCATTGAAAATTATGATTAATTGTGCAATGAAAATCAATAATAGAAGTGCTTACAAAGCCAGCTTGATTTGGGAGTGAATCCCGAAGACATCTGCTTTCTCTAAGAGATTGAAAAAGTAGGGGAAAAGCAACAGCAAAAAAAATCCACATCCTGGTGGATATTTTTGGGGATGTTTGTCATAGGCTTAACCCCTTCAGCATCTGCTGGGTGCTTTATAACAGGCTGCTATTACCAGTTCATTAAAGTCCATCAAATAAATAAGAATACTCGATTAAACAGAGATGCACTGAAAAGTGAAAATACTTACACTCCTGTACCAGAATGCAGCTATTCCCACATCTTCAGGGCCATGACAGATTATTTTTTCAACTGAGATTCTAGAGAGAGGGATGAAGATCTGGTAAGGCATTTACTACAATATCCCTGCCAACAGCACTTACTCCCTTTTGCACACTGACAGGTGCTGGCGTTGTGCCTGGGGTTAAGTATCCAGTTTTTTCTCCGTTTCTCAGAGGATCTCAGTGCTGAAGCTCAAGCCTGCTAGTCTCTAGAACTCCGGGTGGAGTGAGTGCCATCTCGTGGTTAGCTCTCCCTGCTGCAGAGCTGCAGTTTGGCACTCAGATGGTGCTCCCAAAAGCAGCCTGCGAGCAGAGGATTAGCAACGGGGAGGGCTGCGTGGCAGGGCGCCCGGCTCCGGTGCTGGGATGCTGCGGAGGAGGAAAAGTAGCCCCTTTCATAAAACATGATTCAATAACAAAGTACATCACTTGGCCCCTCTCCAGAGCCTCAGGTAGAGGCAGCTTTTGGTCTCCAGTGCCCAAGTCCTACATCTTGCCTAGTGGAAATGCAGGATGTATGGAAGCCTCTTCTCCCTGCCTCTCTCAGCAGACTGCTCTAAAAATCCTACCCCTGTGCAAAAACCTGAGTTGCTAAGAGTTGGTGAATGGAAAATGCCTGAAAAATCCCTTCTAATCTCTGGGGATAGCAAGTCCCTGCATTCATTGGGGATGAAGGGAAAGGCCATCCTACTCACCCTGATACTGCTGCCATTTCCAATCTATCATTCGCTTCATCCTTCCTGACTGCTGACTCTGGGGTGAGACTATCTCCCTGAAAACAGGAACCTGAAGCAGGGCTGTCTTCAGGCAGGATTACCTGGTCCTTTCAGATCTGCCCCATCTATCCGACCAAAAATGACTTCTTCAGTTTGCAAAAACACCTACAATACATGGCCATCCCACCTGTACTGTGCTCACAGCTTCCTCTCTGAAGGACTCCCAAGTCTGTCAGAAGAGGAGAACAGCTGCCTTTTCAGTGCCACCCCTCTTCTCTGGCAACAGCAGGTCCTACACCTGAAAAGAGGAGTGGTGTAGGAACCATGGTCTGCTATCTCCCCCTTCCTGGGCAATAAGCTGAGGTGACATCTCCATTGCATAACACTTGAGATGTTCTCCTCCTCTGCCAGCACTAGGAAATACTGTGTCCAGATGGAATGAGTCTTAGGAGGCTGTACTTTTCCCATCCTATATTAAATACATAGGTTTATAAGAGGAACAGGGCAATCAGATCTGATCAGGAACAGGATGTGACCATTACTGCAGAAACGAAGCAGCATATTTGCATTGTAGAATGCTTAAAGAAGCAAAGTTTATGGGTAAAAGAGCAAAGGAAGAGGACCATGGACAATCCACCAAATGGGGAAAATCATACTGCAAGTCCAGCCAGAACAATGTCCCATCTTTGGCAGTGTCTCAGAGTGGCATGGTCACAAATGGCCTAGGAAATAATTCTTTCCATTCTCTACAACCTATGTTTTCCATAACAATACAGAGGACACATTCTTAGTGAGCCCACAGATTATTTTTAAATGTGTCCCCATTTCAGCTCTATGATACACACCGACTAGCACATCCACTACTAAAAGCAGAGACTACACGTTTGGCTTTACAGAACATTTTATTTGGAGAGACTTCCCATGTCATTGAATATTGGTTCTTTATTAAGGCAATTCTGAAGGGCTGGAGGAAAGGGAGGGGGGGAGAGAGAGAACTGAGACTGTGTCAATGGGATTGCATTAAGGCAAAATTCCCTCCTTCTGCATTTCACCACAGTAAAATCCACATAAAGGCCAGTAAATGTCTCATGCCAAGGAAGAGATTCAGTGCAAATATATCCCACTGACTATCCATAGACAGGGCTAGGTCCTCAACTGAAGCAACCTGACAGTGCCTTCTTAGCCACAAAGCTAAGCTGATTTAGCTCTGTTGAGGATCCAGACTGGGTTCAGGGAAGCATTTTAGAATGTGGTTCATATGCAAGCACAGATATAAATGCTCTCCTGAATCAGTGCCACAAGCCCCTTGAGTGCAAGTCTGTGAAGTTAACAGTTTAATTTTTATTGACTACATAAACATGTCATTCTGCATCCCTTTGGTTCACTTCTTATTGTATTGCTGCTAACTGAGTACATTCCCTTAGTTTCTTTAACATGGTTTTCATTTTTATCATGCTTTTCAATCTGATAAAGTGTATTATGACATAAAAAATGAATTATCCTTTGGAGAATGTTTCTTGCAAAGATTCCAGAATTTCGGCGTTCTTGGAGGACCAGGCTGCAGTATGTTTTTTTCAGTGAGCAGTAATGTACTCTGTGAGTCATGCCATGGATGGCAGAGGCATAACTTGCAGGGAAAAGTACTGCTCAGTTTACACACCAGCAACATATCACAGACACCAAACACTACTTTCCTTCCACAAGAATTTCCTAAGAGGATCCTACCATTCCAAAAATATAGTCGTTACTACTTGCATTGGCTTGGGGAAACCCGTTTTGTTATCCCAGGTGCAAACTGAAGGTAAGTACGGCAGAAATACTACAAAAAGCATAATGACATTTTCAGGCAGAAGCAGTGTATAACATTTCATAGTCCTAAAAGTTGTCTGTCTCTAGATGACTCCTGACAGGAAACCCTGGTATCCATTAATAAAAGAATATGCTTAGGCCTCAGTGTGAAAACTTATTTAGGAATATGAAATGCTTATATCTAGCAAAGTGGAAAACAAGGCAAAGAAATCAAGCACATATTACTGTTCAAAACAAAGTATTTCCTGGATACATGTGAATACATGACTTCTGTATGATCTGGAACCATGTATAACATTCATGCCTTACAAGCATGAGCACCCTGCATATTTCTTTGATACCGAGAAGAGCATCCAGTTTGAGGGAAACTAAAGGGTGAATAACAGACATCAGTACAAGTCTTTTTGCTTTAAACTTTCTTCATGCCTTTTCCCATAAGGCAAGCAAACACTGTCATGACCATTTTGGGTTTTACTTCAACCAGATCTTCTGGGAGGGCGTAGACTCTTGCTCCAATTTTTCTTGCCATAGAAATGGCATATCTGCATTGCAGGGGTGGAGAGAAAAAAAAGAAAAAGGAAAAAATAAAGACAGAAATTAGTGCAGTAGCATTAATTTTCCCTCTGTTAAGTGTTTTACACGATCAGTACCAGAGTGGGTTTCACTGACTCACTAAAGTGAATTTTTTCTATAGGAGGAAGGTATGAGACAGGTTCATAAAGAACTACATTTCTAGTAAAATGTAGAATTCATTCCCAGGTGGTTAGAGCACTGGTTACCTGCAGGATGGGAGACTGCAAGACAAATTCTGGTATGAACCATTTATTCTCGCATCACCTGAAAGATTTTCCTCACAACCAGCTATTTTGGTCTTGCTTCCCCTCAATCTCTGGGATTCAGACTTTGCACATAAACAAGTTTGCCATTTTGAAGCCAGAAGGCTGATGTCGGTGGAGATCAGGGTTGTTGGAAATCAACATTCAGGGACTTCTGTTTCAGTCATACCCGGAATGTGCAAGTTGACATTCCCATCTCCCTGCTCAGAGTGCCTTGTTGCACTGGCTGTTCTCCAATGGACTTGTCTCTTCTCTCTATTTTTTCATTTAAAAAAGCTACAAAATCCCAGGTTCTTCCCTCTTCAGAGTACATACATTTAGGAAATTCTCCCCAAAATGCAGAGAAACATTGAGGGTGAGGGGGTGGGGGTGGGAAATGAGGAAAGAACAGCAGAGGAACAAAGAAGTAAAGTGCAGAGAAAAGCACACATAAGATTGCAAGGAAAGAAAGAGAACAGATGGTAGGAAATTGAAAGGAAAAAGACCAGTGGGAAAAGTCTTTACAAAAATGATGGCAACTCTGATTGCCTTACAGTCATCCTTTTCCCTTTTGTAGTTACTGCACAGAAAAGGAGAAGTTAAACTGCTGATCAGATCAGGAGGGGCTCTGTGTAACTCTGAAAGGAAAGGGAAATGCCCGCAGAATTGACCCTCTGCTGGGAAATCATTTGCATTCAGGGAAAAAAAAAGTCAGTAGCCACATCCACAGAACTAGTTTTTCAGGCATGAATCCTGTCCTCCCCTTTCTCTCTTAAATATGCTCTTGTTCCACCTGTAGATGACTAAAGAGCTATCATGACCTCTAATCACTGTTTTCCATGGCTCACTATTGTTGGCACTGCTCCCTGACCTCTGAAAGAATTTTAAATTTAGTATGAGAAAAAAGGAGCTTGTGAAGCCAAGTGATTTTAATCCTTTCAAGGGATTTATAAAGCAGGAACTACAACATTACACACTCCATTTCCACTGATAGTCTTTTTACTACCTAACTCCTAGCCTTCATGCTTCTGACTCTGGGGGTATTTCTCAACTGAGGTTTTGCCAGGTGAGAATGACAGCAGAGCAGTTTTCAAAGACAGAGTTAGGCAAGCCTGAGCAGGTAACTCATGTTCAGTGTCACTTGGCAGAAACATACTTAGCATTATTTAGTTTCTCCTCATCATTCAGGTTGTCTGTTTTCAAGAGGTCATATTTGATTGATCCTGGTTGAATGGCATCAATGAGATCCAGGACTGGCATGCTGGTGCTGATTTTGCTGTCCTGCATAGATGAAAAATAATATTAGATGCAAGAAGAGGATGACAGAACTCCCACAAAGCCAGAGTCTAGATTCAAGTGCAAAGGACAGCTCAGTCAAATACCATGTAGATCTTCACAAAGGGTGGCTTAGAATAATTTTTTATTTAAGGCAAACTAAGAACTCTTTCAAGGATCTTTTTTTACCCAATGGATGAAACATCATAGAATCATTCAGGTTGGAAAAGACTTTTATGATCAAGTCCACCCTTAACCTAGCACTTCCAAGTCCATCACTAAATCATGTCCTTAAGCATCAGAGGTACACATTTTTTAAATTCTCTGGTGATGGTGACCCACTCCACCAGACAACCTGTTCCAGGGACAACCCTTTGATGGAAGAGATTTCCCCTAATATCCAATCTAAACCTCCCCTGGCCACTTCCAAACTCAAGACCATTTCCTCTTATCCTGTCACTTGTTATGTGGGAGAACAGTCTGACTCCCACCTGGCTCCACCCTCCTTTCAGGTAGCTGTGGATAGTGATAAGGTCACCCCTGAGCCTCCTTTTCTCCAGGGTAAACACCCCCAGTTCCCTCAGCCGCTCCTTCTAAGACTTGTGCTCCAGACCCTTCACCAGCTTTGTTGCCATTTAGACATGCTCCAGCCCCTCAATGTCCTTCTTGTAGTGAGGGGCCCAGAACTGAACACAGGACTCAAGGTGTGGCCTCACCAGTGTTGAGTACAGGGGGACAATCACTGCCCTGGTCCTGCTGGCCACACTATTGCTGATACAGGCCAGGATGCCATTGGCCTTCTTGGTCACCTGGGCACTCTGCTGAATCATGTGCAGCTGCTGTCAACCGGCACCCCCAGGTCCTTTGCTGCTGGACAGCTTTCAAGCCAGTCTGTCCCCAGCCTGTAGCACTGCCTGGAGTAGTTGTGACACAAGTGCAGGACGTGGCACTTGGCCTCACTGAACCTCACACAATTGGCCTTGGCCCACTGATCCACCCTGTCCAGATCCCTCTGCAGAGCTTTCTTGCCGTCCAGCAGATCAACATTTCCACCCAACTTGGTGTCTTCTGCAAACTGACTGAGGGTGCATTTGATCCCCTTGTCCAGATCATCAATGAAGATATTAAACAGGATTGGCCCCAACACCGAGCCCTGGGGTCAGCACTGGTGACCAGCCACAAGCTGGATCTAACTTCAAGCACCACCACTCTCTGGGCCTGGCCATCCAGTTTTTACCCAGGGAACAGTGCACCTGTCCAAGCCATGAGCTGCCAGTCTCTCTAGAAGAATGCTGTGGGAAACAGTGTCAAAGGCTTCACTAAAGTGTGGGTAGACAATATCCACAGCCTTTCCCTCATCCATTAGGCAGGTCACCTTGTCATAGAATACAACGTCATTAAAGCAAAAGATGGGGTGCAGGGCTAGCAAATTTGCTTCCTGTGGAGAGATGACACTGATACACTTCTGCTGATGGGAGGTGTGAGAGGGATCAGCTGTGTGATTTCTGAACTCGTTACATGAAGTTTGATGGATCTGTTCTTGCCTGGTGCAAACTGCTGATTTATATTCACCAAGTGTTCCCTAGCTTGGGAAGTGTCATAGATATGCTAGCAGAATTGGAAGCTCCCTAGAACTGGTCCATCTCTGTGTTTGTATGGTACCTTGGAAAACAGGGCAAGGTACCCCTGAATGGTCCTACCAGGTTATAAATGTATTGCTGTTGTTCATTTTAATACTGTCATTTGTAATTGCTGTTGATTCATAACCAACATAACAGCACAGCACAGCAGTTCTTGCTTAATTCCAGTCATCATTCCTGTCTCCATCCTTTGATTTCCCATGTCAAACTGGAATTTTGACATGGGTGTTTTCTGTTGTGTCCATATCATATTTCTATTACCTTTTCATAACAAAGTCCCTTGAATAAAATATGTATATTTGAATATCCCTTTAAAAGGGAATGAAAAATAATCACACTATGTTGTGACTTATATCATCATGTAGAGTGTGCGTGTACATGCATACATACATCTATATACAGGCAAGGTATATAAGATACACACAAACACACTGAATAACAGATCCCTAAGCAGAGGCTTCTAAAAAAAACTGTACCTTGAAACTGGAGATGGTTGAATCCTTCCCGGCTGCAGTCAATGTTTCATTGACC
Organism: Climacteris rufus; assembly: GCA_013398175.1. Classification (NCBI taxonomy): domain Eukaryota; kingdom Metazoa; phylum Chordata; class Aves; order Passeriformes; family Climacteridae; genus Climacteris; species Climacteris rufus. Next base: position 28,292 of record VZRZ01007958.1, read on the forward strand.
CAGCTGACAATGATTTCATCATTGACCTTCTCTCCACCACCAATGTCTTCGAGGATATTCAGGGTGTACCTTAAGAGGGAAGCCAGGATATTTGCTCAAAGTCTGCTGTAGCCTCAGAACTGTCCTGTATGTGAGCAGCTTGACTGGAATAAACCCAGCAGTCCTCTTTGACCTGATATTCCCGTGCCTTACACACACTCACAGTGCATATGATTTATAACGTGATAATGAATCTAATGAGTCTAATTCAACCCCAGTTCCTTAATCACTGTTTTGGGAGTGTTAAAAGTTTTGGATACTTAAAATTCCTGGAAAGTCCCTCTTAATGGATCTCATTGTAAATGACTCATTCTCATAGTGCTTAAAAAATAATCACTGACTTTAGAGATGGAAGGAAATAATTCTGCTCACCTATGACTGATCTTCTGCATAAAAACAAGCCTGGAATATTTTGCTTACATGTTAGCGTACATCTTGGAAAGATATCCCAAATTGATGGTAAGTAATCATCACATCCCTGGTTTAATTACCTTCCTGATAAACCTATACCTTTCTCTATAGTCTGAATTAGTCTGTATTCAGTTCCTAACTACTGTGTTTCTTTACTCTCAGTTATGGAGCTCTTAAACACAGAAACATACACACATAGAAAATTACATTAAAATGGGGAGAGCTACGGATTTGTACCCACTTCAGAGAGCAGGTTACAAAATTTCTGCATCAATTCCTCGTTTCCGATGCATTCTCCCCATTCCCTGATACAGAGACCTTGTAACTCCTTTTCCTCTCTTCCATGCAATAAACATTTATTCTTGCTATACATTAGCGACAGCAATAATCTTCTGCATGAGCTGACTGTAATGGCCTTGCCCACAAGATGTGCTTCAAGATCACATCCCTAACTAGGAGTGAGCAAAGGGTCACTCTGCCTTTGCACCTAAGTGCAAACAGAGGAATGAGAAAGCTGTGGCCTGTAGAGCCTTCTCAGAGTGATAGCGTCAGGAAGTTGTTGCAGTGCAAACTGAGCACATGCAAATGCTCTGAAGCTCGTGGCTGGCTGACCTACCTTCTCATCAACTGCCAGATTAAGGCCAGCGTGAGTGTGCGGTTTCCTTCATTCAGATCTTGCCCAGCGATGCCAACAAGGGAAAATTTGGCTTGATTCTTTCCCAGTTCCACTGCGTAGTTGCAGTTTTCAAGCTGTTGATGGCAGGGTCAATGGGTGTGGTTTAAAAATATAAGAAAAAAGAAAAGAAGACAAGACACTGTTACTTTAAATTCTTTGGATCACTCAGCCCAGATCCTCCTGGGCAAACAGGAACTTTGGGGATTTGAGATAATACAGCTGTTTGACCATCAGCAGGCATTTCCATCCCAAAAATATCATGATAAACAGTTAACATAGAGGAAAATGCTTTACTTCATTATCAGGGCCTGGAAAGCAGATTACCCTGGAAAATAAAAATGTATGTCTCGTGGGTACCTCCATCATCATGGCATTGCACTGAGACAAAGGATTAGTGTCCCAGCCAATATTTTAGGTTGGTTGATTGCTGTGGTCTAACTGGATGCAATTACTCATCCAGATAGTTGGAAGAAAGCTTTGTATTTAGCAGCAACTGTGTGATCGGTTCTTGATGCATCTGCTCAAGAATGCTTATCATCATTGTCTTCATTTGATATGGAGGGCAGTGATCCAGACAGCTGCAATTAAGCTGGTGCCATGCATCTCACAGTCCAGATGCATTATAATTGATGCCTAAAGCAGTAGCAAAAGTGATCTGCAAATGCGGTTTTTAAATACTGATGCAAAAGTTGTCAAGTCTTTTTACTTAACAAATACTTTTCACCTATCAAAAGAGCAAGTGAGTCAAATGTATGTTTCTTTCTTCAGGATGAAAAATTATTCACTGGCTAGGCAAAAAAAAATTAATTAAGGTGCTGTACTTGGGACTAGAGAGCAACATGAGTACCCACATTGCTTTTTGAAATGATAGAGACATTCTCTGAGGATAAGCATCACTGGAGCTATTCCAGCTTTTTATACCTTCTTCATGTTGCCACCCAGTTTAGGATATGGTGGTTTGTTCACCCTGTTCCAGTCTACTGGCACTTTGATCTTTTCATAGAGTTGGAAGATAACCAAGGCATCTGACAGATCACTGAAAACAATAAAAAAGATATATTGTTGTCCAAAGAACAGAGGAAAGAAACATAACTATTAATAGAGGTAAACTTAGTTTCCCAGGAAACCCAAAGCAGCATATATTCTAATAGGGTCCAAAAGTTTTTTTGTTCGTGTGAACAACTATCCGGCTGTATTTATCCCCTGAAGGAAGTGCAATACCTTGTCTTACCTGTATAAGTGATTTACACGTGGATTAACACCAAGGGAGTTCATCCAATTCCTAAATGTCCTTTCTTCCCTGGTCTCACCTAAAACAACAGATACATCAATCAAAGGCCTGCAGAACACAACACTTTGGTAGTGTAAAAACTCTAATGGTGAATTTACAGCGCACTGAACCATGAACAGAAGGAGACACTGGTTGACGTGAAAAAAGAAAGCACTGTGCCTGTCCACTATTTGCATTTTCCTGACCTTCGATGGCACTCCAGTCGATGTCCTGGTTCTCAGGCTTGTGCAGGGCAGGGTATTTGTTGAACAAGTTGGCGATGAAGGCCAGATTCAGCTTCGGGTTCCCGCGGACAACGTCAGTGGCGGTGACAAACTGGCGGCAGCCGAGGCGCTCGGCCTGCTGCAGCATGCACTCCGCACGCTGCACGTCGTCCTTCTCCTGCCCGGCACAGAACCACAATGGGACATCAGCCTTGCCTGCCCCGCCGCTCCACCAACACCCCTTGGGGCCTCTGCATGGGGATCTAGCTGCTAAATCAGGTCCTTGATGCATTCATAGGTATTCCCTTTCCCACTTCCACTAATGACAAGTCTGTGTTTAGGATCCCATGCTTAGGATTCCACCATCTCACTGTATTGCTTTTACAGCCATAGTCCGTATAAAATGTTACGGTGTGATGAAATTCACGAACAAATGTATTTAAATGCACTTGTTACATGCTAGTAGTTTATCAGTGCAGTTGAATGGGAACTGAAGTTTCAGAGATAATATCTAACAAAATTCAAAACACATGATTTAATTCTTTGAAAGCTTTGAAGCTTTGATTTCTGAAATACAAGATCATGTTGCAATGCTAAAAAGAATTTGCTTGTTCTGACATCCCAGTGCAGCCCTGTGTTGGCCAGCAGTGCAAGTAACAGACAGAAAATATCGGCATTTACTCTAAACTTATCTCATTTTACCCTTAATCCTGACATGTCAATAGTAATAGCTGGAATGCCTTCTTCATCTCCCTTGGGGGCAACTTGGTTCAGCAAATGGTAATAAGCTCTTGAGTCCTGTGACAGACAGAGAAATTAAAAGGAAGAAAAATTACATCTAAAGCTCAGCCTTTGCATGCCAGTGCTCCCCTGAACAATGTGCCTGCATGCTTCATTTTTATTACATCGATCATTGAGCTACATAATTAAATTAATTAAGCTGGAAGCACTTAGCAATTCCTACTTTATGCTGTGTTTGCCAGATCTATTTCATCCCCGAGCCAATATATATGTGCTGGAGAACGTTCAACACATGAGACAAAATGCTGCGTGTTGCACTTACAAAAAGGACAGCAACAATAAAAAGATATTAGAATTTACTTAATCTGAACATAAAATTAGAGGTAAGAAAATGCATACCTTTATAATGCTGTAGAAGTCAGGCTGCTGAGCATTTAATAAAAGAAAATGCAGAAGGAGAAAGCAGATGTTTAAAGTGGATTTCAAAGCAAGGCTGGAACAGTTACGGAAGAGAAAGCATAGTTTTCAAGGACAAAAGTTAAAACTGACAACAGTATCAGTATTTTTCAGGCAAAAGGGCAGGAACAAGACAAGGATGTAACATGTTGTGTCTTTAATCTTTTGAGAAATACAATGCTGCTTCAATATGTGGAAAATATTAACTCACTTCAAAAACAGCTCAAAGAACTGAAAATAAAGCTACATGTTTATGTCTAGGGACTTGACTAACTAACACAACTCATGCTCTTCAAAATATAAAGCAGACTACCTGAATTATTTTGAATATTTGACATCTACATTACTATGCACTGTATCTAGAAAGTGGTTATTTACAACAGGAGTGAGGTGAGGAGACAGATTTAATCAGAGAATGTCTGTAAATGCTGAAATCTTGTAAATTTGTGCCTTGTTTTCCAACTGTAAACACTGTAACTGCAATTTAGCTTTCAATTGTAGATAGGATTTAATCAGTTGCACCACTGTCCTCTTGGCCAACCTACAGAAAGATGGGAAAGACTCCATTCCTTTCCCTTTCCATAGATATTCTCCACTCACCTCGACCCAGTGAATCAAAAATCTTTTACAATAAAAATTGTATTGTCAAATGTGACTTTCTGACCCTCCTGTTGCCTTCCCTAGTGGGTTTTTCCTGTATTTCAATTAAATGCTTGTGCTTATGCTTCAGTTCCTAGTGAACCTACAACCAGGTACCTCTGGAGCCAGACTTCTCCCATGCTATGCTGGGAGCGGGCAGGTCAGGTCGTGGCTGGTGAGGCTGGTGTGCTGGCCAGCCCCTGGTTTTCCTGGAAGCCAGCTCAGATACCCTCCCTTATATAGTCCCTACAGCTCTGGGATGCTGTCTAGGCCCCATACTGGGTTTTAGTGTCTGAAACTCATCAGTGTGCACCACTGAGGTTCAGATACATCTCTTTGGGAAGAATGAAGCTCCTACAGAGAAAGCTCTGCTGAAATCTGCACCCACAAGACCGCAAAGTCCCAAGTATGTGAAATAATGCTGCACAGACTCCAGACCCACCCTTGCAAGTGTCTCCCAGTCTAGCTATGCTACTGTGAATGGTCCCTCTGAATTAAAACCTGCAGTTAAGTGCATTCAGGGCCATAGCAAAGCTTGGGACAGAGAAGCGCATAATGCAGGTGAAGGAAAGATCAAGTGGGGCAATTGGAAGAGCCCCATCTTCTTCCTCTACTTCTAGTTACATGTTTGAGTAAGGTCCAGGTTTTTCCAATCTAAAGTGTGGTCAGGAGTTATTTATGGACATTGGGAAGGAAGAGAGCAACAGAAGCAAGGAAATGAAAATACAGTGTCCATATGCTCTGTCCAGAGCCAGCAGCCATCCCTTTACCAGGCATTTGATGTGCTAGGGCTGGCAGTGATGACTGGGAGGTCAGGAGGAGGAGGAATACTACAGAGTGGAAAGGTAAACCCCACTAAAAGAATATTATGTACCCAGCTCCATGTGCTTGACAGGGCAGTCTCAGCTGCTTGGATTGTTTCAGTGCACAGTCCCTGTGTGGAGGACAGGAATTTGGGTGTGGAGCTGCTGTTTTGCTTTTGTTGGTCAGTGTTTCTCATACCTTGATGTCCGAGCTGAAGTTGTTGACTTTGTTGCATCCTGCATTTTCCAGGTGATAGTTTGCCCACCGCAGCAGCAGGTCCTCTGGAGACAACTTCATCAGATCCTCCAGGCTCTCTCCTTCTCTCAGAAGGGCGATCAAGGCTAAGCAGAAGGAAAAAAAATATGTGAGTACTTGTTGAGGAGAAGGTGTAACTGCTTTCTCTTTTACATTTTGCTACCCTAGTTTCTAAAGGTGAGTGGCCAAAGTGTTACCAAAATTCAAGCTGCATAGCATAACAGAGGATGTAAATAGAAAAAGGGTCTCATCAATAAAATGAGGACAATTCTGTTATTTATGTACCTAGGAGTGGTAGACTATTTATGTACCTACAAGTGGAAGACTATTTCAGTGTGGTCTAAGAACTACCCATGGGCTATAAAGGTCTAGTCAACCTCCTTCAATGAGCAGGGACCTCTTTAAGTAAAAGAGTTTGCTCAGAGCCCCATTTGACATGACTTTGACTGTTTGAATGTTTCATCTACCACCCCTCTGGGCAACCACTGCCAGTGTTTCACCACCTTTATTGCAAAAGTTCCTTCCTTATACCCAGTCTAAATCTACCCTCTTTTGTCTAAAACCATTATCCCTTTTGCTATCACAACAGGATCTGCTAAAAAGTTTGTCATCATCTTTCTTATAGGCTCCTTTAGGTACTGGAAGGCTGCAATAAGGTCTCCCTGAAGCCTTCTCTTCTCCAGGCTGAACAATGCCAACTCTGTCATCCTGTCTTCATAGAAGTGCTCCAGCACTCTGAGCATTTTTGTGGCCCTCCTCTGGATCCACTCCAACAGGTCAAAGTCTTTCCTGTGCTGAGAAGTCCAGAGCTGGATGCAATGAGCACAGGCACAAGCTCGGAATGAAAATATGAACACAGACTTTGTGCAGCTTAGGTGAAAGAAATCTCAGTGACCTTCACACTGAACCTGGATTTACACAGGTGTTCTGGAATACCTGCACATGACTTCATAGTCTCGTGGGCCTGTAGGGTTAACTCATCCGTCAGTTGGAGAAAATACCATATTTACATATAAAAGTTAATATACTATTTATGTTCATGAGAAGAGGAACAGGCAGGAGGGAAGCAAATGCAGTACGTTCAGCTGATGTCTGGAGCATGAAAGACTTTAGAACAAGATTTGTAAAGAAGAATTAACATGGAAACTAATTATTAATGTGATAAAAAGGGAGAATGTGTCACACAACTCTGACCTTCTTCCGATATCTTTCATCACTCCTTGAAAGAATTATGGATTTGCCACATAAAGGAAACACTGGAGACATACGATATCTGGAGTTCCATAGTTCATTTGATATAGAGTGAAATGGGGTTAAACTGGACCAGAGTGGGATAGTAGAAGCATTTGAAAGTAGACAGAGGATTTTATGAAGAGAACGGTGTTAATACTGAGAGAAGGCTGGAAGAAGGATTCTTGTGGAGTTGATCGTGGATTGATTTTTGGATTAATGTTTTCTCTTTTTTTTTGCATCAATTATCTTGGCACAAATACTAGCAATGTGCTAAAAATGTGAAGATGATATTCACTAGGTGGCATAGTCAATACAGAGGATGATCAGGAAATCAGACAGAACAAACTAGATGACAGTAAAAAAATTAAATGTAATTTAATAAGGCCATGTTTGAAGATGTTCACTGGGGAATAATATGAATAAATGCTCTTAGCTAAAAACTTATGCAGAGAATGAGAACCACTTGAGTGTATTGGATGTCTTCTAAGATACTCTGAGCCACTATTTGATATGACCAAGGGAAAATCAAACATGATATTAAGTGCATCCCAGGTAATTCCCATAGAGGCTGGGGTGTTTTATTGCCTTGATATCATATTTTCATGAAAGTTCATTGGAAATAGATGTCCCATGTTCAAGAAAGGGGAATTTTACTTGAAACAGCTGCAGAGAAGGGCTATCAGGGAAAGAAAGAAACTGAAAAAAAATCCAAATTATGTTGGCTTGTTGACTCTGACAAGCTGAAGTCTTAGATGAGAAGTGAAGGAGAAAATACCAGAAAGGAAAAAACAGCAAATAAGCAGCAGAAGGCTACTTACAAGGGAATGGGAACTGGGCACTCTGTGAACTGGTGGCTGTGGCAATGAAAGGGACAGAAATTTGAAAAGGTTGATAGCATCAGCCTGGAAACTGGAGGAAAGAAATGTCACTGTTGGTTGAGCAGAAGCATGGGCAACAAGGCAGCAAGAAGAGGTGCTGTGTGGATTGCATATACACCTACAGCCTTCATGTTGAAGCTGCTTCATGGAGAATTTTGACATTGGGGAGACACATCTGGAATGCTGTGTTCAGTTTGTGGCTTCCCAATACAAGAGAGACAAACTGAAGCAAGCTTAGGGACACCAAAATGTTTGGATGGGAGTTTGTGATATATGGGAAGAGGAAGAGAAAACTGGGTTTGTTTAGCCTGGAAAGAGGTTTGAGAGGGAAGCAAGTATTATCTTCAACCATTATAGAGGGGCCAGATCTGCATTTTCCCAGTAGGTACAGCATAAGGATGAGGATTTGTGGACATAAGGTGTGGGAAGGGAAATTCCAATCAGATATAAGAAGAAAAGATTTCAGAGCAAGAGTGGTTGGGCTCCGGAACAGGCTGCCCAGAAAACACTGGAAAAGGCCCTGAGCAACCTCATCTGACCTTAAGACATTGCACTGCTGAAATCAGGTAGGTGGATGGCTGAGTCACAAGATCTCCAGGGTGGCCCTCCAGAGGTTCCTTCCAGCCTAAATTATTCTCTGATTCTATAATTATGATTTCACAAAGAAAGAGGAGATGTTTGGCAATCACGAGCAAGAAAGACACAAACTTCCTGAATGCAGATACCCTTATCCCAGATTACTTCCAAAACACCAATATACTTGGATGTAGGCCATCATTGCTGACCCAATGAGCATGAAATGGCTCTGAACACACAAGTCTACAGACAGCCTTGGATTTGCGAGTGCTGGTACTTGTGAAAAGCGAGGAGAATTAAAGCAGTCCAGAAAACAGGCAACAAATACTTGAATAAAAAAATTAAGATTCTATTTTAAAGAGCATTATCCTAAAGACTGTGCAAGTGAACACAGTGGAGCAGTGAAAGGAAGAACCATACATACCTTCATTCCTGCTGATCTCTATGTCAGCAAAGAGTCCAATTTTGATGACTTGCCATAAAAGACCCAGAACCAGGTAAGGTTTCCCTTCTTTTAAGTCTTCAGCTCCAATGTTAACAACATGGCACCCAATGGCTGAAGCAGAGTTCAGGGCCAGGTTCAGATTTTCCTATGGAAAGACAGGAACTTTTGAATTATGGAGAACTTGACAGTTGAGGATACAGGAAGGGAGCACAGCCCAAATGAGTGAAATCTGCAGGCACCTTTACTTTAAATACATTTACCTACACAGAACCATGTCTTTCCTGATGCAGTGCTCCAGGTGGGGTCTCACCAGAGTGGAGTAAAGGGACAGAATCACCTCCCTTGGCCTGCTGGCCACACTTCTTTTGCTGCAGCCCAGGATAGATGTCTGGCCACAGGGAGCAGGGGAATGCAGACTCTCCTGGGGATTACAGGTAAATTCTGGGTCTCAACAGGAAGACAGAAAGGATCTGTTTTTGGCAGAGGTGGAAGACACCATGTCACAGCATACATCTGCAGTCACAGTGATGTCCTGGCCCAATCCTGGTTACCAAATCCAGGCTCTCCCCGTAGCTCAAGTGCATGCTCAAGTAGAGACTTAGCTTCAGCATGGGGCAAACTCTCCTCTGCTCAGTCTTGCACACATGGAGTAACAAAGGAGATACAACCCAACCAACTGGCAGATATTCCAGGCTTGGCTCTCTCTAAGCACTCTGCAAAAGCCCTGACACCTAAGATATAAGTAAGTTGCTAGCTGGCAGTGTTTACAAAAAGCACACTGTCCTAGGAGTCAGCATGAATAAACATGTTGAGTTTTTAACCTATCAGTTCAGCCAAGGTTGGAACCAGTAAAATCTGGATATTTTCTTTTTGAACTTTGGACTATGGACTCCTGGTTTGGGAGTGCAGTGGAAGCAGAGGGATTCAGTGACAGGCAGAAAACAAGTGATATTTCAGGAACATTATGTTCCTTAGCCATTTCTTGTCCATTTAAAATAAAGGGTATAAGAAAATCTGATCCACAGGTCTACACTATGCAAAAACTTGGCTTGGTAAACACAGGGCAAGTAAGGCAGGCAAAGAAGACTGGAAAAGATAATTTATCACACAGATTTGCAATTTTTCACTGAATTTCAGCACTGCTGGCATGACAGGGAGATCTGATTAGATACAAAATGCAGAGAGAGACAGTGTAAATTGTCATAAGCTGGAGAAATCAGACCATTTCAAATAAATTACCTTTTCTCCACCAGACAGCTCTAAAAGGGTTAAGTTAAAGTGGAAGCTATATTGATCAAATCATGTCTATGTGTGACAGGGATTGATCTGAGCTGCATCATTAAGTTATGCTGCTGACCAAAACGATTAGAACTGAAAAATGTGGTATACAGCATAAAAATCCAATTTAATGGCTTCTGAGCTTACTCGGGTCTGGCTAATGTTCCATCAAATCAGAGTAGCTGAGGTCTAAACTGGGTTAGGTTCATATCTATTCCATATATCTATTTATATTCTGTACCCAGATGCATAGATACTGTTCGAATAAAAATATCTCTCTACACAGTGCTGTGTGAGAAACACAATAAACGTTAAAGAGGTGAAAATTAACACCTTTTTTGTCCATTTTTAAAATCACAGACATGTGCATGTAATAGAAATAAAGGAGGGATTCAGTATTCAAGGTGAAATACTGGCTCATAAAAGGCATGCAACAGCAATTGTCCCATTTCAGGCTTCTTGCACACCATGGTACTTCCAGGGTCACAGTTAATATTTTGGTGAGGACATCAGACTGCAACAACAGCAGTTGTGAGTTCAAGTCCATGCCTTAGATATGAGGTCTAGACTTCTTAAGAGCCACTCCAACTGCAATTGGTCACTGTATTATCTAGTTGTTCTTGCATTCATATGGCATCTACCACAGAAGTATCTAAAGCTCTGATCTGGTAAACATTATTCATTGTGTTTGGTTAGTCAGACTGCTCATATGTTTGGAAAGAAATATAAATGTAAGTCTTTGTGTTTTTATGACATGGACCTGAGCACCTCACTGTGCCACAAACAACTTTGCCTGATTGTGTTAGGCAGAACCATGCTGCCTCCAGCCTTTGCTCTAAGTGATTACATGAAAGCACCCTAAGGGAAAAGCAAAGAATTGTGTGTTTTAGTACCTGTATTGTGAAGGGCGTGAGTTTCTTTTTGTTGATTGTTCTCTCATCAATGGTATCTGGCACTGAAAAGTTGATCATCTTACTGGAAAAAAAAAAAAAAAAAAAAACAAGAAATACACTACCAGCTACATGAGCACAAAATACAGGTTTTTGTTTCTACATTGTAGGACAAGTCTAAGAGCTGGAGAGTTACTTAATAAATATAGATAGTCACTGTCTGTTTCTACATACATACACAGAGGCACACATTCAAAACCTGAGCATTTATTTTGGGCTACATATGGATTGTACTGCAGGTGTGAGGCCAAGAATGCCACAAGGTGAAATTGTGTGAGAAGTTTGTTGTGCAGAAAATGTCTGTGGAAACACTCACTATATTTTGCTGCTTTGTGTGAAACCCCAAAAGTCCTTGGGCAAAAATAAAACCAAGTAGCTCCTCAAATTTCACTGATTTCATCTAATTGTAAGGGTCTAGGGGCGAGGAAAAATTCTCATTAAGCATGAAGGATGCTTTATATTTTTGAAGATAAAAGAAGAAAAAGAACCCTAGTATTATTAAGGCCCTGAGTCTGCAAGGTTCATAAGCTTAATGCAAATTCAGCATCTTCTGTTTAAAGAGAGATATGAGTTTTTGCAAACTCATGGTTCCCATTTGTGAGAAAGAAAGGTATTATTTACCAAAGCACTATGCCATCACCGACCGCCTGGAAGAGGTCATCTGTTTCTGGATTCATTGGGACCACGTGCTTGCAGTCAGGGTCCTTCTCAAGGGCTTTGTTAATCCAGTTGACAAAGGCATATTTTTCTTCCTCTGTGGACACAACATCAAATCCATCAGTTTGCTGTGCAGTACCTCTGCCATCATTTTACTTGCAAAGGCAGAACTCCTGGGGGAGTATCTCCCACCAGAGTGACTGATGAACAAAACCCCACATAGAAGAAGGTTCTGAGGAGACAAGCAAGTTACCTGAGGGCTGCAATGGTTTCAGCTGGTTAATACCCCTTCCCACTCAGTGGGGATGCCTGGGTCATGAGGGCAGGCATACTATAGAGACTGGGAATGAAGTTCACGTGATTCAGCTGTATGGTGCAGATGCTAAGGTCTGCAAGGAGTAATTTGTAATTTCACCACAATTTGAATGCACTGTTGTACCACTCTGCTAAATAGAAATCCCACGTAACTTCAAATAGTTCTATATTGTACATTACACCCTCTTCACGTGGAATATCTAGGAAAGCCTGGCCAGGACTGGACTTTGACAAAGAGCATTCAGAAGGTAATGGGCAAATGTGCATAGGTAGTTGAACAGGGCTGTAGCATAGCTATTCTGCACCAGCAGAAAGTCACACAGCCTCCAGTAGCTCAGAGGAAGTGGCCTCTTTGCTCAGGTGGATGGAGTCTCCCTCTTGGATGGAGTATCCCTTTCCTGTGGGAGACAGTCAGTCCCCCACTCTTGCCCCTGGAGAAGACAGCCAAGGGTGGGACCTTCTCCCTGCAGAGCTGCTTCAGAATGGGCTGTGCCCAGGAGGCAACAGAAGCAAGTGTGGCTGCCCCAAACTTTCAGCTTGGAGAAACAGGCTGAGAGAAGAGCCTTGATGGGGTTGTGCCCTCCATAGGAAAAAGGAACTGTCTGGTTGCAAGGGGAGTTTACAGAATGAGTGCCAGGCTACTGGTAAAACATCCAAGGAAATGGTGTTTCAACAGCAGGGAACCTGTGCCTTGCCTCACTGGTGAGCAGAGACAGCAGTGGGCCAGAGTTTGTGCTGCTGAAGCCGTGGACAACTTGCTGATATCCATGTGGCACAGTTTCACCTACCTGAGTAAGAGTGTTGTGTGCCAGCACTGGACTGCTCGGATGTCCCACCGATAGCACAGATCCCCTCCTTCTTGTTGATTTGCTTTCGGAACGACTTAGCAACATCGTCACTCTTCAGGTCTTGGAAAATCTTTCAAGCACAAGAGAGCATTTTAAAATTTTGGAGAATTAAACCAAGCTAAAACAGTGAGCTCTTGGGCCAGGAGACATTCTCTCTGCTTCATAAACAGCTTGAGTATTTTTAGTGGGTTTCTGTGTACAACCTGTGTATCTGCTGTGGTACAACAGGATTATACACAGCTTTTATGCTTTCAAAGCAGGGAACAAAGGTCAGCTAAGTAACAGAAATGTTATTTTGGAGCACAGCAGTTTGGGTTTGAAAAAGGAGCAAGTAAAAACCTGCTTCTCCATCTCACAGGAAATTCCACTATTTTAGCATTGGTTTTTGTCCCAGTTCAGACCAGAAAAACAAGGTTTTTGATTAAGAAAATGCCTGATAAAGTTTTCAGTTTCAATCTGCTTAAACTTTTTGCAATCATCTAGCAAATCTACATAATCTTTCTGCAGCTTATAACTAAAAAACTTTATCTTGTTGCATCAACCAAACTGAAAGATACGACATCTATGCACTAAGCAGCTGCATTCACATAACATTGTCCCAGTTAATTGCAAGATTTCTAGTTTGGTTACCTTCTGCTTTCAACCTTTCCAATGAGGAGACTCATTGGATTAATGAGGTGCCCATGAGACGCTGTGCTTGTGTCTCTGCTGTGCCCTGGGGATCACCCTGAGTGACTGAAATAAATATCATCTTACTTACTGAAATAAATTCATCAAAACTGATCCTGCCATTGCCCGTGGTTGTCAGACTCTGAATGAGTTCTCTGGCTTTATATCCTGGGAGAGGGAGATTGGCTGCCTTCAACACATCTGTTAAATCATTGGCATCGATGAAGCCATTCCCACCGATATCTGCAAAGATTAAAGCAAACTTTCACATTCTACATCAGCCCAATGAAATTTTCTGCACATGAAGGCTCTTTTTATTTTACCCAAGGAAAGATACATTATATACAAAGATTTGTTGTCTCGAAATCTGGTATTTTCAACTGCTGTGACGTCATTCACACCCAAGAAAAAATCACAATCACCTTTTAAGAAACAAAACCTCACACTGCTGAACTTATATTTTTAGATATATAGTAATATCTTGACAAAGCTAGGTTTAAATTGATATAATTGCCTTTCCAAGGCTGGCATACAGACAGACATGTGATTTAGAGAGGAAGCATCCTGTCTACAGAACAGCTAAAGAAAATGAAGTTGACAAAAGATACATGTGCATTTATTCATAGATATAATTTGGTATTGTGGCCTGTTTGCTGCATCTAATAGCATCAGAAGTAATGAACTGAGAGGCTTGGAACTGCATATGGTCATTCTCAAAACAAAAACTTGGATGTTTCTCTGTGATGCTGCTAACATGAATAGTCCTGCTCAGCTTTCCGCAAGATCCAGGGTACTACTTGGTAAGATCACCAATACAGGTTACATAGTCCTTTATTGTCCATTTAGTGAAAATCTCCAAAATAAACAGAGTTTATCACTTGGAGAGTTTCTGTTAAAACACTATGGTTGTGACATAGATAAATATATATACAGTTATATATGGTTATTTATACTTGGCTTTTATATATCTGTGTCTTTCTTTTTCTGCAGGCTCTTTTTACCCATTCTGGAGGCTGAGGTGATTTCAAAGAAGTGTGTGCTTATTTCCTGCACAGTAAGTTGCAATTTGAGTCACTTGGTGCATGCTGCAAAAAGGCACTCTGCTCTCAGTGTCAGTAGCATGGATTAATACAGACTGCAAAGAGCATCCTATCCATTTCCAAAGTCATACAACAAGAGGAACTGGACTTGGAGAGGGAAATGTCTGGGAGAGGAATGAGAGCTTCCTTCCAGCATTTGTGGGAGCAACCTGATCTAGTGGAAGCTGTCCCTGCCCATGGTTGTGGGGTTGGAACTAGGTAATCTTTAAGGTCCCTTCCAAGCCAAACCATGCTATGATTCTGTGCTTTGCCTTGTCAGTGCACTGGGTGTATGAGACACTCACAGAGACCAGATTTTTAATATTGCCAGCCTAGACTACTGTGTGCTCAGAAATCAAACCACCACCTGAATCAGCAAGGACAACTGATTAGTGCATAATCCAGGGAGGCTGATAGATCTGCTAATAAAAGTTAAGTGAGCTGTGAGAAGCACAAGGACCTTTCCCAAGAATTTGGGTAGACAATGATGGGTCTGTGTGACTTTAAAGGAGACAAATCAGATCAGGTGTTTAAAGGTTTGGAAAGAAAACACAGTAAAAATGTGGGGCTTGAAAGGGTATCGTACATGGATTACAAATTTTTTAGCCATTTGCACATTTGTTCTCTGCAAACTCTTCCTTCCCATAGGGAGTACTCCATTTACACTAAAATAAAACCTTTTTGCCTCCCAAATAATGTGTTATGAATGAACAATATTCTTGGGAAAACACTTGAGAATATTTCCAACATGGTTTTCTGTACAGCTTTTGAGTTTTTTCATAAACCCTGTCGGAGCCCCAACGTTCCCCTCCATTGGAGGCCATTGCTCTGAGCAGTGTGCTGATGTGGTTTCATCTGGGAGGCTGCAGTGGCAGAAAAAGGGCTTTCTGTGGTTGCTGTGACAGCAGATCAGCACTGGAGCAAACTCCACTTCCTCACGGCTGGTCAGTCAGAACATGAGAAAAGAGCTCATTACAGGTTCACACCTCAGCAGTGCCTTTGCTGTTGGCTGCACTCACCAACTTTGCCGAACGCCTCCCGGAGCTCTGCCATCTCCTCCTCTGAGAAGTGCGCTGTCGACGCCATTTCTTATTTCTCTGACTGACAGGCCTGCAAGAAGAAGACATGTGCTCTCATTTGGTGCTTTTTGGGTTTGCAATTGTGATCAGAGAGGTTCCTACTTGTCTTTTCAAAGTCCTGGAGCAGCTCTCCATAGCTGAAATCCCAGCTCCTCCCTGTATACTGAAATCAAGTAAAGGGGTAAAATCCTGTGTAGATGAGATACAATCCCATGTCCCTCCTGTTGTTTTGCCAGGCCCTGGTAAAAATTCCAACAGTTTTATTTATACCAATTTAATTGGAATTAAATCCTACCCCTGCTAACTTTTGTTACTCATGGAGAAAGCAGACCAAATTGTGCTACTTCTTGAATTGCCCCTTGGCAATTCACCACATGTTTCTTCAGCAGTGCTGACAGAGAAGGAGCAGCCTGGGTGCTTCCCAGGGCTCTCGGCTGGAGCCAGAGCCCCAGGGGACATTTGCACCACTTACCTTTGGGTACCTAATGAGGAGGCTTCTCACCCTAACAAGGAGAGATGGAGATAAGCTCCTTTACAAGGTGTTCAGAACACCGGGTCTGGCTTCCCAAAAGTCAGCTACTTCTCTCCCTAGATATGTGAGGAGTTTAAGGATCTTCCTCCCAAGCTATCTAAGTTAGTGCCTGAGTTTGGGTGGCTTTAGAAATGTGTGGCTGCAAAGAATATTCCTGCCTTTCCTCTCATCAAAGACATAAAACAGGAGGAAGGATTAGACTTTCACTTTCTAGGCACCTTGCTTAATAATCAGGAAGGGAAAGTTCACTTTTCTTTTATCACATCATTAAATACAATGCCAGAAGATGCACATTACACCCATCTGCTTTTTCATGGACCTGCTGTTGCTTGCATCTATTCATGAGGAAACGGTTCAGGAGACAGACTATCTATTATTCTATATTTGTGAGAATGACTCTAGTGTCCTATGTCTCTTTAAGTATTAATTAACCAAGCAGCTATTTAAATACAATAGAATGAAAACCTGAGTTGATCCTGAGAAGTGGTTGCTGTAGCTACAGTGTTCAAATGAGGAAAAAAGAAATCGGAAATATGACATTCCCAGACTAAAATTAACATTGCGTAATTTAAAAAAAAAGTATATAGATTTGCTATAGCCCTCTATAAAAAACACAGAGCTACATATAGCCTATCTGGGCTTCAGGTTCAATGCTCTCCTGAACTCATGCATTGATTCCTTGCATCTGTGAAAACCACTACGGACATGGCTTTGAAACAGCCCAAAGGCAATCTTATGTGGTTAACTTCTTGTCTGCTGTCTCCCAGTAGTATCATGCACACTTTTTCTGCCTAATCACTGTTGTTTTAGGATGAGGACAGCAGTGAAAAATCTGCTCATTACTCCAACCTTCATAAGTAGACAAACGCAGCAGAATCCACGATGCCATCGCTCTTGTGGTAGGAGAACCCACGTGCAATTTTCAGCACAATGAAGCTGGTGATTACTCTCGAAATATCCATATAATAGTAAAAGTTCTAACCACCATACTTTTAAGGATTACCTTTAAAAATCCTTATGATCTACTATGTATGGGTTATGTATATATTAGGGTAAAATTAGATCCATAGTCTTCCCCCATCGTCCTGCTATTGTTCCTGCCTCTGATTCCTCACTACCAATCTTTTTCAGTTGCCTGCTGTGTGTTTTTACAAATTGTGGCTTAACTAAAATGCACCTGGACACACGAAAATCTTACACTATCAGCAAAAAAAATCCATATTCTACTGCAAAATCATTCCTTCTAGTCCAGTCACTTGATCAAGCAATATAATTTGAGACACAACTTTTAATAGTATTAAGACTGTTCTAGGCTTAAGAGATACTAAACACCACCGGTTGTTGCCTACAACATTACTTTGCAAAGCAGCCTGGAGAAAAAATTATGACCAACATTAAAAGGACTCTTTTGATTGCATAAGAAGTTGTGGCCTCTGATAAGTAACTAAGTGATCTGTTAAAAACAGAGACCACTATTAGTAGCGCATATGTTTACATATGTGTACATTTATACCAATAATAAATAATAGAGTGGAGGGTTTTACAGTAGTGATCTCTTTTGGCATCTTTTTTAGGTCAGTATTATCCACTCTGTTGTGAAGGTAACCATGCTTAGCTGAGCAATCACATGCATCTCTGCACCAAGAATGAGGACCGGCCCTCAATCACCAGAGGAGTCGTCCTCAGGCAACAAAAGGATGGTCACTGCCTGCTCCAACACTCAACTGCGTTTCTTCTACATTTTCACCCCCACAGCACCTCTTGATTTCAGCCTTCCAGTTCCAGTATCTAACACCATTAGGTGTTGCTGACTATTAGCCCACTCCGGTTTCGCAGTGGTGAGATTTAGATGGGCACCCTTTGTCAGCCAGCCCTAATTAAAGAAAACTAGAACTTTTACATTACAGGTTTCAGAATTATTCCCAACAAAAAACCACTGTCTTTTTTAAAAAATTGTTCAAGTACAGGAAACAAAACATAAGGAAATCAAGAGAGTAAAAGTCCAAAGTTTTATCAATGTACAGCAAAAAGGAGAAAAGCATCTTTCAAAAAGCTACTTTTCAGTATATAAAATGCTTAGATCATTAAATGATAACATTTAGGCACACAGAAATGTAAAATGCTTCTGGGTAATGGTGGGAGAGGTCAGGCCAAATATTTTCCTTCTGATTTTTACCAGTGAAGAGCAGAACCATTTGCTTCTGGGGGTCAATCACTTCCAGCCTTTCACCATCTCCCATGCAAATTGAAAATACTTCAGGCACTCCATCAAGAGGGCATTCAACAATCCTGGTGAATACTGCAATTACTGATAACTCAGAAGGCATTGTAAGCACACAGTGCACTGCTCTGCTCCAAACCATTTGCAAAATCAGTATGACAGGGCAGATGCAGAGAAAAAAATGCAGAGGATGATATAAGAGCAAAGGAGACTATGTGGAAATGATGAGCAATGTGAACAAGTGGAAAAAGCTCCTTTGAAGGGAACAGTGGTTGTGAAGCTAGCTGAGGGAGGAGCAAAGGGAAAATCAGCTGGTGAGAACCAGGAGATGGCTTTGAGCAAAGCACTGTATGGCAAGAAGCAAAAAGAAACCTGGGCAGGGGAAGGCTTGGCAAGACAGAGGGGAGTTTGATAAGGACTGAATGCAAACAGTTTAGCTATCAGCACAAATGAGATATTGAAGATCAGCTGCTGCAGCTGGGAGGAAGGACCTTTAACCTGATGTGATGGAAGAGCAGTGAAAGAACTGAAATTCCTTAGGCAGAATAAGGTGAAAGTCAGCACATGCTGAGATGTTGAGACAGGATGCTGAGGAGAGGAAGACAGCTCCCGGGTCAGAGCAAGAAAGACAGTGGAACTGCCAACAAGAAATAAATGGAAGGTAATAAACATTCAGAAGGAAAATAAAACACTCTCTGAGACAGTCTGAGATTCAGATGGCTTCAGGACATCCAGATTACAACATTGCCTGGAAGCGACACTTCGTTCTTGTTTGCCAAGCAGCACAAACCCCCTATTGCAAAAGCAAAAAATGTTGTGCAAATACACCCTTTCCTCCTCAGAAGACTGCTGAGTTACAGGTTTGAGTAAAAAAGGAAAAAGGGTCTCACCTAAGCTGCTGAGAATCGAAGCAAACTGATATTAAAAGAGCCTCTAACGAATCACTCCCTTGCCTGCCATCATTTCCAAACCAATATTTTACAGCCATGCCCTAAAGCCTCCTTTTATTTGACCTTATCCTCAGAAGAACCTATGATCACACTGATGTTTTAAGAGATCTAATAATAAACTATTTTCAGACTGGAATATAAAGGAAGAACTAAAATAATTTTAAACCTGAATATTATTACTAAATTGAAACAGTGATATTGATGTTCCTTCATTTCTTTTCGATTTTGAAGCCGTAGGCTGAGAAGCTGCCTGGTTATGCATTGCTTGGCAAAGTGTACACCCACCATACAATATAAATAATCAATGACAAAGCCATTAAAACCTCAAGGTTTCCAAGGCTTGTATTAAATGGTTACCCTGTTTCATATTTTTCTCCACTTCTGTGGTGTTTAAGCTTTGTGGCAAGCAAGGCAATGAAAACCTTGAAGATGTGAAATGGCACTTTACAGATAGACATAGAATTGTAACTTTTCCCAAAACAAAAAAGCAAATTTCATGGGACAACTTTACATTTCCCAAAAATATTGAGTTAAGAACAACTTAACTGTGAATTTGGTGCCAAGCAAGCCAAAGAAACTACTAATATTTGTTCACTTTCTACCATCAGGGCTTTGCTTTGTTAATGCACTTGTCCTTTGCTAATTATATAACTTCTCTAGCTGCCGGAGAGTGGCATGACAGATGTTCCCCATCACATATAAAAGTCCTGCTATCTTCTCTTCAAATTTGTTTATTTTTTTTCTGAAAGTGATGAAATAAGGGACACTGTTGCAAAACACAGCAGTTAGAGTTGCATGGGGCAGTGTAAGACTGTCCCCCTCCACACACAAAACTCTGCCTTTTACTTTACCTGAGTACCTCACAGTTCTAGCTCCTTTTCTCTTTCTTGTCTCATCCACAAATTCAATTTTCAATATCCGGCTTTGTGTAAGGGTTGGGGAAACTTCCCCAGCTCTTTCCTGCATTAGACTCTCCCTCCCAGCTGACATCAAAGAGGTGCCCCCAGCAATCCTCCCCCAGGGCACACCTGCCCTGAATCATGCCAGCAGAAGGCAGGATTAAGCAAAGGGGCCTCAGAATTGTGCAGAAACTCGTGATAGATCTGGTGCATCTTGAAGGCCAGAAAAATAGAAGGGAAAACAGTATCTCGAACATCTTTTTCCCATATTTATTGCACTTTTGCATACCTGCCTATTCCTGGTCACTCATCAGAATATCCCTGACAGGTTATTCCTCCCCAGAAATGTTTCCCTCTACCTTTCTCTCATAAGGTACTACATGTAAGTCCATATATCCATATGCATTTCTGTTCAAATTATTGTCTCAACTGATTTTCTTCAGTGTGGAAGGGCTGAGGAGGAGATAAGTGAAGATTTTTGAGTTAGGTTCTGATATTTTCCTTCTGGAAACAAGGTTTTGCCATTTTTATTGTCACTAAGGGGTGAGAAAAAGAGAAATTATTTGGTAGATCTCATATTGAAAGAAGAATCAATGCTACAACCACAGCATTGTGGCCTAGAAGTTCCTCAATTTTAAAATTTAATCTCATGCTCATCAGCAAAAACCTTCAATGAAACATAGCAGGCAAAGCCATCCTATTGACAATCAGCCCAACATGTTCTTTTGCATAATATAGAATAGTTTATCTTCCAATTAAACTACACAGTCTCAGCATATTTACTATTATCATGCTTCTCTCTCATATATATATATAATTATTATTATCTGTTGTTTTTCTTACAGTTCTGATCAAAACAATGTGCTTATATCCCTGCACCAGCAGTGTGATCCATAGTGCACCCACAGCAAAACAGGATAGTAGCTTTAATGCTAAATTTTCCCAACCTTACAGCCAGCTTGGAGCTGGCAGTGATTATTTGCAGTGGTAGCTCTGGGGTATCCAGTCTCCTTAGACAAACAATCCCATCCATGTCCTTTACTCACGTTTGGTATCACAGCTTCCAGCCAGATTGAGTGGACTTTTTTTTGTTACAGGTTTTTTTCTGCTCATGGCATAAGATAAAAACTAGAGTCCATACATCTCTTCCTTGCTGGTGAGTTACTCAGACAGCTACTCACCATGCTGACAATATCAGCAAACACAATCAAACATAAAAAAAAAGCTTTTGAACCACTTCTCAATTAGACACATTGCTTACATAACAACTTTGAAAATCATTTAAGAAGCACAAAACACAACATTTTCAAACACGAGGCGGTTAAATAAAAAAAAAATTAATTTTTCATGTTGTGCACATAGGGGTATGACACTTTCCCTGCTGAAATAGCTGTAGGTGAATACAAATACTTTTTTGATTTTCTCAAAGACGTTGGGCTAAATTTTAAATCTTAAAGTAGACAGAAACATACTTGGCTCTATCAGCAATGTGTAACTTGGATCACAGTACCTTCCGTTTGGGCGGGATCTTGCTGTTTAAATCAGCATTTGAAACACCGAGAGGAGTCTTTCTGACGTTATGGCAAATACTTCCTCCCTGGTACATTATAAAGATTCACGATTTAGCCCACAATAAATGACA
Organism: Climacteris rufus; assembly: GCA_013398175.1. NCBI lineage: Eukaryota > Metazoa > Chordata > Aves > Passeriformes > Climacteridae > Climacteris > Climacteris rufus. The sequence goes on from VZRZ01007958.1 coordinate 50,058, forward strand.
ATCTTTGTCCCAAAGGCTTTTTAAAGGACTGCTGTCTGCAACAGCAAACCTCACCATTATGCAGGCATTGGAATTATTAAGGTGGTGTACTTCACCTAATTTTTTTCTTACACAATTCGAAAAACCTACAAAACTACAGAGAAAAGACATTTATCACTGTTCAGAAAGCAACACAGAGATGCCCATGAGTTATTTTCTTAATGTTCCATTTTATAAAGGACCTTATTTGTCAATGTGATGCTTGAGTTCTAAATCAAATACTAGTCAGCATGGCTTAGGAAGGGAAAATCCACATGGTTTGGAGAGAGATGGAGATCTCTTTCCAATATACCATTCAGTGGCAGGAAAGGCTAATCCTTCAAGGAAATTAAGACATTGAAAAAGCAGAGCTCTGAACCTATAAATACGCTCCTTATGTGTCTTTTATCTGTCAGATACATCCTACTAGGCAGACAGCATATATGTGCATATTATTTTTCAATCAGAGTCTGCAGAATTTTTTCTTAAAAAAAAATAAATTTATCCAGTACACTACATTTCTTGTTGGCCACTTATCTTTTCTCCCTCTTTACCAGTACAGGCTAGATCGTTTTAAAGTGAAAACATTTTTCCATACATTAAGGAATATTTTGATTTTCAAATGCTGTCTAGTGATTTTTATTAATTACTTTTTTTTGGCCAAAGCTGGTTTTCAAACCAAGCTAAATTGACAAACAGCTTCAGTCATTCAACAGATGTCTCATTTGGCATGGAAAGCTGTGTCCCACCCAATTCCATCTTCCCTAACTAAGGTGGGGGAAGAGGAGAGCTTCTGCAGGGGCTGCTTTGGGTATGGGTATGAGGAGATATCCCACCTCTGCCCCATCACAACTGGGGTGGTAGATGGGCACAAAACCCTGGACAGAGAGATAAAATCTTTTCTTCCTATTCCTGTGTACTGCAGCCTGACAGCAAGAGGTCAGGTCACAAAGTACTGACTCAGTCCAAATGTCCTGTGGAAGCTTGGTAATTGAAGCAAGAAAAGGAGAAGACGGCCTGTACTTCCAGCTCGTTTGCAGGAAAACAGTTCCTCTCTGCACGGAAAGTATTAAAAACACATTCCAGCTGTAAAAAGGAGGCTTTTAGATACAAACATAAATTTGCATTTGACTGGGTCCACAAGGATTTACCAATCGGCTGCTGTCACTCCCCTGCCAGAAGCTGTATTCTGTCCTCAATTTTGCAGAACACCTCACTGATTTCAGCAGTGACCAGGCCCTTCCACCCACCAAAGCAGACCAGAAAATAGAGAGCACACCTGAACACAGCCCTCCTTACCAGCTGTGCTGTGCTTGGGCTCCTGTCCTGCAATGGTGCTGTGCTGGGAGCTGTAGTGCCTCTGAGTGTGCAGTGGGGAACCAAAGCAGGACCCGGAGCAGCAGGAGGCACAGTCCTCCTGCTCCCCTTTCCTCTGAAGAATGTTTTGGCTTTATGGCATGGTCCCCAAGCCCTTCACTGGGCATCCTTCTCATGCCTCTCACATACTACTCTCCTGCCTGTGGGCACTGCCTCCATGTCCAGGACACCCCACTTGTTTCACCAAGGGGCAGGGATTTCTTTCCTATCCTACAGCTTTCCTCTTGGATAACTGCAAAAATACACAGACCGTGCTACAGAACCTACAGAATCCCATAGTCCATCTTGCAGCACCTAAATGCTGTTTCAGATCTTTTCCCAAGTATTTTTCATTTTGATAAGTATTTTACATTTTGTATCACCATTTCACTGGAGTCTGCTGTTCTGCATGAAAGGGCCGAGAGCATTAAAAACAGCTACATTTCTGAATCCACTGTGCTCCCCTGATATTCCTCTGTCTCCTTCCTTCCCCTTTACTCAATCTCTTTAGAAAGTTCTTTAATGCTTCATAAAAAACATGTGGCGATGACTTTTACAGTAGGTTTTCCATCAAGATAACTCTGCTCCAAGCTATACAGCTGTTTTAAGCTGCTTGTGACTGAAATCAGAAGGAAACAGGGTAAAAAAAAAAAAATTGGTGGCAAAATACAAGACAATGGAGTGTGTGGCAAGTTCAACACCACTAGATTTGTTTAAGTACAAACATTTTATAATCGTAATAGTATTCAGTCCAAACTGTTACTTGGTTTCAGTTGAGGAAGCAAATTCCAAACCAGTAATATAATACACCTCTTTTTTTTTACCTATAGAGTGAACACTGCCTTTATCCTCTGAGCTAAGTAAATCTGGACTTTATGGTCAGGATTGAAGCAGAAACCCCCACTCTTGTTACCATCAAGCAGGCAGCTACTTCCCAGTTCCTCCTGGCTCTAGCATCGCTCTGCAATGGAGTTTCCCACCGTGGAGGGGGTTTCCACACCTCCTGTCTACTCATGAGAGCTTCCCCAGCTCAGGAGGCCGCACTGCTCCTGACACATGCTGGAGTTTCTCTACAGGAGAGGTTTCAGGGTGTGGCCTGCTTTTAGCGAGACAATCAAACAGCTCTCTGCTGAGCAGCCAGCTGCATTTGCTAGAGATCATCTTCACCTGCTATCTGCAGCAGTAAGGGAGCCAACCTTGTCTGTGACTTTGGTTATGGTAACAAAGACCTGAGGTTCCATTTGGTCAGTGTTCAAACCAAATCCATGTGCAGAGGAAATCACTACATGACAAAACCAGTAAGACTACTGCTCTTACAGAGCAGAAAGTTAAGCCCTGAGACTCCTGTTCACAATACTACCACCTAAAATATATGTAGACATTTGCAAGTCACAATTCATCTACAGCCTGAGCTGAAATCCCAAAGAAGACAAGGGACAAGCCTGACCAGCTTCATCAATCAAGATCTTAAAAGGCAAATATAATGTTAGGATCACTCCATATCACTATTTTTAAAGCAGAAGTCCCTACTACAATCAGGCTCCATCATGAATCAGTTTTATTTATCCTCTGGAAAGTAAAATTACATTTCTAAATGCCTGATATAAATGTCCTAACAGCCAGCAGATTACACTGTAAGCACTATGAGCCAAAATACATTATCTTTATGAATCAGTGTTTTTCATCACTGGAATTAAAATTAACTTCTTACATGGATCCAGTCTGCAATCTAAATAATGGCTTCTTACTTTATCATGCTCTGCCAAGCCAATGCCAACTCAAAGACTACCATTCTATTCAGCCAAAAACCACTCTGCCCAATTAAATCCATCACTTTCCTGAAGGTCAGTAGAAATCCCATGCACAAGACTACTGAAAATGCTTCACACTAATACACAACTTGCTCTGTTTTTTCATGGCAACCACAATTTCCTATGCAGTTAAACTGCTGGTATGCTCAGTGATGGCAGCTTGCCAAAACACCACCAGATGCTGTGATCTTACCTCCTAGTCTCAAGCAGTGGGTCCAAACCGTCAGAGCAACAACAGCTCAACAGCTGCAAATCCAACAGAAAGGGCAGAACTCCTTAAAAAAGCCAAACTTCTTGAAGGTTTGAGGAACTGCAAAGCAGATGCCAATGAAATTGTTTTGCAGAGCAATTAGGCAAGCCCAAGACTGTGAGCCCACAACTGAGCCCAGAGAGGGAAGTGAGTGGTGACAAAACATCATAGTGTCTTTATAAGGAAATGAAACCTTCTTTTCGTTGCAGTGCTCCTCCAATAGTTCCACTGCTCTGTGTCTCAGTTCCATTCTCACTCATTGCCACAGGCACGCACAAAATGCACACCTCCTCTCTTCACTGGTAAGGCAGCCAGGGTGGAACAACAAGGTCTGAGGTGAGACCTCACACACCACGTGGGGCTGGCTGCCATGCCAGGCTGGGACAGTGTCACCAGTGATGGAAACTCCTCAGATCTCCGCAAAACCTCTGCAAATGTCTGACTGCCCTCCCTGTGAAAACTTTTTCCATGCAAGTGGTTGGAATTTCCTTTGATGCAACTTGTGACCTTTTCATTCTCAGTGTGCACCACTGACAAATGGCTGGCTCCATCTTCTCTGTAGGTTCTGATTATGTAGGTGTAGACAGCAAGAAGATCCCTCTCAGTGTCCTCCTTTCCAGGCTGAACAAGTCAAGTCCTCTCTCGCTGTTCTCCGATCTGTTGTGCTCCAGCCCAGGACCATCCTGGTGTCTCCCTACAGTTTGTCCAAACTTTTATTGAACAGGGGAGCCTGAAAAAGGACACTGCTCCTCACACCACCTCACAACTGACACAGATTTCAAGGACACGTTTCCCAATACACTGAGGGTCACATGTGAAAGTGCTTGATGGATGCAAATATAAACTGTCTTTCAAAGCCTGATGATACAGCGTTGCAGAAGCCTTAACAGATTTGGAAACACAACATCAAGAGAGGAAAGTTATTCATCAATCCCATAGGGATTTTAAGAAATGTCCTACCAGAACAGCAAGATTCTTGCCACTTTCCACAGGCTGAAGAATCATCCTTCAGATTTTTGAACAACTTTTGTTCTGACTTTTACGTCTGAAAAGAGGCAGGTGAAAAAAATTACCAAACTGAATGGCTTTAATGAAAAAGCTGTCACTCACAATTCACCAGACCTGCTGGACCATCAGCTACATGCTAATGTAGAGACCTTCACAAAAGCCTCCTCATGAACAGATCTTCATAATTAAGATCCATCCTTGAAGAACACATAACATTTGCTGTATTCAGAAATATGTTGAAACGTTCCAGGCTTTTCTGGTTACTTACTTCTATTAGAAAAACATCTCCTCAGTGGTATTTGATTATTTGATAGGCTGTGCCACAGCTCCACTTCTTTGTTTTCTAGGATATTTTACAGCAGCCTGATGGTTTGCTCCATCTTTTTTCTTACAGACCTTTTCCAAATCCTTAATTATTTCTGTTGGTCTCCATGACATCCCACTAAATGCTGTGATACCTTTTCTGAGATGAGGAAGAGGGCACCAAAGGGATGTGTGCCTTAAATCTAACATCTCACTTGCACAGGAAAACTAGGGGTGGGTGTTTCCTTATCAGATATGTATGTTTGCTTAATGCTCTTAACATCCTCTCTTGAGTTGTTATGGCTTGTGCAGAAGGCAGGGGAGCAACTCAGACTTTCCACCCTACCATATGGTTTTTTATACTCACATCATCTAGACTGAACTCAATACTCTGTCCTCTGCACTAATCCATACCAGCACATTCCATAGGCACCACCTGTGTTAAAGAAATGCTCAAACAAGTTTGGAAATACAAGGACAGCAAGGATGAAATTTAAAGTATGATGGATTTATAATGCAGACATAAACAAAAGATATACCTGCCATATGGACCATGAATACTTTTTTCTGCCTCATTTCAAGACCTGCTGGAATGTCACTATGTATACCTAATAATGCTGTCTCCCCAAATGTTATTATACTTATGTAGTCTTGAGACACAGTGTCAGCTGAAGTCCTGTCATGACACACTATTTAAACCCTTCACTGTACATCCTTGAGGCATTACACAAACAATTTTATTGGGCAGCATTGAAACACACTTAAGTGGTATGGTGCAATAGTTAACTCCTACCTGTTCCTGGTTAACTTGTACCTGTGTGGTGGTCATTTGTGGTATTGCTGACAGTGTATAATTCCATGACAATGATCTCTCTAAAGTAATTTCTTAACCAAGGTAGGATACTGCAGGCTATCACTATACTATTGATTTCCTAGAAGGGTGCTGAAATGTAACTCTTCAATATAAATAGCTTGCATTTTGCCACAAAGTACGGCTATGGCTAGGAACAGGCCAGGTGGTGTTAGGACAGGCTGTACTGTGGCACTGTGTTAAATGTCCATTACTGTTCCATGTTAGAAAAACAATACCCTTGACCTACAGCTTCAGTCTTAGGGCCAAAATATCAATGCAGCTACTTTGAGATTCGCATCCGTGGAAGGTGAAAGAGTTAAAAGAAACGTGGTCCTCCAGTTACAGGAAAATACATTAGGAAACATTTAAGAACATTGCCTACAAATTAAATAACTTAAATTAACATACACTGTGTCTAATCACTCGAAGAGGAAGAACTATAACTATAAAGAGACCATGCCCCTGACACACAGTTGCACAGGTCAAAATCAATCTTTTCCCCTCTGTTGTTGCCAAACACTTCAAAAACCCCAAAACCCTTTACCCTTTATTGTCCCTGTACCTGAAGGACCTTTCTTTCCATGTATCTTTTGCAGTGCTGACACTCTCATCCTGCTGCCTGTGTAATGAAGCCACTCTTCAGTGCAGGTCAGCCAGACAGTGTCACAGCAGGCTTCAAACCCCTCCACGACTTTTCTCCTCCTCTCCTCTGCCCCTGAGTCAGCCCCACAGCTCTGAGTGACAGAGCACTTTCACTTCCACTTCCTCACTTGCCAATGGTCTCCCACCTTCATCCCCTTCACCCCTCTGCCTTGGGGAGCCTTGGGAAGGGCAGCAACTGCCTGTGTTCTCCTGCCATCAAGCTTGGATATTTCTTAACAAGATGTGTGACAACCCAAGATGCATGCAGGAACCATTGATCCCACTTCCACCAATGAATGGGAATTACATTTAAAGGATCTTGGGCATCTGCCTAAGAAGAGGTACAGCAGCTTCATCTGACTTGGCAGCATTGTGTTCTGGCAGCTTGGAGGGGGTTTGCAGGGATCCCCGGCTGCAGAGGGAGTTGGGGTCTGCTGAGTAGTTTCCTTATGGCACTAGGGAAGTGTATTCCGGTGGTGGCCTTTCCTGGCACACCCATCTCTTGGCTCTCATATCTTTAACTGCCCACTGCAGTCTCCCAAGACTTTTGCCTTCCTGCAGGCTGCTTCTGCTTCAGGAAATGAGTTTCTCCTAAAGCCATTACTTTTCAAAATCAGACTCATATCATGCAACATCTTCCTTGCCACAGCTGATATGGTCACAGGTTGTAGACATGCCATCCATCCAGGAACATTCACAGGATGGGAAGAATAGAGTGGGAACTGCAGCACAGATCTACCAAGCTGAATTAAATCTTCTTGTGGCCCTTGCAAAGTGTGTTTGTTTGAATGACAGCACAATTTCAAATGAACCCTTTGAGGTGAACAGCCTGGTCCATTAATAACTTGGGCAAATCAAAATTAATGGAAATTATTTAAAAGTGTTCTTATGTGAACAAATAATATCTTGCTCTTATACAAGTACAGAGGACCCGATCTAATTTCCACTACGGTTTGATGCCATCTGAATCACACCTTTATTTTGTGTGACCCTGTCCTTGTTCCTATTAAAGTCAGTGACAATTCCTTGTAGCCACAAGTGATTTAGGTACTGAAATGCCTCTGAATATGGACCCTGTGAACTTAAATACTGCTGAAAGGTAAATGAGTCTTTGTGAAGCAGGAGTCATTACTCTGATGGTATGTGCTCAGGTGAAATTTGTAATTTGACCCGCTGCTGGGACTATGTTAGCAATGTACCCTGAAATGCCACCTGTGATCTCTGCAGGAGACAGAATAGTACAGACTGGGGGCTTTGCAGAATGCATGTGAAAATAAGACCTTTTACACTATTCTTCCTGCATTATATATGCCAGAAATAGCCTTGAGAATGCAAAGTAATGCTGGGTGATCCCATTGAACCTGCCACAACACGGATACTGGTGTCTGTTAGGGGTGGAATCATGATATCCCGAAATACCTGTTGGTGCAACAAGAGGATCTCGCTCGTTGTCTAAATCTGTTCATGCAGAAAGGAATGGGGCAGATCTACCCCTGCCAGAGCTTCTCCTCCCATTGGAGTCTCCCACCGTGCTCTCCCTCCCTGAGAAACGTGGTCTCCAGTCCTCAAGCAGCCACCACGCTCCATGGCAGGACTCGCCTTCCCCCACGGGGCTCCTGTATTGGCATTCCCAGTGGCACCCTGTGTGGCTGCTGCGTGGAGAGGAGGGGAGGGAGGTCGGGTGGAGGGTGATGACCCACACCTACATGGAGTGGATGAAGGGAAACTTCTGCCACACAGCAAATATGGCAGCCTACAGTGCTAATCCCAAACAAGACATTTGTGCTTGCTCAGGCAGGGGCATCTAGGCTTGTATACTGGCATGGCGGGAGATAGAGGAATGTAGAAAGAAGTTCTGTCATCCTGAAAAGCATTTTTTTTAGTGGGGTAATTCTCAGAAGCAGCAGCTCTCCAAACCTCATCCCCTTCCCAGGATCTGGACACAGGAACAACTAGGAGGATAATGGCATGTTAGAGCTAGGCTGGGAGACTGGTTTATGATTTCATGTGCTTGTGCAGTTTTCACTTCCAAACCCTAAACTCTGAAACCTGTCTTAGAGCCTTCTAAGGAAATCTTTATTTCAGTTTCACTACAACCTATCTTATTTGTGAATCAAGATGAGCCACAAAGGTCAAATAAGCTATGAGTGGAGTATTTCCATAAAGCAAAGCAAAAGACCACTTCTAACCAGGGGATACAACCTGCAACCAGCCCAGAAAGATTTACACTCCCTAAAACCTGTGTGCAGGGCAGGGCTTTGATAGAACAGTGCCCACTGGCAGGGGAGGAGATGGGGCAACGATTGATTGCCAGTCTTGGTGCAGGTTTTTCCCTCAGCAGAAGCAGCCAAACATCCCTGTGAAATAAAGGGCAGGAAACTCTGAGACCATGGATGAACTTTGAGCAGTCAGACTTGGTACCCAACTCTCCAAGTCATTTGTTTCAAAGAGATCTTCTGCACTGAAGTGACTGAGTAGGTCTGGAACTTTTCCTTATGGTTTAATCTCAGGCCCTTGCAGAGAGCTTGGTCTTACTTAAAAGTCATAAGGAACAAGATTAATTTCCTGCAAGCAGTCTGAACTTTGAAGGAGAGGCATTTAAGCAAGGGAAAAATGAAATAGCAGGGGTAAAAAACACCCTGTAAAATAAAAGCAATGATAAATAAATAACAGGAAAGTGTACACCCCAATTCAAATTTAATAGGCTACTCCCAACCATGAATTATTGATCAAAACCATCCATTTGCTGCAGTGGGGAGTACTAGTGAAATATTAATAACAGTGCATGAGCTAATCTTAGGTTTTACTTGGTGGGAGAGTGACAAGAAGAGGTTGGAGACGCCTGGCTGCTGTTAGCCCCCGGGTTTGGCTGCAGTGGGAGAAGGGCACACCTCCCTGGCTCTCCCAGGAAAGAGTGCGAGCCCCATATCTCCAGCGAAGACTGGCAGTTACTCCCCCAGCTGATAAACCCATTTCCAGATGGATATAGGTCTAGAAGTATCATTCATGGAGGCTGTTGCAACAGCACTGGCTATCCTGTTTGGGAAGGTTTTGAACTCCTACAAAAGAAAGCCAGTCTTAGTTAGACCCTGACTCAGCGCAATATATGTTGTCCTGGTTTTCGTTCAGGAAATAATTCATCTTTTTGATGGGAGGAAAAGTATGAAAACATGACTTTGGTGGGTCAGCTGGACAGAAGCTTACAGAAGTAAAAAGCTTGGGAGAAACAGATGGGAAAGAATTATTTTAAATTACACTTATTATGCCAATTATTTTCGCAAAACCGTGAGGAAACAAAGTAATGATTTTTGAGCACCTGGATCAGACAGAAGCTGACTCATGGTTAACCAACCTTCTCACCTACTTTCAGCCTCAATCTCACTCAATTTTTGGTGAGTGAACTGTAGGTGGCTTTGACATGGTAGCAAAATGGGCTTTTCCAGGGCCACTGCCCTGGCTGTGATGTGGGTGCAGGGCTCTGCAGCATCCCCAGGGCAGCTGTCACGGCCAAGATAAAGCTGTTCTGCTCTGAGCCCAGGCACTGCCAGCCCACTGCCAGAATTTCAAGTACTTGTCTTCTGCTGCAAACCATGGCAGGAAAAAAACCCCCATGATTATAAATTACACTGTTCTCCTGAACAACAGGCAGCTTTTTGCCAAGAAAAGAACAATTCAGTTTTCTTTGGATGCAGATGAAAATTTGCACAGAAATACCTGTAGGACTGAACAAAATGTTGTGTGCACATGGGCTCACTTGCATATGTCCCTTCTTGAATACTCTATCATTATGTTCTTCTTTTATATGTTTTCAAATGTTAGAAATTTCACATCCTAGGCTGTCTGCTCTGCTTTTAGTTTAGTTTTCTTTATTTCCTTCTCAGCTTTTTAAAAAGCCATATTCTTGTATCTCTTCCTCTTTCTTTGGCATGTGTTCCTTTATTATCTCATTTTTCTTTTGCAAATTTGCTCTTTTTTTTTCCCCCTTTTCCATCTGTCTCTTGTCACTTGCTCACTCTTTCACTCCTACCCTAGCAGTTTCTGCTTGCTCCCTCTCAAACATTGAAGCCAGTGTTCTCCATAGTATTTGTAAGGGTACTCAGCTCAGAATCTCCACTTCTCTTTTGCAGCCTCTCACGTGCAAGCCTGGGGCCAAAGTTTTGCACAGAAACTGCTGCTCAGAAACCCTTGCAAGCAGTTATTAATTCCCTGTCAGGAGGGGAAATTTTGCATAACCCAGAAGGAACTTGCTGGGTTTCTACAGCACACGCGAAAAAACGTATTTCCCCCTACACCGCCGAACCAAAGGGGTTTTGTTTCCAGCCTTGCCAAGGTCGTGTTTGCAGAGCCAGTCCTGCTTCTGGAACTGCATCAGGGGGACCTGCCATCCTCCTGCAGGTGAAGGATGAAAGCCAGCACAGTCTGTGCCCTGTGCTGGGTGTCAGCCTTTTGCTCAGGAGGAACACATCCTGCACCGACTGAAGCTGCAGGAAGACACAAAAAAGATTGCATGGGTTTTCTCTGGTGGAGGCATTTGTATGGAAATCAAACAAAGGAGGGATCTCTCTCTACAACTGTCTGAAAGGAGGCCATAGCCAGGCTGAGGTCAATCTCTTCTCCCAAGTAAGAAGTGACAGAACAAGAGCAAATGACCTCAGGATGTGCCGGGGAGGTTTATATTGGTTGTTAGGAAAAATTTCTTCCACCAAAGGGTTGTCAAGCACTGGAACAGACTGCCTAGGGAAGTGGTTGAGTGACCATCCCTGGAGGTATTTAAAAGATGTGTAGATGTGCCACTTAGGGACATGGTTTTGTGGTGGACTTAACAGTGCCTGGTTTACTGTTGGACTTAATGTTATCTAAAGGGTTGTTTCCAATCCACATAATTCTGTGATCTGAGGTCAGGCTTTTCACAAAGGTCCTGAATACAACAAACTCTTACCTTTTTCATCTCTATTTTTGGTAAAGGAATGCCAACAAATCTAGTCCCAGTAATGTTTTCATGTAGTGATTAACTAAATTTCTTGAGTCAGAGCTTTTGTTTGGGATTAATCTCTTCCATGACACATATAAACAAAAATATGAGAGGAAAAAGTTTGGGAAGGGGGAAACATTTCTGCTCCTCTCTGGTACTAGCATTCACAAACACTGATTACACTGATTACAGCTGGCAACACAAAAACCCAGTTATGATTCCTTTGTGTTTTCAGTATGAGCGTTGCTTATCTCAAGTAAGCAAAACCAAGCTTTTCCTTGATGTTTGTTTTTTTTTTTTTTTAATTCATCTTGCAGGTCAAACACCTTCCTCTCCTACTGGTTGACATTAGTATCTCTTGGAAGAGCTGCTGAGATACAGCAAAAGAGATGTGAATACATCCTGCAAGGCAATTGAAGCATATTCATCCAAAGGATGTTCCTGTTCTCAAAGTCTCTCTATAGAGCAGTAGCCAGGCTTTGACAGTAATGGTGGCCAAGACAGACCTGACCAAAAGTTTGAGGCAGCCTGAACAAGGTTTAGCAAACAACATATTTAGCACCTGACTAAAAATATAGTCAGGAAGACCCTCAATATCAGGATAGTAGTTAAGTTGGAAATCCTACCAAAGATAGATATTTTAAAAGAGAAAACTGGGCTTTAATTTTCTTCACTGCTAAAAGTGATGGGAGCACAGAGAGATGGAAGATCCACACCCAAAAGCAAGCACCCTGGTGAAGTGTCAGATGCATACCAGGTGGCATGAGTTTGCTCACACAGATGCTGCAGGTGTTGCTCCCTGTGGGTATCATCCAAGAGCTGCCTGCACTGCCAGGGAAGAGGCTGAGCACATCCACAGAGAAGCAGAGGAGTTTCTCACTTCCACATCCTCGTTTAGCTGCTCCATTTTCTGTGCTGCTGTGGCCAATGCACACTGAAAGCCAATGAGGCAAAGGCATCAGGTGTGTTTTCAAATGTCAGAAGACTCAAAAGAGCCCCTAAACGACTGTTCTTGAAAAGGAGAACAAAACATCAACTGGAATGTTATCTAAAAAAGACAAACTTGAAACAAACATTAATTGTTCTTTTGACACAGCATTCAAGAGGCACAGAGGAAACTGAAATGTTAAACAATTCAGTAGCAAGCAAAAACTCCACAACTGTATTGATATTGTGTGTGTGTGTTTGTTGGTGGTGTCAGGAATTTAGAAACCAAGGCCTTCCATGCTATCCAAGTGACACAAACAGTGGTCACTTTGCCCTCTTTGCTCTCACAAATAATGGAAAAAACCCAAACTCTTCCAGAGAGCTGCCCAAAAATTCCCTTTCTAAACAGCACAAGGAGCAAGTGTTTGGCCCTATTCAGCTCCGCATCTCACTAAATAAAATCACAGAGAACGGCATCTTTTCAGGTCACCCCCAAGTCAACAGTGAGGTCCATTTTCCCTGGCACTCACTGACCTGTAAGGAGCAGGTGCACACAACCCATTCCCTAAACCAAAACCCTAAAAGGGACAGTGTCACTAGCCCCAGTTGGCTTTGCTTCCCAGTTACCATCCCTCACTGTACAGCTGAGGGAGAAAGCAGTATGGCTTTGGAAATTACCTCAGTTCCCCGCCCATTTAGCCCCTTCCTGGATGCTTATCAGTGCCTCATGCAATGAATGGCAAACTCCATCAACTCTGAGCTCAGCTGTTCCCAAAAAAAGCAGGGACACAGACCCCTGAACATATTCAAGATGAATGAAACTCCTAAAGATGATACCACTGGCCAGCTTGTGTTGTGACGTGTAAGCGGACAACTGGCCTGTACAGACAACTGAGGCACGGCCAGCAGCCCCACTGTCCCTGCCCCTGGCCAGGCAGCAGGAGATGTGCCAAGGACAAGGCATGGCATGCAGGGAGCCTGGGGCTGGACTGCCCCAGTGAGCCACTGCCACTGCCACTCTGCTGGGCACATTCCCACTGAAGTGCCTGGCAAGTGCTGCCCTGAGCAATATGTACAGTCTGGCTAAGGAGACCATCCCAAAGTTTGGGACCAGCTACAGGAAGCCACATTGCTGTTCAAGGATGAACACGGCCTCAGCCACTGTAAAATGCTGGCCATCCTCACTGGCACCTCAAGTTGCATAGAGGAATGTGTAATGCAGCCAAGAACTTTTTTCCAGAAAGTTCCTGGGTGCTCAGCTTTTTTTTTCCTTCACATCTTTGTGTCTTCTTTTTTCCTAGGGCCGGTTTCTACAAAAGTTCCTGGAGCCTCCAGGTGCTGTGGTTCCAGGAATTCAAGAGACAGAGGAGAAGAAAGATAGATTTCCCAAAGATCTTGCATTCTGCCAGATGACAGAGAGAGAGAGGTAGAAGATACCAGACATAACAGACAGATAGAAGAATGGTTTGCTCTACCACCATCATTCAGAGAGTGGCAAAGGGTGGGGGAAAAGGAAGGAGCATCCTTAGTTTTTATTTCAATCACCTTTTCTAGCCAGGGCTGAAGGTCAGGCACACAGGAGAGGTGAAATGAGATAAAACATTAGCACAAATCATCAAATAACCCAAGGGAAAGAGGGTTCAGTGTCAAGAGTGGCAGGAGCAATCTGCCTGCTGGGTAAACTTGCTTTTGCTTGTTTAATGCTCCTTCAGGCATTTCTGTGTCTTTTGCCAAGTGGTGAATTATGAGCTTCATGTGAGCAGCATTGAGTTTCTGACATGACAGTAACTCCAAATTCTTTTCTAAGCATTACTGTGGAATGTACCTGAGGTTTAAGTTTAACTAGACAGGTTCTTCAGCTGTTCATGGCATTACATATTACATGACTGAGAAGCGTGCAATGAAATATCCATTTTAGCTGTCAGAAATACTGGACAGCCAAACTACAGAGGAGTCAGGCAAAGATCTCACACTGAAGAAAATCCAATTTTCCTGGTTCCCCTCTCTGCTATGCACATGAGCTGCTCCTGCAACTGCAACAGGAAGAGGAACAAAAACTGGGGGCTGCCTCTGACAATTCCCCACAAACTTTCTCTTTCTCTGAGAGGTAAGACCCACCATGCTCCTGTGCAGCACACTGATACTGTAATACATCTCAGCTGCAAGGGGCACACTCTGGCTTGCAAATCACATTTAAACTAGAGGGTTTGCAGGTGCCTTTGCAATGAGTAGATTTAGTTCATCCTGTTTACATTTCCACAGTATTGTCAGCTGTATGTTGCAATCTCTGTTTCCTCCATTGCTGAAGAGCTGTTGCCTTTAATTTTAAAAGCAAGTCTACTTCCATATCCCAGTAGGATTTCAGCACTGTGGGCTTTCTCTGCTTACATTCCAGGAAGACCTTTGGTAAGTTCCTTTCTGGCCACAGCACTGTGAGGACAGCAGGCACGTGAACCATGATGCTACAGCTACTCTATGCCCAAGACTATGTTCCATCAGTGAGTGCAGGAGATGTAGACTCATGAATGAGAAAGAAATTACTCTGCATTTACTAAGATTCCATGCACTAGCTGCTCTGCAGCCTTGTATTAAAACTTCTCAGCACACAGGTATCCACATTCTCAAACCCCAGCTTTTACCAAGGGGTGTATTTTCAGCAGGTCTTCCTACCTGCCCTTGCAAAGTAAGTCAGCATTTAAGCAAAGGCTGTGTGCTTCTGGCTTGCCTCAAAAGAAGCATCAGTGGAGGTGATATTCCCCCTCTGTTCCACTGTTATGAGACCCCACCTGAAGTGCTGCTTCAGCTCTGGAGCTGGGACCCCAACATTTGAAGGACATGAACCTGCAGGAACAAATCCAGAGGAGGGACACAAGGATGATCAGAGGGCTGGAGCAACCTCTCCTACGAAGACAGGCTGAAAGAATTGAGGTTGTTCAGCTTGGAGAAGAAAAGGCTCCATAGAGACTTTCTAGCAACCTTCCAGCATTTAAAGGGCCCTACAAGAGAGCTAGAGAGGCAATTTTCACAAGGGTGTGCTTTAAGCTGAAAGAAGACAGGTTTAGATCAGATATTAGAAATAAATTAATTACTGTAAAGGTAATGAGACACTGGCATAGGTTGCTCAGAGAAGTTGTGGATGCCCTATCCCTAGCAGTGTTCAGTGTCAGGGGGGATGGGGCTTTGAGCAGCCTGGTCTAGTGGAAGGTGTCCCTGTCCATGGCAGGGGGATTTGGAACTAGAAGATATTTAAATGTCCCTTCTAACCCAAACTATTCAATGACTCTGTCCAAAATTATGGGAAACTCCACTGAATAGATTCAAATCTCACCACAAGAAAGTCTCTGAGAGGAAGGATAAGAGGATAAATACATGGCAGATACATGGTGGTCACAGTCTAAGGGGATACCTCTCTTGTAGCCACTAGGATTTCTGGTTACCATTGGTTGCACAAACCCATTTAAATATGTGCCTGTAGACAATGAAGGCAGAGTAGTGCAGAAATTCTGAGATTCTTGAGAAATACTTGAGTCTGCTTAAAGAAGCCAGCTCAGCTGAGCTGCTGCTAACTAATCTGTTCTACTTCTCCTATTCAAATTAAAAAAAATCAAAAAACCAGACATATTTCTAATATATTTGTCTGAGAGAGGTCTCTCCCAGTTTGAAATAGTGGTCTAACTATTGGTTGGTTGTTCCTCTTCTAACCTTCTGCTTGTCTATGTTGGGCACATAATTCTGAAAGTGGATGTTGATGAAGTCTGGACATTGAGATTCACATTAGAACTGCAGACACAGGCAAATGCTTGGGCACTCACAGCTGTCAGCAAGGGCAGCCAGAAGGGATTATCTGAAAACCAGTGTAAAATGCCAGTCTTCATCAAAGGGCTGCTTTTGAATTTGTTTGAAAAATTGTTTTCTCATCTGTGGGTAGCACTCACACAAAATTACTGGGTTCACTGGTATATCACAGCATTAGAACTGCACTGCCTTTTTAACTGAATGAGTGTCCAAAATGAAAAGAAGGAAGGGGAAGGATGTTTTTTTTTTAAGAAATGTGAATAGTATTAAAAAAAAAATATTCCTTCTGACACTAGAAACCAGAAGTAAAAGGCATCAGTCACCTTGTTACTTACAGGAGATTGAAATTGGGTCTAAAGGATCTCTGCTAAGGACATTTTCCCTCTCTGACTTACTATAAATCTCTTCTTCATTTTCTGGAAAGTATCTCTCCCTTGGTATCTGTTTTATGACCTAGTAATCCTTCTGAGGCAAATAGACAACGTAAGAACTGTGTTTGAAATATAAGAATAAAGAAACTGATTACTGCCTCATCATGTAAAACATTTTAAACTGTCAAGAAGCAAAATGTGCAAAACAGTATCTTCTCTGGCACGACTTTTAAAATTATTTGTCCCCAATGTCCTATGCATATTGACACCTCCAATAGTACCCCAAACCCAGGCTTCCTACTGACATGCATATTTAAAGACAGTTTCTTTTTAAAGAAGCTTTTTAAAGGTTGATAATGGTTCTGAGACACACTCTTTCACAAGCAAGGGAGACCTTCAGCGGCCAAGAACCCCAGCTCATCAGGATGGGAGTAACATGGTATATCTTCTTCTGCCCCATTTTCCCCTGGCACCATCTATCCATGTGATTCTATGTGATTACTGCACCACTGTATTGGCAGCAGATGCCCCTGGGATCTTATCAACTGCTGGCACCTCAGGTATCCCCTGGGAGGTACAGGGGAGCTTGCTCCCACACTCAGAGATGGCTTCTTTAGAGGGACAACCCCACCAGCCACCTTGACAAGGCCTTTGGCTTTGGGTACCTGGTGAGGGAGATGCTTTCCTCTCATTCTTGGTCTTTTTAGCAAGAGGAGCTCACCCAAGCCAGGAGTCATTCTGCCTGGCCTTACAACAGAGCAGTCAGTGAGCACCACTCCTGATGAGCTGTGTCCAAGAATAGAGCTGTTTGGAGAAACTCAGGCGGTTTTTAGGAACACATAAATGACTTCATTTTAATTCACAGACAAAAAAAAATGAACTGACGTTGCTGCTCATTGCATGTCCCTGCTCACACTTCCTGTGTTAATCATAGTTCTGACTAACTTTGCTCATTAAAACCAAGCTGATCGATTCACTAATAGGGAAAAGACCTCACCGTGCCTGCAAAATATAATCCAAGCTATTTCCACTTACACTGTGTTCCTTTGCTGTTTTTTCTAACCCTGACTGAACTCTGGGATTGTGGAATGCCTGGATGTCTTAAACTGGGTAATCTGAAATCTCAGTTGTACTTTGAAAACTCTGACCTGGATGCACAGGTGAAGAAACAGAAGAATGAACTCATGACATCCACCTGTACATAAAGACAGCAAACTTGTGGGGAGGGGAAGAAGAGAAAAATTGTCCCTTTACAGAATGTCTGGCATATAAGAACTGTGTAGAAAACAACAGAGCAAAAATGCTAGAAGAGCTTGCTGATGTTTAGTGGAGATGCTTTTGAATTAAAAAACAGGGTAAAAAAATGTGTATTTTTTTTTAAGAGATTCATGGCAGAAATAATTTATTTTCTCGTAAATACAAGGAAGAATTTGTCTGTAAGATACACTGAAATCTCATCTTTGGAGTTCTTCCCATAAGCAAAAGAAAAATTACATTGACAACTTCCTGAAATCAATCATTCAGGACCTTTTTTATATAAAAATCAGAGAATATTTTCATTTTTCTTCACATAACTATGAAACAAATAAGTTGTCCTAAAGATACTATTTTTAGGTATGTTTTCAGTGATTCAATTTGAGACTTCCGCTTAAGAGCAGACAGTGGGTTTTGTTTCCTTGTTATCTAAAATGATGACCAAATAGAACTATTAAAGACAAAAAAAAAAAGGCAGTAACTACCTTTTTTTCCAGATTTTTTTCCCCACTCAATTCCTCTTTTACCCAGCACAATGGCTCCCTTTTACCAGTATACACAAGAAAATGAAACTTTTTGGGTTTGTTTTTTTTTTAATCTGCTCTGAGAGGGATAGGCAATTCAATCCCAACATGGCAACAAGCATTTGTAAAAAGTTAAGAAAACTGCTTTCATTTCAAGGTTAGGCAACATAACAGCATGGTGACAGGAACTATAATGAGGAAAGAAATTCCACTAAGAAATATGGCTATTTCTGTCTAGAGGAACAAGCACGTTTTGTAAAGTACCCAGATCTCTGAAACAAATATTTTTACCACTGCATTTACAGTGCTTTATCTTTGGGGAAATCAATTCCAGAACAATGCTGACCTCCTTTTTCAAGAGCTTTCGGAGTTGCTGATTTAAGTATGATGTAAGTGTTAAATGTGCTGCCACACTGCTCTCACAAATGATTTGACAGTAGAGTTTTACCCATGCTTTCCCATCGTGTGGCATGCAGTTTAAATAGGCTGAAATAGAAGAAAAGACTGTGTATCTGTTGCTTGGATGGGAACTTTGGAGTTCATCTACCCAAACATCATACTCAGTGGGTTACATTAAAATTCAATGCTACAAGGAAGGAAACTTTTCTGATGTAAATGCATGCTTACTTAGCTCATTCCTATGAGCGTTCCCAGCTACAACAGTTCACTTTCTGCAGGGAAAGGGCTTGCAAGAGCAAAATGAAACGTGTTGACCTTCTTCTGAGAGGTTTTTTAAAGAAAAAACCCTGCAAAACAACTCTGGTGGTTTCCTGAAACAGTAGGAGTCAAGGGCATGCAGTCACAATCTAATAAAGGTTTACTACTGATAAAATGTTACAACAGGAAAGGAAGAATAAATATTGAAGGTTCAATAATGGAAATCAATAGAGATACATAAATTCTAAACTAGGGAAATATGTTAAATATTGATTCAGAGTAAAACCCTAGGAAAAAAAGTATAAGGATGATCACAATAGAAACAGATTAAATATGACTAAAGCAGATTAAAAAACAAATTAAGGTTTATTTAGAAAGCTGATTAAGTGGGCTGCTTTCTTCCCATAAGAAATAAATGGACCAGCAGTCTTCCTGTAAGTGAGAAGGAAATGAATGCAGTGTAATTCTCAGGGTCACCAGGTTACTAGGTAAGGGAGAAAGGAAAAGGGGAAGCCTAGAGACATTTACATGGGGAATATTCCCTCCGTAACACTGAACATCCAACTCAGACTTTTAAGCCAGCACGCAGTGGGACCAGCAGCAGGGCCCTTGGCTGGGTCAGGGCCTCTGCCCACAGTTTGCACAGGCAGAGCCTGAAAAAAGCAAAAAACTGAGAGAAAAGAATTTTCTTGGCATAGTCCATGATCAGTTTAGAAATCCATCCCTCGAGTCCAACTTGTGATGCTATTACCAATTTGTGAATCTTCCAGTTGTGTGCTCCCTATGTTGCCAGTGCTAAAGGTCAGTAGGAGGACTAGCAGCACAGTCCTAGCTTCTTGGTGAAATCTGTTCCATTTTGGTAACCCTCACTGTTACAACTGGTACTTATTTCATCCATCCCTCAACACTGAGCCGTGGATTCTTTAATAACAAGGAAGAGACTAGAGTTTCTGAGGAATGATTCTATTTTCCTGAGAAAGACCTGCAGGTTATCTGTAATATAAATAAACAAATCTGGTTATTTAGCAGTACTACAGGTTACACATGTGCCTGCAGAGGAGCAAAAGACATTGTGCTCTGAGTTCCGCCCTTTGGTCTCCCAGCATGTGCTCCCAACAAAACCCATCCATGTGCCATGTCAGAGCACTGCTCCTTTCTCTGATTTTGAATGGATGATCAGAGGGCAAGAGTTTTCTGAGGATTTATTTTTTATCAAGGGCTACCTGAGTGTGCATTGTACATGGGAAAATTCAGGAATTGCAGGTCTGCCATAGAAATGGTGATGGGATGTGAGGGAGAAAGCATTAATGGTGAGGAAGCATGATGTTGTGGGGTAAAGGAAATCACATCTGAGTTTCTTCTTGTTTTCTGACTCAGGAATAACATATATAGCACATTCCATTGCTGGACTGCCACTACTGCTGATCTTCTCACTCCCAATTAGTACATCTTAATTGTTAAAGAAATAGAGGTGGTAGCTTTGGATGCAGCTGGTGGAAGCAGGATCATCCCACCAGTCACCTAAGACAGATCTCCAGCAGAGATCAATGACAGACACTGCTGGGGAGCTGGCCACAGACCCTCCCATGTCTCTTGTCACACCAGATACCTGCTCAGATGGCTGTGCCATCATCCAGCTGCTGTCATGGCCCCTGCCATCACTGTGGGAAGGGTCTGGAACAGAAAGTGGAAAAGGGCTCCTTTCCCACCAGGGAAAACTCACACAAGCCTTTGAGCGAGATCGTGGTTTAAGCACAGGTCTTGTAATTGTCTTTTATGCTAAAGAAAAAAAAAAAAAAAAAAAAAAAGACAAGGAGTGGTCTTGCAAACACAAAGGCCAACTTATTCATCTTATCTGAAAGAAGAAAAAACCCAATCCCACCGAAGCCTGGAAAAGTTTTGCCAGAAATTCCTATAAGAGCAAAATTTAATCCTCCTTGTAAAATAAAGGATGCAAAACTTCCTCAGAAAAGGAAGCCTAAGTCACACTCTTGTATTCCATGAGTGGGGTTTTCAGTCTGGAGTCCACATACTCCCTTGCTCTGGCCCAATGAGAGACACAGACACGGCTGCAGAGACAGGAGATGGCACTACAGGAAAGGTTTCCTCACATTGACCCTGGCAGGACCTGGCCAAGCCCAGGACGATTATCTGCTGTACCAAGGGTGACCCAATGTCCCACAGGACCAGATAGATGCTTGGCTTCCTGCTCCATGGTGAAACTACTAACCCTGCTGAAGTTACTGCTCCAGCAAAAAAATATTAAACATTTTGGCAAGGGTTTGTTGGATTATGCCTATTGCCAGTCATAAAATTCTACATTTACCTCCAAGGGAAGTCTGCAACACAGTATTTCACAGTCAATGGCAGGAACACATGCAAAATGTTTCAGTAGGAGGATTCTGGTATCTTTTAGGTATCCTCTAGCCCTCCTGAGGCTGTCATCTTCAGTGCACATCCCTACATCTGACCAGGGCACTGGGGAATGTAGCTGGGCTCCCAGGCTTGGATGCTCACCCCAGCTGTACCCTGACTCCAAACCCAAAGGCAAACACGAGCACCCCCATTCCATGGTGTCCCACCAGCCCCGAGCACCACACAGGGCAGGGCCACACCACGGTGCAGACACAACCATTGCTCCTCCTGCCCAAATGAGCTCACAGCCTAACAGGGGAGGGCTCGTGGTTGCACGTGGCACACAGGTAGCATGCATCTGTCTGTTGTGATGTTTTGCTTTCAATCTCTAAGCACAAAAGCCAATGATGAAATAAATCACCCAGGCATAGTATTGATTCTTGAATGACGATTACGTAAAAGAAAACGTAAATGCTTCGGTATGTTACATAAATAATCCCTCTCTGGCATCTATTATGCATGTTGCAGCCATACCTTTAATTTCATTTAGGCAGCTTCTTTTGAGGAAAGACATCCAAATTTTCCCCCTCAGCCTATTCTAGTCACTTTACGCAGTGGAGTACATTGAAAGGAAGAGGAGAAGCAGAGGAAAGAGAGGGAAATTGATTGCTGCCAGCCTGGTAGGGAAACGCTAACCTTGCAGGCAGGAGACAAACAGCAGAGTCATCTGCAACATGCAAACCAGCTTCTTCATTTCCATAGTGAGGCAAAGGAAATGCCCTTCAGAAATTTTCAAAACTATTACATCTATAAAGAAGTTGTCTTTAATGGGATCCTGTGGACAAAAATGAATTAAAAAATATATTAAGATTAAATGTATCATCTGAGCAGTTTTTGACAGAGAAAACTATGCTGGGCGGTCAGTGTTCACATAACGCAGAGGCAGACTACTCATCAGTCCCTAAATGCAACCTCGAGAGAACATTTTCAGCCATCAGAGATGCTAAAACTGCCTCCACTTCAGCATCCTACCCCCACACACCCCCTCCAGTCCCTCTCTCTGCCCTCTCCCGTATTTGTAAGTCACTCTCAAAAGACTTTGTACCCAGATAAGATTTCTATCACACTTGACCTAGAGGGGCTTGCTTGAATCAGGACTGCAGTGCCGGGCCTATTTCTCAAAGTAATTATATTGCCGAGATTAATTTGAAAAGCTTTGGCTCAGCCCGACCCAGTTTGTATGGAGAAGCACCAGCCTTACACCTGCTACCCCGTGCAGAACAGGCAGCGGCACTGCTGTGGGAGGGCACGGAGCCACACGGGCGGCAGAGCCCCGCTCCCAGCGCTCCGATGCTGCCGCTCCCCGGGCACGGCTCCGCTCCGCGCCCGCCGCCCCGGCCATCCCACCGCGACCCCCGCCGGCACTCCCGCACGGCCCAGGGGCATCCCTGGCACTGCCGCACCGCTCCCCGGTCCCGCAGCCGGCAGGGGCAGGACTCCCGCACCGCTCCCCGCAGCCGGCAGGGGCTGGACTCCCGCAGCGCTCCCCGCAGCCGGCAGGAGCATCCCCGGGACTCCCGCACCGCTCCCNCCGGTCCCGCAGCCGGCAGGGGCAGGACTCCCGCACCGCTCCCCGCAGCCGGCAGGGGCATCCCCGGGACTCCCGCACCGCTCCCCGGTCCCGCAGCCGGCAGGGGCAGGACTCCCGCACCGCTCCCCGCAGCCGGCAGGGGCATCCCCGGGACTCCCGCACCGCTCCCCGGTCCCGCAGCCGGCAGGGGCAGGACTCCCGCACCGCTCCCCGCAGCCGGCAGGGGCATCCCCGGGACTCCCGCACCGCTCCCCGGTCCCGCAGCCGGCAGGGGCAGGACTCCCGCACCGCTCCCCGCAGCCGGCAGGGGCATCCNCCCTCCCTGGAGAGCGGTGACTGCTCCCGGGGGAGTCCGCTTCATAGCAACTTTAATTTTAATCTTTTTTTCCGTGAGCACCGAGAGGGAAAAGAAATAATAGCAACAGTCATAACAATACCAATAATGCCAAGGACCACCATCACCACCGCCTCCATGTACAGCCCCAATTACAGAGCATAGTTACCAGCGAGGAGCGGCGCAGCAACAGGCGATGCCGGGCCGGGGGGCGGGCGCGCTCCCGCTGC
>VZRZ01007962.1:0-12597 GCA_013398175.1 Climacteris rufus
TTCGTGTCATTACTGCGACAGACTCCAAGTTACTCGCACTCTCTACCCGCAGCATCTTTATATATGGGCAGATAGTGACATGACAAGAGAGAATGGTTTTAAATTGGAAGAGAATAGGTTTAGATTAGATATTAGTAAGAAATTCTTCACTATGAGGATGATGAAGCACTGAAACAGGTTGTCCAAAGAAGCTGTGAATACCCCGTTAGTGGAAATGTTCAAGGTGATGTTGGCTAGAACTCGGCAACCTGGTCTAGTGAAAGGTGTCTGCTCGTGGCAGAGGAGTTGGAACTAGGTGATCTTTAAGGTCCCTTCTAACACATATTCTATAATTCTATCATTCTCTCTTCCTGGAGAATGACCAAGATTATACACAAGTTTTTAGCTGAGGAATTTATGAGGTGTAATGATATGTAAGGTTTGATTCTTATTTGCCATCTTCTGAAACACTTTTATACAGATATCATCAGACTGTTGTTCCTGGACTTCCTTTAGAAAATCTGTGCTCTGTCGCCTATCATATGAGGAGTAAAAACATCTATACTCATGCTTTTTTATCCTTTTGGAACACCACTATTTCTAAAGAAATTACTACATAGGCCAAATTTATTGTCAGAAAAAAATAGTCTAATTTGCTCTAAAATATTTATGCATTTAAAGGGAAAAATAAAAGAGAGAAAAAGCAGATCATATGGTTTCTTGACATAAACTGTTTCAAAGAACTGTAAAGGAACTCATATGATTTTTTTTAAGATTAAGTATTCATGAAGCAAGTTTTATTGTTTTTAATTAGAGGTGAAGAAATAAAACATAAGGAATGATTTTCTGGGTCAGGTTGGTCTACAATTTTTTACTGAAGTTATCTCTGAAAAGATCAGTAATTCAAAACTATTCATCAAATAATTACAGAGAAAATTCTTTGCCTATCACTCATTTGTGGGCTGCTTGACCAGAACATTAAATGACAACATTTGAATGATTTTCACTGGTCACACGATGCAGCTCCATTTTTTCACTACATGTTCTTTAATTAGTAAATTAAGCCACAATTGTTCATTGTGAAATGACATTGATTTCCTGCTTCAGTTTAGCCTGGTTTGGTTTTGGTGTTTCTTGAAAATGTGAGGCAACAACCCAAGTAAGTAAATACTAACAAAGCATAAATTCACTTAGTTTAATAAACGGACCATTTGCAGACACTAAAGAGGATATGTACACATCTGAATCCTATTTTAACTTAAGCACTGGAATAGTAAAAAACAATTGAAAAAATCATGATTGAAAAACATATGTTAATGAAGAAAAAATAATCAAGAAAAGTAAAGTAGTCAAGGAGAAAGTAAATATCCTTTATTTCAAATCAGAAAGTAATAGCAAAATTTTATGCAATCACGCCATTTGTTTTACACAGTTCTGAGCACCAGTGGCAAATAACATAATGGCAAATAATATCAAACTGGAAATTAAAATGATGTCATTATCAATTATTTGAAATCCAGAAGAACCTGAAGGCCATTAGGTTAATGAAGAATATCACTTTCATTTGATCTCTGAAGCCAACAGCTTGATCATGACTCTGCAGAAAAGGTCGCTATGTCCAGTATTTTGATCCTACAAAGAGCACAACAGCACTGCAGAAACACATAAAGGACTTTTTTCCATGGCTGTCTTCACCTGTGTAAAGAAGGAAGCCAGGAAAACATATTCATAGCACTCATGTGGCTCAGAACAACAATATCCAAATTAGCTGTAACAGATACAGCTCTGGAACCAGCAGCAGATATCTACACTCTTTAGGTAGCATGCCTAAGTTTACGTGCCCTATTGAGGGGTGTCACTGCACAGGTCATCCCTCTGCAGTAAACAGCAAGGTGTTGTCAGGAGCTAATCCAAGAGGCTGCACTCAAAGATGCTGAAGGAACTGACCGATATGCATGTGAAGTTGCTGTCTAGAGCCATTGAAAGGTTATGGTGATCACAGAAAGAACCTGAAATACAAATATTGCATCCCCCTTCAATAGGGAAAGTTCTGAGGAACTACAGAGTGTTCAGACAACTTAGTTCAAGGGAAAAGCAGGAATAAGTCCTGTTGGAGGATGACTCTGGCAGCAACAGGGTGCACAGAATAGTCAGCATAGATTGACCATGGGTGAACCCTGTCAGCTGCAGATGGTTACCTTCTTTGATAGCGTACATATATTTGTGGCTAAGTGGAGAAGTGTGGATGTCCTTTACCTAGACACTAGCATGATTTTTGTTACCATCTCCCACAGTATTCTTCTATGTTGTGTTGTTATGGTCTAGATGGATGCATCTCCAGAAGAAGGAAAAGAATTGAATAATTTACTCAAAAAGGGGCTGTTGAGGGAAACAAATGAGCTCCTCCTACAGTAGGAGCTCCTCCTACAGTAGGAGCTCCTCCTACATTGAATGACCTGGGCAAGTGACAAGGTGCATTCCTGTCATGTTTACAGGTAATCCAAAACTGGGGAGGGCCAGTTAATGTTTATGACAGCTGAGTCACTGTTGAGAGGAACTGAGAGCCCTCAGAGGAAGGGACTAACAGGGCCTTTATAGTATTCAGGCCAGAGCACTGTGCAGCCCTGTCGTGGGAAGGCAGAGCCCTGTCAGTGATGCCAGTGGGACTGGGAGTAGCTCAGGGGAAGTGGCCCTGGTGTCTCCATCCACAGAACTTTGAGCAAAGCTGGTGTACTGAATTGTAGTTCTCTGCCATTTGAAATGACTTTTGCCTCTGTACCAAGCATCATCACCAAAGTGAACCCTGTTCTCAGCACCAACCCAGTAGAGTGTGCACCACACCATCCATCTGTGTAATTTCATCTTCTGAATCATGAGCTTTGGTGGAGATTCTTACTGCTACTCTTGAAACACTCGTTCCTCTTTCCATCATTTTTGCTTTGGCAGCACTGACAGAAGGAGTCAACTTTCCCTTGTCCATGGTGTCTCCACACACTGAAAATTTCTTGGTTACTTTTCGGGTCATTATCATTTCTGGAAACTTCAGCAGCATTTAATTTTTACCCACAGAAAGAATAACCATGTCTCAAAGGGTACAATAGGGCTTTTCAACCTCTAAGAGAATAACATTTTCACTTTAAGCATCATTTTACTGTCACTCACTTCCTTGTTTTTATAATTCTTTGGGATGTGGATGAATTTGTACAGGTTCCTGTTCCGAAAATATCCAGACAACTCTCTTAGTTTGGAGTTGAAATCAGTCTTGCTCCAGCACTGTGGATGACATCAACTAGCACATGCAAGCTCTCATGGTTTAGAGAATTGTGAAATAACTACCTATCTTTTGATCATCATTCACCTTTTGTAATCTTTGATATATAAAATTCAGAATGTTTAAAGAAAAAAAAAGGTCCTTGCAGCTTTTGATGTATTATCTGCATTTATTTTCCAAGGTGCAGGTATTCATCAGTCACCACCATACCCTGTGATTTCTAGACATCTCTCCAAGCACAGCCAATTCCTCCTGTGACTAGTATGCTCCAAGTCTGATATGTGAACACACACAAGCAGAAGTACAGGATACAATGTACTTTCCTTTCACACTTCAAGTAGAAGCCTCCCAACCTCAGTAAATTTTGGTGTGAATTACTTCTGCTTGTTAAAGTCTGCATCAAACCGCTGGCAGTACAGGAAGCAAACCAAACCGTCAGTAGCTGTTTCTTTCTGTTCAGATTCTGTGACAAAGCAGCTGACTTTTGCTGTATTCATAAACAAACCATTCAACAAAAGCAAAGGTACTGAAGTACTGCTGCCTTTAACAAAACAGACACAGCTTACAATATAAATTTTCCAGAACATTCAGGTTTGCAACAACTCTTTTCACTCGGGACTTGTTCCATGACTGTTTCACCACAGTTTGGTTGACCTTAATATTTTCTTGTCTTCAAAACAAGAGGAATAAGTGGACTATTTCTTCTGTCTGACCCATTGTCACTTGCACTGACTACCACTCCTAATTATTGTCTAAGAACAAGACACTTCTGTAGATAATATCAGGGGTTCAAAACCATGATAATCTGAGCAACAGAAAATAAATCAATTTTACAATTTTTAACAATTCAGACAGTGTTCTTGAGTGACCTCTTCAATACTGATTAGCTGTGTATGTCACTGCATTCCAAATGCATTTTTGACCATTTTGATGCTGTTTTTTCCTGATTTCCCTGTTCTTTGCTAACTTACAATTTAGTCTCACATTTTAATGAGGCTTGGATCTTGCTACTTATTTCTACATGGAAGCTCTATATCTACAAAATATTGCTTCAGCAGGCAACTTCATGGAGATTCATGTTGACTGTTCCAGAGTGATAGAGAGCAAGTTTCTGTGGAGGCAGGTGTTCAACAGAGACTGTTGACAGAAACTTCCTACACAATATACAGCAGCCAAGCTCTTTAAGAAGCAGAGGAAATTCTTTAAAGTAGAGAATGCATGGGGGAAGGGCTGAATTCCAATGCAATTCTCTGTGAAGATACTTGAATTCATCCATTAAAGAGAAAACTTGTGACAAAATAGCTCCCATCAAATCTGAATCCCGTGGTGAACATAATTTCTCAATTTTGGATTATTTTCACTACACAATCTGTCAAAATTACATTACATATTAATTATTCAAAACAAAAAATATAATATTATATTATGTTATGTGATATAATAAGTGATACGTGTCACATTAAATCAATTTAATGTATTTGTGTATAAAATTTTCATGCAATTAAGAGGAGTAAAAAAGCTATTTAGAAGTTCAGAATTTTTTTTATCAGCATTTAAAAGCTCTCTAGAGCATATTGGAGCAGCAAAATATATTGAGAAGGGAGGAACTTACTTGACTCCAATGAAATAATATTTGGATTCCATACCAAGATTAAAAGTTGGGTGTACAGATTTTCATCTGTAAACTGCTGAAAGAGTCATTGGCTCTAGCAAACTCATAGCAATTGACAATTTGGCCCTAGATATCTGAGTCAAAAAGCTTAATCTTCCATGAACTGTACAGTATTTACAGAGTTCTGATTGTATTTAAATCAAAAGAAAATATTTCTAAACTCTTGCATTTGAACAGCAAAAAAGATGACTCCTCAAAGTGCTACAAGACAAAGACTAATGCATCAAGCTGTGTGTTTCTCAATCAGATTGTTCAAGGACTTGAATCTGCTGCTAATTTGAAATAGTTTTAAATGGTATCAATAGAATATGCAGTTATGTGTTCTACTGGACTAATCTAGACAAAGGCAAAATTTGCTAATAATAGTGTGCCCTGTTTTTCTGGGATAGAGTTAATTTTCCCCATAGTGAGTAGCATGGGTCTGTGTTTTGGTTTTGTGCTGAACACAGGGTTGATACTACAGAGAAGTTTTCATTACTGCTGAGCAGGGCTTCAGCCATGGCTGTTTCTGCTTCTCACCACCCTATCAAGAAGACTGGGGGAAGGCAGGGGAGGAAGGAAAGAAGCTGAGACAGGACACAGTCAGGAAAGCTGACCCCAGCTGACCCAAGCTATATCCCATACCATATGGCATCATGCTCAGCAAAATAACAAAGGGGGAAATTGAAGGTGTGCCGCTGCTTAGGGACTGGGCTGTGCATTGGTTGGTGAGCAATAGTTTTCCTTTGTATTATTTATCTTTCTTGCATCTTATTTCTTCTCTTTGCTAATTTTCTTTTCATTACAATTTAATAATATTATTTCTTAATTTATTCTATTTAAATTATTTAACTGTGTTTATCTCAACCCATGAGTTTTCAAACTTTACACTACCAATTCTTTCCCCTATGCCACAAAGGAAGAATGAGCAAGAGACTGTGTGAGTCTCAGTTGTCAGATGAGGTTAAATCATGACAAAATGCAGCTGAAATAGTGTTGTGGTTGAGAAGCTTCTTTTTTCACTACAAATTCAGATAACTCAAAAGTGACATTTTCAAAGGACTGTATAAAAAAGCTGTAGGGATTTTCTGAGTTAAGATTAGGGCATCTGAAAGATATTTGCTGTATCAATTGAGAAGGTTCTCAGCAATGAATTGAAAAATGAGAAATACTTTCTTGGCACACAACTACCAAATTCTTGTTGTGAAGTTTTCAATAAGTCATTCACCCCAAAATATATTAGATTACCAAACTATCTCTGTAATGGAAGTCTGTATTTCACAGACGGTATGGCTCAGAACTTGGCTTTTAAATTATAACTTTGAAAATACTTCAACATCAAACAGTCTAAACAAGAAGAGAAGTGTATAAATTTTTTTCATCCCTTATGAATACAGTGATTGCCTGAACAGACTAAATATACTAGAGAGTGCCAACTTACAGTTCTAAGAAGTAACAGCACAGCAAAATATATTTGCAATCCTATTTGAGAGTGAACCTACTCAGATATTGTGTAGGTAAATATGGGAAGAGGAGCTTCAAGAGTCCTCTGCTCAGAATGCCAATGTACAGAAACAGATCACAGGTTTTTAATTTCATTTGGTTTGTTTAGTATCAGGTGAGGGTTAAAAGACTGAGTTTTCTCAGACATGGAGATTTTGGGTTGAGCTCTTCCTGTAATTTTTCTTTGAATATAAATCCATAGAACTGTAGAATAATAGAACAGTTAGGATTGGAAGGGACCTTAAGGATGATCTACATTTCTGGGTAACCTGTTCCAGTGCTTCACTGCTCTCATGGTAAAGAATTTCTTTCTAGCATCTAATATAAACCTACCCTGTTCTGGTCTAAAGCCATTCCCCCTTGCCCGGTCATCACACACCCTTGGAAAAAGTCCCTCTCCAGCTTTCCTGATAACCACCTTTAGGTACTGGAAGACTTCTATAATGTCTCTCCAGAGCCATCTCTTCTCCAGGCTGAACAACCCCAAGTTGCACGAAAGAATCAACATAATTTTGCAGAACTGTAAGAAAAATAACTTTTTGCACCCACTGTACACTGTTTAAATTTTTACATCTAAAACTGACAAGCAATTCATGCTACAGTCCTTGCAACATGATAGAAAGGCCCAATTCATTCACAACAGCCTCAATGCAAAGACCAGTGTACTCTAAAGTAGAAATTATTAACTTAAAAATAGAGGTAGCTGTTGAATAGGTCTTGTGGCTGTCTCTCTGCAGACAAAATGTACTCCTCTATACTCTCAGTGTAAAACAGTCTTTCTTCTGCACGCCTGTACAGGACCAGAAGTGTATGGTTTTACTTCACTGACTCAACAACCAAGAAATACGAATACCACAACATATTCTTTAAAGTTGTTTTTAAGTTATTATCAAAGACTTACTTGAAGTAAAGAAGCATGTTCAATGAATTTAGCAATATTTTTTTGCAGTTGAGGTGCAACCATAAATTCAATAATTTTTTTACTACTAATTTATATTCAATAAAATATTATATGTGGTTTAGAACTACTTTTTCTCTTCATCTCCTTCTCCTGATTCTCCATCATTTTCTAGATTTGCTGGCTGATCCATCACACATTGGATGCAAGACAGAAATTGCGGTTTGTCTTACTGCTTGAACGCCAGGAGTTAACATCTTCCAATATCATAATTCATAATATAATTACCAGTTCAGGTAATCATATAATTGTTTTCATGTGAATGTTCAAGTAAAGAACTTTTGCTTCCACATTCACAAGAGACAATATGAATAATATCAGTCATAGCTTTTGTCCAGAGAGATTGATTTTACTTTTTTTATAATGTTATTCATCACCTTTTTCAGAGTTGATCTAGTATAACATCAAAGATAATGAATATATTTTGAGTCTGAAAATTAGATCTGTGTCTAGGAAACAGAACTTGTAATCACAACCATACGATTAATTGTTATCTGATAAAGTGAGATTAGCTCATTTGACCAGAGCATGATGCCAATAACACCAAGATTGTGGGTTCAATCCCTGTATGGGCCATTCACTTAAAAGTTGGATTTGATGGTCCTGGTGGGTCCCCTCCAACTCAGAATATTCTGTAATCTGTGAACTGACAAAGATTTTCTCTTTTTATTACATGAACTAATATACACATACATTAAAAGAGGATTCACACTAAATACTTCAGCAAACAGGGTTTGTAATAAATCTGTAGTCAAACAACATCTTCAGTAAATCCTTGGATTTACATGACTATCATGTCACATATACGCAAGAATCAAAGTAGAACATAAATCCACTTTCATATGGAATAAGAAGAAGCTGTACCTTACTTATTCAGACTGCAGCACCAACTCTGAGGGCCATTGCAGTTGGCAACATTCTACATGTTTGTCAACAGAGAGTTTACTGCATCTCAAGCATTAAGTCAGCAATTTGGATTGGTTTAAGAATAATATTCCTCTAAAGCCTTACTCTGCAGTAGAAATTATACCTCCTCCATTTTCAGTAGACACATAGAGATTAGCAGCATGTTGATTTTGTTCTACTTCCCACTTTTCCATGCAACATCTTTTTACATAGTAATTTGTTAATAAGCTATTTGATATGATGCTTAGAAAGAGACTGCGTAATTGGATTATAAAGAGGAATTATTTTCCTTGAGGTGTAGCATTTGGTTCTGTTAGAGCAGTGTACGAAAAACCGGAAGCACACTGTCTGATACTGCCATGCTCATCTCCAGAATCCTTCTCAGGAGTAAGAACACACCCTGCCTTTAAATAATTTAAATTTTTAAAAATTTTTATTTTGTTGCACTATCTATAAGAATGAATAGGTATATTATTTGTGCTTTTCAAGTGCTGAAGAAATTACCAGGTATCATTAGAAGTGTCTATTCAACCACTAATGACTGCAGAGATGTTTATTCAAGCAAAGAACATTTACATGCAGATTGCAGGAACTGAGCAAGACTTTGTTATGTCTCTGATAAAAGGAATTCATTTGATGGAAGGAAGAATGACTTTAATTAGCTGTGCAAATGCCATTAATTCCAATTAATTTTCTCATAGTGTCAAAACCGGAATCCAGGGAGAAAATAAATTGCAATAAATCAATATAACTCTTGTTTTTACCAGAAACAGGTGCTTACAGAGAGAGGAATGTCTTTTATAGTCATCTGCATCAAGAAGTATTTAAACAAGACAGTAATTCAATACACCAACCCTCTCGATGATTTTTAAGGACTATTTATATATCTCCTGAATTGTTTTTCATTTAATGGAAAGTATTTAACTTAGTACTTTTGAGAAGTATTCCAGTAAGAAATTTGCTCAGAACACTCACAAGTACAACCAAGTTTTATTTTGCAGGGGAAAATGAGATGTGGTTTTACAAGATGGCTGGTTCTGTTTGCAAACCTTAAATAAACACTAATTAACACTTACTTTTCATGGGACAAATCAAGAAAACCAACCAGTCAACTGATTTTCCAATATAACTTGGAAAGCTGTCTCTAAAAGAAAGCTCTTGGGTTTCTTTTAGACAGATCTTTGAAAACCATGACTGTGAAATTTTAACCCTTGAGGATTTCCATGCTTCTAGTAGCAATGCATCAGATCTGACACAGTTTCTCAGATTTCAAGAGCACTATCTCAAAAATAGCACCAGCTTAAGCCTAAAAGAAGCCGAAATACATCAAATTAGTAACCTCAGAGATGTGGCAGTGAAATGAAATTAAAAGAGTGCTCTGTGTGGGCAGGCAAGCATGGAACATTTCCATGTTTGAGAAATATTGCCACCCCCCCTTTCCCAATAGCTTGCCCTACAAGAATTTTTTCATGCCACACTGTACAAGTGTGTGATGAATGTATGGAGGAAGATACCACTAAGTTTACTCCTCAGGAACAAGGCAAGGAAAGAGAAATCAAACAAACTTTAAACAACAAATCCTTGTCTTTGAAAAGAGATAAAGGACTTTTTTTCCCCCTAGAAGATTAAGAACAAACCTCCACAATTTCAGTAAAAAACAAACCCACCAAATTTAGCTACGAGGCAGAGTTTCACAATACACACTAACAAACATAACCAAAAATACAGTTTGGCCTCAGATTTCTGGTGTGCTTATATAGCACTGTACACATCTGCCCCAGCACCCAGACAAATAGCAGTGTTAGAACCTGCAGCCACAGATCACTCCCAAACAGAACACCTCAGGTCACTGACATCTTCCAGTGTGTTTCCTTCTATTAATGCTGATTTATTTATTCGCTGAACAGGCTGCATTTGAAAAGACCAAAATCAGGTACAAGGAGCAATTCGCAGAGATTTGAGAGCATCAATAGCTCTTACTGAACCTGTCCCCAGGGAAGTCCCTGGGTGGCAGCTTGTCTGCCCCACCCCACAGCTGCCCCAAGGCCCCAGGCACTGTGGCACTCTGGCAGGAGCAGGACACCAGCCAGAAATACATGTCATACGTCATAGCCAGCCAGTTACCCCTAATCATCTCGCAGGTATAGCTAATGGGACATTACAAGGTACAGTTGCAGAAATCTTTCCAGCAGATGATCCAGGGTGGGACCCCAATGTGCCAGCACAAATCAAAAGATTGAAACGCTACCAAAACCTCATTGTATATGGGTTGAAACGTGGGGTCCCTAAAGCCCTTAATTGGTCAAAGCTTTATGAAGTGAAGCAAGATCCTAATGAATCTCCTACTGATTTTTTTAACAGGTTAAGAGAAACTGCTATTAAATATACAAATCTGGATGTTGATTCAGCTGGTGGGAAATCACACCTAATTCATTTCTTTGTGGGTCGGGCTTCAAGTAATATAAGAAGAAAGCTGTAAAAGTTAGAAGATGTTCAGGACATAAGTAAATTGTTCGAAGTAGCCTGGAAAGTGTACCAGGACACAGAACTAAGCGACAAAGGTAAACATCATCCCAGCGGGAAGGGTAGTCAGGAAAAGCCACCTAAGAAACCTTCTCCCCCTACAGACAGAGACTCGTGTTTATATTGCAAGAAGAAAGGGCATTGGATAGCCGACTGTCCGTTGTTGAAGAAGAAATCCCCAGTTCCCCAACTCCCCTTGGACCGGAGCTCATCCTCAAATTGGTGGGGACCGAAGAATTCTCCCCCAGCAGAACCTTCGGTTATAGCTAAGCTGGGGAAAGAGGACGTTGAATTTCTGGTAGACACTGGCACAATGTATTGTATATTAAATACTTTAGAAGGGAAACTGAGTCATGAAATTGTTCATGTCATTGGGGCAACAGGGGTAACAGAAACACGGCCTTTTTTCCAACCTTTGAAATTCAAAGTGGGGAAACACTGGGTGACTCATCAATTCCTTTATATGCCTAAACTCCCCTAAACCATTATTGGGGAGGTGTTTGCTAGAGAGATTGGAAGCTGAAATTAAATTTAAAAAAGGGAAGGGTGTACAAGTTATAATTCCAGAAACTAAATTTTTCAAAGTTTCTGCATTTTTTATACAGGACAGATGCAGTGAAGTCCCCACTGAAGTTGAAAAACCTGTCAATCCAATTGTGTGGGCCAGTGATGTTCCAGGAAGATCCAGACCGGCAGACCCAATGAGCATAACACTCAAACCAGGAGCCACACTGGTAAGGCAAAAACAATATCCTTTGAAATTGGAAAGGCATAGACGACTGGCACCTATAATTGAAAAATTCCTCCAACATGGATTATTGGTGCAATGTGAATCTAGATATAAAACGTCAATCCTTTCAGTAAAGAAAGCTGATGGTAAGAGTTACTGGTTACTCCAATATTAAAGAGCAATTAACAAAATTACAGAGGACATACACCCAGTGGTACCAAATCCTTGCCGTGGGTAGAAAGCATGAGTAACTCGTAGCCTTTAGCAGTGGTCTCGTGTCCTGAATAAAGCGACTTTGGCTTCATCCAGTCTCCAAACAGAGGCGGGCCAGGCATCAGAACTCCCGCAGAGTCTAGGCTTAGTTCACACACAGCAGTTTAACTAAAGCAGGGAAGTAAAGAGACGAGAAAGGGTTCTTTTCCACTTATTGCCAGCAAGGTTTTATTACTGGGTCATGGTATGTGGTAAAGACAGCCAAAATGGCGGTCAGGGCGTGTTATAGTACAGAGGCGAGGGAAGGGCAGTCAGGAGAGAGACAATCACTGCGGAGGATTACAATGATTGACAGGGGCACTGGCCAGTCAGTCAGCTGTCCGCACCGGCACAGGAACCAATGAGCTGTCCTTTTGGGTGGGGACAGCCCCTGCTGCTGTAGCCAGGGAGCCCCTCTGATGACCTGAGGCTGTGCCATCCCAGCTGCATTGCGCGGGGGGGAGGAAGGGCCCGGCCCCCACGGCTCTCGGCACAGCGGGGCCAGACCCGGTTGTAAGCCACACCCAGAGGCACCACAACAAATCCTTGTACACTTTTGACCATACTGACAGACAAATTAGGGTGGTTTACTGTTGTAGACATGAAGGATGCCTTTTTCTGCACTCCTGTGAATAAAAACACCCAGGAGCTTTTTGCTTTTGAGTGGGAAAATCCTGAGACAGGTAGGAAAAGCCAGCTTACTTGGACAGTCCTACCTCAAGGTTTTAAGAATAGCCCAATGATATTTGGGAACCAGTNGACTGCATCCAACAAGCTTGTTAAACTTTTTGTGACTGAGCTGATACAGGGTTTCCAAGGACAAG
>VZRZ01007964.1:0-92152 GCA_013398175.1 Climacteris rufus
TAGCCTTTTAGGCATCACTATCAACAGGTTTAAAAATTTTATTTTTTTAAAAAGAAAGTTTTAAATTTCATTGCACAGCCATACAGCCATGTCAAAAATGATGACTCATTTACAGCAGGTTTTAAAGGCACCATACTGTCCTGAAGAAAGCTCTCAAACCCATGCTCACGAAATGAATGTTGCATAACATATTTCTAAACAGAGCCTATATCTATTTCAGAGTCATCAAACAGGTCAAATAGGTCAACAGACAAGGCCACATTAAAACATCATCTTCCACATCATCTATCTTTATCCATTTGGTCAGCAAACTGAAATGCAATTCTGAAGGATGATGATTTAAAATGTTTCATTTAGATATACTACTCATTCCAAAACATTTTAGAAAGTAATGTATTTAACAAAACAAAAGTCAAGTGTCAATTAGTATTACATGTAATTTATAATGTTATGTTTTAAGAGAAGGGACTAAAACAGACTTGGTGTATTTGTGATAGCTTTTCTCACAACAATAGGTCAAATTACATGAATAGAAGGATAATGATAATGAGCAGGACCAGGCCTCAAAAGGGTTACTGTGCCAAGCTCTTGACAATGGCAGGTCTGTCTTTGCCCAGAGAGCTTACAATGCAAATGATATTATTCTTTGCAAATGAAATATAGAAAAGAACAGAAACAAACAAGCAAAAGAAGCACTCTCAGTTAAAGGTGCTTTAAATACTCTGTGGTAGTTTCCTGAACTGCTAAACTCAAATTGATGCAATGAAGCACCTGTCAGTAAAAGTATTTCACTCCGGAATCTATAAAACAGACCACAGTGAATCAAATATTTGTTTGAACCATGTCCCAAATGATGTCTAAATGTACATACGATTGACAGCTGTACTCTTCAAGCCCACCAAGCAGCATACAACTGATTAACCAAAGTTATTAACTTAGAATTGTCACTGTCTCTTTTAAATATCCTGCTACAAACTAATGAGAGGAGTTATCTGAAGCATTACCACAATACCATTTGCTGCTGTGAAGGGACCATAATTAAGTTGCAAATTGTTTTAATTTGTTTGATTAGCCTCTACGAAAAAAACGGGTCATCTGAAATATTTCTTCCCTGTTTTGATACCTAAATTACTTGCTCCTTGGAATCATTACATACAGCATTTACAGTGACACCTTAGTTGTAAGAGTCAGCTTTTACCGTGTCTGCTATTCAGACTAGAATTTTCCCTGCTGAGCATCTATTAAAAGCTGATATTTTCTTTATGTTTCCAATTTAAATTGCTTAACTATTATTGGAAACCAGGTAAAGGTAGAATATATTATTCCACCAATACTATGAAGTCCTTACAATTATTTCATTGAGAAATTTAAATGACCTTTCTTTTGAACCAGATCTTCAAATCTGTCCAGAGATTAAATTTCTGTAAATTTATAATGTCTTCTGAGCTCACAAAACCCTATTTAAATCCTGCAAAGTAACAAACCTTTGAAGACTGCTTTTTGCTTATACTCTGTCGAGGTCACCTTCTTTACCCTATGACAATCTTGTTTCTACTGAGCACATTCAATCCCCGCATAAGAGCCAGGATGGTTCATCTACTCCTCAAGGAAAACTGGGCATGTTTACCAGCTTGATTGACTCTCCTAATTAAACTCATCATGCCATAAACCAGCCCTTGATCCAATATTTTCTGTAAATAATACACTGAAGACTATGTGTATCATGCTAGGCTATCAGTATTATGATCCACTTCAGGGCTATCAAGCATTCAAGCTTCTTTTTGCAATTGTTCTCCATGTCTGGTATTTGATGATGCAGACATTCAGCATGAGAACCAAAATCAAGCAGTATGTCTTTCCTGTACTTTCAGTAGCTCTACCAAAGGCACCTAGGGAAGTCAGAGAAAAAACAGCAGCTTGTCTTGCTGGGAGCCAGAAACAGAAGTAGACTAGATAATAACCTGGGGCAAAGGTGGGGAGACAACAGAAAAACAGGATGAGACAGACACATAAAAAAATTGTCTTCACAAGTCTACATACTCCTTTTCAAAACAAAACTTGGGTTTGTCAAATATGAAAAACTAGTCCTATGGCACCAATTACCAGCAAAACCCACTAGCAAAGTTAATGCCTCATCCCTCCATGCTGTTGCTTATATAGCGCAGCACAAGTTTGCTATTACTAAATAGCTTGATATTCTTTCAACAAAATAAAAGACAATAACTAAAACACAGGGTTGTATTTGCATGTACTTCCTATTTTTCCATATTTTTTCATAAACAATAACTTATTTTGGTGAGAAAAGTCAAATTGCTTGATTTCAATGGTTCTTTTGCTCTTTTCAATATTTAACTGTGGTCTGTAAAGAAACGAAATAGAGATATCACTTTTGCTCTTTTCAATATTTAACTGTGGTCTGTAAAGAAACGAAATAGAGATATCACTGTACCTTCCTATTATTTCAAACACTAATGACAATTTGATTACCCTGTTTGTTTAGACAACTATGGTATTAGCATAATTCTTTTTAAATAATGTATTATTCATGTGTGTCTTAAATAATG
Source organism: Climacteris rufus (assembly GCA_013398175.1). Classification (NCBI taxonomy): domain Eukaryota; kingdom Metazoa; phylum Chordata; class Aves; order Passeriformes; family Climacteridae; genus Climacteris; species Climacteris rufus. The sequence goes on from VZRZ01007964.1 coordinate 2,565, forward strand.
AAAGCGTTGTTACTATGAGTCTCTTTCTTAACCACATTCAGTTCATTTTAATCTTAGATACCACCAATTTTGCTGAAATGTCAGCTTCTGGATCAAACTTCGTATTTCCTTCTTCCCCAGACCAATCTGAAGCTTACGTCTTTTCATGATATATATCTCTCCATCAATTCAGAGGTTCCTGCTTTTTGAAAAATGCACTGCCCCAGTAGTTTCATTCTGTTTGAGTAAGTTTTCCCACATCTCTAACCATTTCCCTTAGCATTTATTCTTAGGCTATTTTAGGACCTACATTTTCAGGATGTATCTGTACAGGATGATGGCATGTCAAGATTAATCCAGAGCCATAATACTAAGTACAACATATCACCCATAAAGGATTTTGCTATCTTTTGAAAAGATCACACTTTCTTGCTTGCAGGTTTGATTGATGGGAAGTTGTTTCCTGTAACAAGGAAAACAGTAATCAGATCTCAGAGTAGGAACAACCACTGCTCATATCAGAGGCACTTAATTTGGTGGTGTTCCAGGAATTTGAGAAGAAAATTAATTTATGTTGGCCAATACTGTGATGGTGTGATCAAATCAGAGCATTCCAGTATTTCCACTGTTCTAACAAGAAATTATTGAAATATACCTACTTTTACTGATACCGTATCATATTACAATCATCAAAAAGAGAACGCATTGCTCCTGGGGCTTGCAAAGTCTTCATCATTGGAAGTTTTTAAGGACATGCTAAACCATTCATGACAGTGTGTTAATTCTATTTGGAGAAACATCTGAAAGACATGAGAGTGAGAGGCTATCACTGTAGACAGGATGGCAAAATCCAGCACACATCATTAATGTGTGTGTGTGCACATGTGTTCATCCATATGATTGACTGAAGTTCAGAAGCATCCAATAAACAAGGAGTTTGATTCCTCTGTTCATCACACGGGACACAAAGCTGCAGTCAGCTTGTCCTTCCTTCAAGCAGGAATCTTACACCAAGCACACAATGCCCAGTTTCACTGCTCAAAGGATTCTTCTCCTCAGAATGGTGCTTAGAGCACTGGGGTGAACTACACAAAGCTACTTTGGCTACTTTGGCTAGAGTGTTTGTCCTGGGCAACTGTACAAATTAATACCCTGCTATGCTAAAGCAAAAATTACCTAATCCTCCAGCTACATATTATCACAGATTTAACAATCTTTGCAAAATAATGTTATATCATCCAGTTATAATGATCTCCACATGAAGTAAACTTGCTAAACATTTAAAATAATTTATCAGCTTTCTGTGCTTTCCTGCCACTCTCTTTCCAAAGTCTCTGCTTTTCTTACTATAAGTTAATTTTTTAATTTAATGTCAGTGCTGTGGTTCCAATTTTGACTTTCTTTAGAGTTCCTCATTGTTCACTATGAGTGAGTGTTATATCTTACCTTTTTCTTTAGTTTGTTTGTTTGTTTGTTTGTTTGTTGTTAGAACTGGAGATTGGCTCACAGAAGGAGAAAGAACTGCAACAAGATGAATTCAGCAATACAACATAGTGAAATTATAGGCAGACAGTTTCACATATTAGTACTCATTCCTGATGCTGGTCTGATTCAAACATTTTGTTCGAGTGGCTGTAACTTTAGGACTTAGAGATATTTCTAATAATTACTGATGTCTTGCTTTGCAGCTATCTGGATTAATTTCTATTGCAATCATGCTATGCCACTCAACTCACTAAGTCAGCCCTTCCAGAGTACTTCACAACCATCCCCATTTCAGTTGCTGAAACTGTGTTGTGTCTTCTGTAAAATTTTCTACTTCTCTGTTCATCTTCCATTTTCTGGCTAATAATAGCACATTAAGTGGTAACATGAGTCCTAGCAAGAACTGAAGTACACTGCACTATCAATATAAAACTTGAACATACATTCTTACTGCCTACCTTCTTTCTGTCAGAGACTGTCCATTTGAGAAACCTTGCTTCTCCTTTAACATTTTTTGTTCTTCCTAGGCTTTTCTACAGAAAAGCTGGAAAAATACTAAAGGAATGTAACATATATCCTTTGTATAATTTTCCTTATCTCCTTTCCAGTTCATTTTGGAACAGATTGAATGTTTTCTTTCTGATATTTTTCCACCCACTATAGCAGTAAATAAAAGAAATACTATTGACAGCATAATTATTACAGAACAGCTTGATTTTTCTCGGAATAGCTGTTAAAATAAGCCTTTCTCACCACTCAAGCCTGCTTATAGCAAAAACTTCTCCTGTTTAAATTGGTTCCTACAATGCTAAGATAAAGCATGCATGTTTGAAACTGGGCAAAAAGTTCAAGAGAAGACCTGAAGTTTCCACATCTGCCTACACTTCCAGAATTTAAGAAAAGCGTGAATATTTTTTAAAACGCTTTATAAACTATTGAAATGCAAATTTAACTACCCCCAGAACAAAGACTAATCTAATCAGGGATATTACTTAAGTAGTATTATTCATTGCTAATATATTCTTTATTATTTAGCACTCTTCAGGAGAATTTTAAATTTTCATAGCTGAAAACATTATGTTTAGTAGTTTGATAAATATCATCATATGCTTCTATGTGCCTATATGGGGTTACTCTGTAGGGCAGATTAATGTCAGTAAGGTGAAAAGCCATAGTGTTGTTATAGCTGTGAGGATTTAAGGATACCAGTAAGTCAAGATTTGGAACAAGTACTATCTTTTATTGACAGTAATCATATAGCTGGACTGTGTGCATTTATGATCTGGGCTTGTATTCCCAAAAACATGTTTTTTCTTTTCTGAACTGACAAAAATCACTACCACTCTCTGTAAGTCTTGCCTTACCGATAGGGAAAAAAAGATCAAAACAAGGGAGCATAGTTCTCAAGAAGAGCTTAGTTTTGAAAATTCTAACAAACTAGTGGCACACATCTGAATGTGTTTGCTAGCTGTTGTGTAGTAGGAATGAAAAAGTACTTCCTTGTTAAACAAAGATTGAAGATTAGGAAAAAGTGGTCCCTTGGTTGCTTTTTTTACGAATCATGGTGGGACTAGAAAACCTTTCACTACTTCACCACAAAGACTTATGAAATAGTTATCTTTTTTAAAATATCACTGGTATATCTGGTATTTTACAGACTGAAAAAGACCTAAGAAACTAACAACGTAACAAAAGATGGTGTTCATAGTGAATGAAAGAAGAATACAAAGAAAGGTATGTTAATTCAGATGCAGAAATCAGCTTAAAATTTATACCCAAGTGTGACAATTTAGTAAATTCTTTATGTGTATCAGAAAATTCACAAAAAGGATTTGAAGGTACAGAACAAAAATGCTTCGCACATAGGCTAAGAAGTGTATGTACGAGGGAGTAGGAGGGAAAACAGGAATATTAGGACTAATAAATGCTAACCTTAAGAATGAATGCCTAGACAATTATGGCATTCAGAAGAGTTAGTACTGAGGGCTGTTTGTTTTTCTAAAAAAACAAGCTACAAAACAAAATGGAAACTATATAACTGAAATAAAGAAACTGGTATGAAATATTTTGCAGGCAAAGAAGAAAAAAAGAAAATCAGTTAAAAACTGTCTGAGGCAATAGGTTTTTTCAGATACAATATACACATGGCACTGTATCACTCAGTATAATTTACTGTTTCAAAAGTTTTATTTATAATATAATTATTTTGTAATTTCATATATTTAGAATTCCTGCAGGGTTTCTCATTTATTACATGAAAAGTGTGTATTTAACTATTAAAAGCATTATGGATGCTTAGCTCTAGCACCAAGCAAATAGATGAATAAAATCTGACAGAACTATTTTACAGACCTGGTTTCTGTAAGCAGTCATGTCCCTTTATAGCATGTAGGGTAGGAATGGGCTCTAGTGACATACAGAAGAAACTCTTACTTTGATTATGCCAGTATTAATTATACAATACAATAGCCCCTCTGAGATGAACAGAATCATTGTAGCTTGTGAAATATGTGCATATTTTTACTACTGAGAAGCATTGCAGAAGTGTAATAATTAAATTAACAAATTAGAAGGTTTGTCAAGCACATAGCAAGATCTACATTTATGGGTAAGAGTTAATGAAATGGTAAGATTAAAAAGTAATTTCACTTTTTAAACTGAGACTTCCTGTCATACAGGGACAAAACCACCTTACTTCTGAAAATTCAGTCCCAAACTCAGCAAGTCACAATATTGCTGTTTTTCCTGTTGTTGTAAAAAAGTAACAACAATGTAATTATTACTTGCCAACTTTCCCTATTTTGTTGCTCTCTCTATCCTATTGCCAACCCCGCTTCTTTCATATTGCTGTCAAAAGCTAAAATCACTTCTTCATAACTATAAAATGATTGTAACTTTAAAAAAAAAATGTGATCCTAGATTACTGTACATTAATAATATTGAAAATAAACCTGTTCTTGGAAATGTGTTTGACTCCAATTTTTTTTTGTATAACTTCTTTTTGTAGTTAAACATTTGTTTTGGTCATATGTATGTGGGTTTTAACTTCTTTGTTTTATCTTCTGTTTTCATGAATGACTAAAATGCAGTAGTGGTGAACCATATTCAATGTTGCATTTCAGACTTCAGTAAATCAATAAATTTAAACTTTTATTCACATGCTCTAAAATGACAAGTTGTAAAGTAGTAACATTTTTTTGGATATTGTTGTGGTTGTTGTTTTGCTGTTCATTTTTGTTAATAGAGAACCAAAATAAAGAAAATGCCTAAAAACTAAGAAATACGCTTTTTGGCAACTTGTCTTAAAATCGTCCCTATTTCTGAGAAATGTTCTCATCCCCTGTGTATGAAAATAGAGCAAATATAGCACTCACATAGCAAGTAACATCTTTGTTACGTAATGGTGTGACATTTTAAATAAAAGTGAAAATATGCACGGCAAGAGAAACATGCAGTGGAAACACCTCAAGAAGAAAAAGCAGAATCTATTCACTAGTGAATGGAGGAACATGTGATGATCAGGCCTTTCTAAAAATAACTTGATCCAGATTATAGAAAAACAATAGAGCTCACTTAAGATTTTGCATGATAAAAGTTGATCAAAGTAATTTGATGAAGACAGAACGTTTTTACTGTTACGTTTTAGAAGTACATTTCCATTTTCCTAGTTATAAATATAAGATTTATAATTATTATTTCATTTTACCATTACCAAATACCTTTGCAGAGAGAATATGGTGACATCAACTGTTCAATCAGCACCCATTTAGCAGATATCATTTGCAAGAATAAAAAAATTATTACATAAGCAAAAGTAGTTACTTCTTAAGTAGCACTTGTTGGATAAGGAGTTCTACTCACCAGGGAGCAAATGAATGGACTTTTCCATTTTAATTACAAGTAAAGGAATGTAGTTCTTGACTGTGTATCTAAAATGCTGTGTAATTGTTTATTATTATAATTTGCTCAAAAATTATTGTCTTTCAAATAAAATTTTATTATTGCAATCAATTCTCCCAGAAATAAAAAAGAAATAGTTTCAAAACTAGAACTTCTGCAGGTCATCCTATTGGCTTCTGACTATATTCAGTAGTTCATTTCACAAATGAAGAGAAAGCAACTGAAGAAGAAATACAGCCTTTATCTTACTAGGGTATAGAATATAGAAATTCACTAGGAATGATCACAGCTATTTCACTGAATTGTATTTTAAATTAAAAAGAAAGATCTGAATTAATGTCCAGGTTATTTTTCCATCTCAAAATACTTCCTTATTTCAAGCTACTAGCAATATAGGATATCAATTACAAAAGCATCACTAAAAATAATAAACAAGGAATCATCTAGTCATGTAGGAACAAGGAATCATCTGGTTTTGAATAATCTTCAATTATTGACCTAATAGAAGCATGAAGTTAAATCTGTCTAAAGGGTTTGACATTTTGAAATGGACAAGATAAAGTGTCATGTTGTTATCTACCTACATGGAGATGAGGGATGTAAATATATGGAAGCTATTCCAGTTTGCTGCTCATTCTCATTCTTGAAATGACGAAGTTTTATTTCAGATAGCAAAAAGGTGCAAAAGAAAAGGCTGCCTATGCCCCTGGAGGCATTTTCATACTGCATTGCTCTCTTCTACCAGCTTCAATGAATTTCGGCAGTAGTTACTGTAAATTATATCCTTCTTATCCAAACTACCACAAAGGCAGCTTAAGGTGTTTCCCTCTTACAAGGGCATTTCTTACTTTGATACCTACGTGATTAGCATAGCCATTTCTGTATTTCAATATCTCTGCAAAACACATGCTGCATATAAAAAGCCATTTGAAATATTTGACAACAACAAGCTCTGATGTTTCAGTCTGAATTATTTTCTGAACATGCTTTAAGTAACAGGTACCAAATTTTGATATTAGTATTGTTTTAGAAATACAGACTAAAACTAAATACTATATTACAGAAAAAGCCTATCAAATTATTGAATCCAGACAGACCAGATTAACACAGGAACTCCCTGTGCCTTCTTCAGTTTTCCAATAAATGAAAAACACCACAGTTCATGTGACAAAGCAGCTGGCTAAATGCAGATGTAGCTGTCAGACAGAAATCCTGGTATGACTGAGCTCAAGACAAGAAGTGGAAACTAACTCTTCAACAAAGTTTTCCATTGCAACTACCTCCTTTTAAAAAGTGAAAAAACAGAAATTCCTGGTTAATATATAGATGCATACTATTAATTTTCTACCCACTATTTTTTTAAAGAGTATTAACTAAGTCAGCTGCTTTTGTGTGGAGATAAACACATTTTTTATTTTTACAGACTTCAGCTAAATTTGTGATTTGTATTAATCCCCAGAAACTAGACTGATAACAACTATACTGCTAACAACTGCTCATTGTTCTATAACTTCTATGATATTTAGGAAAACAAAAGTGCAATACATCAGATTTTTAATCTTACATGTTAATTTTAAGAGCTTTCTTTGGTTCTCATCCAGTGAACAGTGGGAAGGATTTCACTGCACATTAAAATGTATTAAGAAGGAATATACAAAGAATGAAGAACTTTTTCAGACAGTAGTAACAGCAGAACAAATAAATATAAACAATATAAACACACTATCTATGCATAATAATCAACTGAGGATTAATAAATTCTGGCTAAAATGATAGTATCTGATCTTGCAATAATATATGCTGAAACAATCTTCCAATTAAAACACCAGGTACACAAAGTTATCAAAAATATTATACAGTGTGACAGCTTTTAATTGAACAGTATTGGCTGAAGTGATCTTACTAAATATATATTTTCCAGCAGAAAACAAAGAGAAAACTCCTTGAACTATAAATCTCACCAGGATAAGTAAAGAAAAAGATCTCCTATTTTGAATTACTAAAAATGAAAAGATGAAAAGTACTTTTCCACAAAGTAAACTTCCAAAAAAAAAAAAAAATCTTATAAACTTCATTGGAAACGTTGACTATAACATGACTATTTTCTAATTTAAAGGACTATCAAAGAAAATTCCAAGTGAAATCAGAGACCCAGCTGCACTAGAGGGAGAATTTCTGCCCTGGAGGAAACAGAAAAAAATACATCTTACAGAAGAAGAGCATGTAGAAATAAGCTCTATTTATTTCACTAAGGAAGTCCATATCCATCACCAGATTTGTACGATCAATGCCAGATTTGTAAGATCCAAAATGCAATGTTTTAAAATCTTAAAACAAAGGTAAATATAAATTCTTCCAGCTTAAAACATCAAGGAAACGTATCAATGTGAAATATTTATATTTTATTTGCTGAATAAAATATTTCAATAACTTTTCTTTTTTTAATTAAAATTGTAAAGAAATAGCAAAAATCAACTTAAATGTCCTATAACCAGAAAATATCTATTCTGGCTATTGACTGCAAAAAAAATTCTTAAATTATCACAGCATCTTAATAATTTAGTTGGTTGAGGGCAGCATGCAGACTTGAGATCTGTTTTCAAAGGTCACCATCTAAACAGGATCACATAAAAAAATTTGCTTCTCACAGCAAGAGCAATTTACACAGAGGTGAATCACTTAGGTATGATGTTTTATAGGACCTAATGTAGTACTGCTGGCACTACAAAATGTTATATTAAAAAAAAAACCTGAAACATACCTCACAGGGTGGTCAATGTCCTTTCTGAAGACAGAAAAATTACTTACATTTAGGTTCTAAATTCCTGACTGCTGTTTTACATTCATCAGAATACTTTTTCAAATTTAGAGAAAAGGAAAGCCAGTGAATTATAGGTCAAAATTTCTGTAAATTTGAATTTAAGTCCAAATGTCTGAATCTGAAATTTAGCATCCAAATGTCAACTTTTCTATATTTACACTCTGTTTCTATTTGAAGATATATTTTTCTAGAATCTAATTATGTTTTTGGCAGAAACATTGCCCAGAGCATTCTGGAGTTCTGCAGATTTTTAACACCAGAACTCCTGGCAAAATCTCTATATAGCAGATAAAATTTTAGTGGAAAAGGCAAGAGAAAAAAAAGCAGTACAAATGAAAATTCTCTCTTCATGTCTTGCATAACCAATGTTAACTTTGAGCTTACTTTGTCCTATTTGGCCAAAAGTGATAGACTGTAACAGGGTTCAAAGGTACCATTTCAGACTTCTGCACTTTTCATTGGAAGCATTTTGAAGTTTTTGCAGTCAATTGTTTTAATTTTTTTTCATACATTAAGATCTTTTGAGACAAAAAATAAATTTAAAAAAATCATTAATTTTTTTGTATTTCATTACTCATGTATATAAATTCTGTGACACTGAAACTTCAGTTATAACCTCCTTTTCCCCAAACTAAATGCCAACACATGGAATTCTAACTAACATTACAGAAAATTAAACACTAGAGGCAAGAAAGAGAAAATTTTGTGTTAAACTGTAAAGAAAGGCGAAGGATTTGTTAAAGAATGTATGAAAAGAATTTGAAATATTCACTGTCTTGATCACCTCCCCTGTGCAAAAAAACCCATTATGAATCAACAGCATGAAGAAAGAGTGAACTGCTTCTGATTTCTACCAACTAATCTTCTTATCATATCATCCCAGAAAAAAAAGAAAATTACTTAGTATTCATGAGAAAAGAACATCATTAACACCATACATCATATTATAATTTCATAAAAGAATTTCACAAAGTCAATATAAGTTCTTCAATAATACCACAAAGTATTCTTAAGACATATATCCTTAATTTCTGCAAATTGTTTAGTAAGGACTATGGAACATGACTCCAGAGAATGCCTAACTCTTAACAGAATCAGAGGTTTCCAAATTTGTCCTTATGCTGAACAGTAGGTGCTTCTTTACCTCCAGTATTCTTGACAGATTCTTTCAAGTCTCTTCTTACACACCACCAAAATCTAAAGATCTGCAACTTCCCCAGGCAACATAAACCAGTGCTTTTACCTTACTGTCAAAGGTGGTGGTCTCATGTTGTTGTTTTTTTCTCCCTAATATCCAGCCTAAAAACACCTCACTCTTCCCTAAATATACGCTTGAAAAGCAAGTCAGAAATCTCCAAAGGGGGTCATTATGTTTGAGTTAACTGATTATAAATGGGTGCGTTGTTAATTTTACAGCTGATTCTAGTTCTAGCTGCAAGTTATCCTAGACGGTAACTCCAAGGTTCTTTATGAGATCTTTTTAAATTTAACCCTGAAATAATTAAGGAAAATATAAAAAAAAATTTTCAAGTTGTAATATTTACTGATTATACATACACACCTAATATATGTATGTCTAATAAAACAGTACCTACCAAAATTACAGAATTAACATCTTTATTAAAAAAAAGCATAAATATTAAACCTCTAAAAAAAAGTATAGTTAACAGAAAGAAGTTAATCTTTCAAAAGAGGGAAAAAATAAAATTCAGGAATTATGCATTCTGTACCTTAGAAAATAATAGTTTTAATGTAAAAATGTAAAGGCAAACCACAAAAAATGCTAAACTGGGAGCAGGAAGGAGATTCAAATGGTATAACTATTCCTAGAAACATCGTGGAAATTTTGGGCACTAGCACAGGATTGAACTCATATCTTGTGAAGGTCACAGCAGCTCATAAGAAAGAATATAAGAGGATCTCTTACAAGGGCAAGGAACAGGTTGAGAAGCTAAAAAAAGAGGTTTAGATGAGATCAGAAGGAGAATATTTGCTGGTTTCATCATTGTATTTAAAAAGTGAAGACTTGGATTACAGAACTTGCAAATAAACATGATGTTACATAAGGCATGCACAACTAATTTGAAATAATTCCTCTACCTTCTGATAGGCTTTGAGTATTATCTTACAATTGTAGGAGAAAAACCTATTCAAAACGTATAAAAGTTTTTACTCAAAAGCTTTGCAATAAAACTTAAATACCACAAACTACTTTTTAATGAATGGGCCTTCCTGCAGCATTCTGTTGGATGCGCCTTTATTGAAGTACTAATTGTCAGCACTACTTTCAGACCTCCATCAGTTCTCATAAATGTCCATATGTTCTTTGGTTTAAAAGTGCAGCTTAATGACACAGGAAAGTGCAAGCCAATGTATCATCTTTCCTTAACCTTTTGAAAATAAATTAGTTTTTATGAGAAACAATCACAATAAATAAAGTAAAAAACATTTCAATTCTATCATAACATTGTGTCACTCTGCATTAAGTCTTAACGAAATTGCTTAACTTTAAAAGTATTTAAATCAATCACTTATTTTCTCTCTGACCTAGAGTTTAGTTAGTATCTCTAGAAGGGCAAAGACAAGGACCAACTTTCCAAATAGCTTTATATGTGACTACCCACCAGGTGTTTGTACATCTGTCTCAGCAGAGCCACATTTCTACAGTACAACTTCTACTTTCAACATATTTATGCTAGTATAGAATTCTTTGTGCTACAGGGATTTATTTACCTGGGTTTTACAGGTTTTATATACCTTTATAAACCTACACTTATGTGAGGATTTTAATCAGTATAACTGAATCCACACTAGAGGGTGCTGCTATTTTAATTGTAAAAGGTTTTTACAGTTATTGCAACATCAGGGCAGTACATTTGTAATGTTTTAGAAATGTTTTCTGGCTATCTGGGACAGCAAGTTACTACCAAATGAGAATTAAATTTATGATCAGACAGGCTTTTGTGCTAAAGTTCAGGTGTTGTGATGTGCTGCCCTAGTCATCTGTACATAAAATAAAAGCAACCAACTACTAACCCACAGTGTATTAGAACCTGTACTAAATGCTTCAAAGCAACAAAGCTCAATAAATTCAGGAGGGTCTTTTTCCCCCCATCTGTCTCACTGTAGATCCCCAGCCATATCACTGGAACGTGTCTTGTTCCAAATCCAGAAGTTGTTTAATATTTGCTATCATAATTGCACATCAGTGCTTATATTTAACATTTGAATAAATTAGTAAAGGGAATGAAGAATTTTTTAGCATCAGAAAAACAGTTTATAACATGAACACTGACAGATTTGAAACCGCACAAAATGGTACTGACTCTTCCAAAAACAAGGGTATGTACTTTTGCCATGTTGCATTGAGATTAAAAAGGAAAATACCAATAATTCTCCATCTTCCTTGATCCATATGAAGCAACATTTATATGGTGCCTCATATCTGATCTCCCCACCCACACTCTAAGCTTTCTGAGAACAAGGGCAGTACTAGAAGGTCTAGTGTTTCATGTCAGAGCTGATTTGTCCTGGTTCATATTTCCATTGTTCATCCAATACCAAACCCACCCCAGAATGCATATTATAGATAAGAATGAACTTGGAAGAAATAGTTTATCTTCTTACCTAGCTTTTACTTCCCCAGAGATTTCTCTCTCAGGCTCTATCCAAAGAATAAGGGAAGAGAAGAAGATATTACTCTACCTTCGCTCTTCTACCTTTTCCATAGACAAAAGGAAAATATTCATAAATACAATCAAGGGAAAGATTTTGGAGTATGGCAAATAACAAGAATGGTGCCACATAAGGATCCTATGAGAAAATGTTTTGCAAGCTAGGGACTATAAATCCAGTTGATCTGGGCTGGATGGAAGAAAATAAAGATTTTATTCTAGTTCCAGTTCCTATGCAGAAAAAAAAAAACCTCAGAAAAGTATAATGAACATACGCACACACTGATTAAGAGGTACTATGTACACTGCACAGTAAACCTAGTATAGATTTTAAAAAAACAAAACAAAGTAAAAAAAAATTGCAAAAATCCATAAGCAAAAAAAGAAGTGAAACTAAGAATTTGAAACATTTCTAAGACTTCTTGATTCTTCAGGTGCATCTGGTGCATCTGCACTTTGAAAAGCTTAGCTTGGAAAAGCTAATGGGAAAAGCCATTAGGTAAAACCTGCAAGTAACAAATTACGAATATTCACATTAGAATAGCTAGCAAAGCATTTACACTAGAAAGCACTCATTTAGAACATGTATTAAAATTTTAAAATAATACATTTGTATAAAAGTATGTCCTCTGCTTACTGGAAATTCTGTAAATCTAATGCAATCTTTGTACAAATATATGTTGTGAAACTTTTGCACAACTATAGGAATACCTCCAGTAGTTAAAACTCTTTTAATTTTTTCTGAGATTCTATAAAGAAAGTAAAATTTCATACCTCATATCAAGATCAACAGCATAACTTTGATAGTCAAAACAACTATCCACACACTTCACTTGTATTAAAATTCAAAGAATTCTGAACATCCCAGACCTGTTTCTGGGCAACAACATACAAGGGAAGACCAACATTACAGATCCCTAAGGTCCTCTTTCTTGCCCACTTTTGTTATTTAACAACACAGATTGAATGAACACAAGAATGGACAGATTATGAAAATTGTTCTTTGAGGAAACTAAAACAATTATTTCAAAATACTTTTAAGCTTATCTCCTAAATGAGGTAACTTCAAAGAAATCCTTTCCTTGAACTTCATAATGTTTTTGTCAAAGTTCATGGTATAGTTTCTTGTTTTACTCCATGTACAAATTGAAAACCTCATTTTTAAGAAATCTATCTCTGAATACAGGTTTGTTATTTAACTACTGACAAGGCAAGCAAGTTTTACCATTTCATAATAATTCAAATTATATTCCTACAAAATGTTTTAGAAACAATAGGTCACTTAGTAATTCTCTCCACCATTCAGCCAGAAGTCTGTAAAATGTTATCAATTAATATTATTTTATTTACTATATATGATATTGCTAACACATATAATCCATACCACCCTCAGAATGCCTCAGGCATTCTCTCTTTCTTGCAAGAGTAATGTTAAATCGCATAAGAGCTGCAAAATATATATGTTTGCATGGAGAAATGCACAACAATTCACAGAATCAGAGCAATTTGGGTTGGAAGTGACCTTTCAGTATAGAAATCTTTTCCTTGGAATCCACTTTTAATGCAGAAGGAAAAAATATGTCCTTCATAACTTTTCCTGTTTATTAGCAAAAGCATTTGTGACTTACTTATTTCTTTCTAGTCTGTTTTACTTAAAGTTGTCCTTAACTTTTTCCCCAAACACTTGAAATTTCTATATACATAAGCTTCTATCAAGTTTGACTAATTCAAACAGCCTTCTGCAGACAAGTACCCTTGCTCAATTTATTTATCTGTTTGTACAGCTTCTTGTATACTGATGTCATCTGGAAGAAGGAGGCAAAGTTTCCAAATGGCTGATACAGAATCAACTAGTATGGATAAATCATTTTACAGCTGTAAATACATGTTTTGGCACAGGTTGTGTCTCACCATATAATGTAATTTTTACACAAGAAGATATTCTCTGTCTGTAGTAATGGAAAGAGCACATCACAAAGATTAGATAATACATTTGAGAAGGGGTTGCTGAGCTAATCAGACCTTGCTGAAAGCCAGCATAGTCATTCCTACACTCTTAGTTAATGTCACTTTGGAATTGTTCCACATGTACATGAAAAAAATACTGAAATGGTAAAATAAGAAAGCATGCTTGGAAAGAAAAAAATATTTTAAAATGCAAGCTATGCATTGCAAAAAGGAAAAAATAGAAGTACGAACTCTGAATTTTATCTTACTTTCATTAGTCATTATAGCCATTTCAAAGACCATTTCAAATAATTCTGTACATAACATTTCTTAAATAATATTTTTATACAAAGGCTGTAATAATTCAATTACTGTTATCAGATTACAGCCATATTAGGATGGTACACTCCTCACCACACTGCAAATCTAGCACACCCTGAAAAACAGCATGCTCAAGGAAAAGCATTTGTAGGTGTACTGTCACAAGATCTCACTTTCTGTTCCCTTTGCAACTGTTCCTAGCAATGAATCGTTCTAAGCATTCAGAAGATATTCTAAAAACATTCCACTCTGGTAAAAATACATGGGAATATATAAAGAGCTTCTGACTCCTCATTTCCAAAACCAAGGAAATGCAGCCATTACTAAGACATGAAGATGTTGTATGACAACATGCTGTACTGAAGATGATGCAGCAGCATTTAGAGGTGTACATTACCTGCTCTGGGACAAGTCCAAGATCTGAAAAACACAAGGCTGGACAGAGGTTGAGCTATGAAACCAGAACAGAAATTTATTACCATTAAATCAAAGTAGCCAGAAAAATGTGGGAAAAGCCATCTTATTGTTTCATTTTATCTGTGCAGAAAGAAAAATAAATCTAACTTGGAAGTGCTTTATCACCTAAAATTTGTCTAATTTACATCTTAATGTACAGGTGACACTGAACCAAGATTTTATTTAGCTTGGAAATTGCTAAAAATGCTTAGACGTGTAAGCAATTGGAGCTAGTGAAAGGCACAACAATCAGCTAACAACCATCCCACTCAACCAAGTACAGGTTGGCACTGTAAACACCTATGTGTAGCTGAGACCATGTAGCTGGCTCCATAGCCAGGAATGGGTAATACCCGTACATAATTATCAAAGATAGTGTCTGGAGCAGACTGTAGCTAGATATCCTTTGTCCATAAAACATATCCTGAAGTCTTACATTTAGCAACTCATATTACAGCATTATTATACAGTCACACCTAAGTTAGTCTAACACACTTCCTTGCCTAAAAGCTTGCAAAAAGTTTAGTTTTTTATTTACATTTGTCTTGATCTAGATAGGAAATTTTTTTGAAATTTCTTTTTTGACATTCTATAGTCAAAGTCAATAACAAAATAAGGCACAGAATAATGCAAATGATACTTAGTAGAAGGAAAAATTAAGTCTTCTGAGATTCCACTGGGAGACACTTATTGGCAAAATTAAACAAAAGAAAAAAAAAGAGAGCATGATATTTTGTATTCAAGTATAGAGATACAGGCATTGTAGGTTCTTCCTTGAAAATACTGATTCAAAACACATTTTGACTAGCCCTACTCACCCTGTCAACTTCAGACATTTTATGGAATGTTTCTCTCACAAAACCTCACAACTCTATACAAGCAGGACATTTATTTTCTAGACTCTAGGATTACATATCATTATGTACTTGACTAGTTTTGTAATGCTAATAATCTAAGCAAGGAAAGATTGATTTCAAAGTTATCTGATATTTAGGTATCATTTAAATTAACAGCAGGTGTTAGTTTTTCTATTAGAAGTTCCTGAGATTTTCTAGAGACCTAGTATGTGACCTTACCCATCAGATAGCTAGTGTAGTGCTAGAACTTCCAAAAATAGTATTCCCTCCACCCACACTGTATTCTGCTCTACACCGCCACTCAATCAGAGGGGAGGCTAAGACAATCAATATAAGAAAACCTTGTGATTAGAAACCTGAGTTCTGGAGAAGGGTACTCCAACTGCCCCGACACAGGCTGTTTTCTGAAGAGAAGCACCTTGCTAGCACTTTCTGCAACAGAATGTTCTTTGCCTACATTTGGAGGATCAAATTTAAAAAAAAAAAAAAAAAAAAAGAAAAAAACAAAAAAAGGAAAAAACTAAAAAAGGGAAACATTCAACATCAAAGTAGGGACTATGGTATAGAACGGAAACATACAAAATCCAGTGAAAAACATTAACATCTCTGTAACCTAAAATAAATACATGTTATGCACACAGAACTGTGTTTTACATTTAGTGTCCTACTACACAAGCTAGGTTTAGTTTCTATTTATTGGTATTATCACAATATGAAAAATAAATACCATTTGTTAGGAAAGCAGCCATTACACAAAATTAACAGACATGTTCTGCTTCAGGGCATGAATACAAGAAAATTGTCAGACATTAATAATGTAGACAGAGCATTTTCCTGGGAAAATGAAGATCCAATGGAACAACAGATAAATCATGCCCAACTGCTCACTGTTTGTTATTTCACAATCTGTTGTATTTTATCGAATATGACTAGTACAAGTCTGTTACAGCCATAAAAAAATTAGCAGAAATTAACATGTAAATTACTGTAGTGCATTACTGTAGTCCTTGTGTGGGAATCCATTTCATTAATTTGAATTCACTGACATGACTATGTAATCTAAATTTATGAGTTTTTCAACTGCCATTCCATGGAGAATTCTACATTTATTGAATTTTGCTTTAAAAGTATTTCTTGCATCAAATAATACTTGCAGGGCAGTAATGTACACGAATGGTTTGCAATTTAATTTCTATAATATATACCAGGCATTTTGCCTGTAAGACATAGAACCTACAGTGTAAAAAAAAAAAAAAAGGCATGTAGATACTTCTTTTGAAACATTTTTGGACATCAATGAAAACAAATTATTGGAAGAGGGAACAGAGGAAGTTTTTTAAGTTCTCAGTAAAGTAAATATTGCTCATAATTATTTTGTTGAAACAACTGCAAATCTTCCTGTTAATATAAGGGCTTTATGATGCGTAGAACTCCTTGAGTTGATTAAAAAAGGTACAGACTAAACCACATACAAATCTGAACAAAAAGATTTATCAGTACACAGGCCAGCTTGAAGGTTAAAGCTTCAATATCAAGTTTTGGAAAATACCAGCAAGAAAAGAAATAATAAAATTCTTTACCATTCAACATTTTAAATAACATCTGGACATAAAGACAGTAAATGCTTTGCATAGTCTTGGCTTTAATATCCTCCAGTTTTCTACATGTAAAACAGATACCTAAATAACATGATACTATCAAAATATTTCTGCAGAAAAATACTGAAAATAACATGTTCAGATGCTTTCTAAAGAAAACATGAAATACAACAGAAAAGATACAACAGAACATCTACACTATTTTGAAGATCTAATTTTAGAAAGATAAAAATGTTAAGGTTAAAAAATATTTATATGATCAAGAAGTTTTATTTTCAGTTATTGACAGAATTGTAAATTGGGGTTTTCCCCCAGTGTGATTCTAAATGTTTCAATATGACCTAGTTGTTGGTGGGATGCACTATTAAGTTTATTATTTTGCAATATGCAATTTTGTTAAGCAACAAGATTGTTTCATTACTATGGCTCATTGAAGTATTTATCTAGAAGTGCCTATGGTGCAGTTTTACCCCTACACACTTCAGTCTTTTTGACATACAGATATGTATTCATAAACAAAATGAGATTTTATGTATCATCTAGCTTCTGAATGAAGAAAACAACTTTGAAATGGGGCTTCGGGAGCAAGCAAAGGGAGGATTTGGTCTCAGATTTGTTTAACCATGACAAAATGAGGAATATATCCCCAACCAGCAATGATTCTCTCACACTTGTCAAATCCTCCTGTCAGCATCCCCTGCAGCTCTGCTGACTTCCAGAACACCTGTCTGCTCCAAGGTCACTGATTCAATGTCACGTTGCCATGAACACGCTCACACACAATTAGGATTTCAGTATCATCTTGCAAGGAATTCTGTTATCCCTGTAATTTTGCTTATAATTGATTACTAGGTAATTATACTTGGTATGTTTTTATAAATCAGAACCTTGAACTAGTTTATCTGAATAGCAAAGAAGCAAGTAAAGATGTGACCCAAAGAAGCATGTACAAACGGAAGTGTCTCTTAGATGGAATGGCTACAGTTTATTTATTTATATCAGCTATATGGAGATAGTATTTCCATAGGTTTCTTCGCACTGATTGCCTACTAAAGGAATCGTTTTCCTTTTAATTTTTTTCAAGAGATATGTTCTGTGGTTACAACATCATGTGTTTTTTGTTTCCTAAAACATTTTCAACTACTTGCTGTTTAAGAAGCTACCTGTTTCATGCTGAGACTTAAAAAAAAATGCTGTATTTTTCCTAATATTGCATAAACATATAAATTAAGCAATCATTACCTGACCATAGACCTGCATTCAGGTATAAATTATAAAGGCAAGTAAGAACTACTACAGAAGTCTATGTTTCACCTTGACCTTGGCATCAAAGGAATGTAATACACAACTTTGTTCTGTTCCCCTGAGTAACTGTAAAGTTAGAATTCTATCCTCCCGTTATTCTGAGATTGAAACCTTCTCTTCATGTCTGCAACTATAATTTTCAATCCTAAATTTTGCAAAATACAGTAAGTAATTGTCAGGAGACACACATTCCTCAACAGCACTCAACCTTCTTACCAGCCACCTCTTCCTAAACACAGGTCTTCGAGAGAAACATTTCCTTTTTACTATGTCAAGTTAAACTGTTCTTTCCTCCTGCACAAATGGAATAACAGATTTTATAGGTTAAAGGAGAAAAGGGCAATGATGCAACACTTCAAATGCTCAGAGGAATAGCGATACTGCTGCTGTCCCCCACAGAAAAATTCCATTTGTCACTGCAGAAATCAGTGCAAAGACGCACTCGTCACGGATCTTGTAAATCTGTCATCTCTGAAATTCTGTAAGCATTGCATGGTTCTGCATATGCTGAAAAATTTCAATGCTTTTTACTGAAAAAGAAATAAACACATGCATCCTGGTATCAATCAAAACACAGCTAAAATGATACCTCAAATATAAAAACCTGGTAAACCTTCCCCAAGCATTGTCTGAACCTTTGACACTTACTGGCTAGCAGTTCATTAGCTCTAGACTCTCTAACTGCTGATAGTCAATATCAGCCAGAGTTGAGAGCGCAGATATTGAAAGACATTATGGAGGACCAATCATGCTGGGTATTGACTGCTGTGACTCTAAGATGGAAAGTCTGAAGTCTTGCTGCCATGACTGGCTGTCTTATGTCTTCAAAACTGACCTAAGAGGAACACCTAGACACAGGCTTCACAAAGTGGAGTTATTTCAGTAAAAAGTAGAGGGATATTTAATGTCAGCTCTTTCTCAAGCACCCTTATAATCCTCATTCTGTAGTCACCAGCTAATTTTGCTCTTAGTAATCTGTATATATTTTTCACTTAAAGTATCACAGCTTGTAAAAGTTTCCACTATAATTTTCTGAAAAGTAATTCAAAAGTTATCCTTCTTCACAGAAAGGAAAGGGATGAGGAAAGAAAATAAAATCATTCTCAGGAATTACTTACTTTTCTTATGTCTCATAGTTTCTTTGCCTTTCAGTTGAAATCTTACGATGTGAAGAGATGAACAGCTACTCTTTCAGATACACAAGTCTTCATATCTGATCCCTCTTCTCCTAAACTCATCTTTTGTCTGCTGATTTAAGAACTACAGTCAAGGACTTTATAGATTTTTTCAGTGGGAGAAAAGTTGTGGTGATGGCTGGTTTTGCTCATGACTTCATAATTCATTCTTCTGTTGAAGTCAAAAGAAATATGCAATATTATATAACCACAAGCTGCAGTAATGACCAATTGACCCCACCTGCTACCCAGCCTTAATAAATATTCTGCATCCTGCTTCAAATTATTGACAATGACAGCAAACCCCATCCTCACCACCTCCTAGAAATAGTGTACATTCTGTTCTGTCACTCACAGGCCAAGCAAATTAAAAAAAAAAAAAAGGAAGAAAATCCTACCACATTTATACTACATGCTAGAGAATACTCTCACTGAAGAAACAGTGGAATTCACAAAAACCATCTAGCCTCCAATTGTTCAAGAGTTTAGTTTTCTGCGAAACGCAATAGATTTCTTCCACAGCCACCACCACTACCTTGGCCAAATCAAAACACAAATAATGGTCTACCTTCAGTAAGAACAACTCCAATACTCAGATTTCCTGCCTAAACACAAATTGATTCCATTATTACTCAAAACTACCTGATCTGCCAGTACTGACTGATCTACAGTATGGCAAGTTACAAAAGAAACACTAAATGCAGCACAATTGTATTTATTCACACAAAATACACAGACAACGTTCTTATCTTCTGGCCTCCCTCAAATTACTATGAGAAGATTCAATAATCACTACTTCTACATCAAACTGCATCTCAAATACACCTACAGCAGTATCCTATTTTTAGCCATTCTGCTCAACATAAAACAGAAAGCATACAAACTATTATGCACAAAAACCATGCAAACTATCATATACATCATTATAAAAGCAGGTGCTTCTTGAAACACCCCAAGAAAGCTATAAGATACATCAAGGCCTCAGACACCACTAATATTCATTGTGGAGCATTTTCTCACAATGCTCTCCTCAGCAATCTCACACCCTTAACTAAACACTCAGCTCTAGAGAAATCCATCAAGTCTTTCCCTGAGTCCTCTAATCATCTTTGTTCTGACTCTGAGGGAAAGTCAGAAAACCCAGATGATTCTGAGAGCTAAAACATAAGCTCCAAAGGTTGCTAAACAACACAACAGAGAACATTAGAAGTCTCTTGCTTTATAATTCTCACTCATCCCTAATACAAAGCTCCACATTAATCTCTATCTCCCTGCCCGAAAGGGCTTAATGACTCTACTGTGCTGTCTCTGGATAATATCCTTCTCCTTCCTTGACCCCTACTCCACAGGTGTCCACTACTTTTTCTTTCAAATGATGCAGCTCAGTAAACAGGTTAAACTCGTAACAATTTACAGTTGTACTGCAGGAGCTCTCCTGCTATTTCAGACTTTAAGAGGCTCACATGGTCAAAAAGAGGCACCTTTTCCAATTATTGTAATTAGTCTATGGTATTACCATCTCCTTCCAAAATCTGTAAAGCTTTTATTCTTACAAAATCATACCTACAATGCTATGAGTGTATTAAAGTATGTGTTATTAGCATAAAGACTTTTAAGTGCTCATGTTGATGGAGATAAATAAAACAAACCAAGTAGGGCTTCAAGAAACCTGATTACAATGTTCTTCTGTCTACAGCAGAAAAATTATTTCTACTCTGCACATAAAATTAAGATAATTATCTACTAGTTTAATTTAAGGAAAAGCATGCATGCCTCTTACTGCAGTAACAAAAGCAATTACTTTTGTGGTAAGTTAAATATTAGATTTGGAATGTTTTCAAACTAATCATAATAATGTTTTAACAGTGGTTTACACTATAAAAAATTCAAGCAGTGCCCTTTTATGCATTTGCAAATTTAATTTTAAATGTGCTAAAACTTTATGGGTACAGCAGTGTAGAAATGATGTTAACCAGCATTTAACAAGCATAGGAAGTATACTAAGAGTTATTCAATTATTAGCTGTAATTTACATATGCACATACATTACACAGTAGAGGTATAAAAGCAATCCTTATAATGATTCCGTTAGAGGGAGAACTGCTTTTTTGAAATGTGATCTGTTAGTGGTTTCTGCACTTGCTTCCATCAAGCCAGGGAGCCAAGCTCTTATTAAGCAAGTATAGACACAAACTACTGAGATTAGCTTGTTAATAATGTTTGTAGTTTTACACAGGGATATTAACTCACACTATATTTATTTTATTATTCAGGCAAGCAATGTTTCTTATACTTTAATAATTTTCATTTTATTATTTACAAGGACAGAACCAATTGAAAAACAAGTTTACTAAACATGGTTTTTATGTAAGACATCTCTAGCACGAGTTCAGGTTGGTTGTGTTTTCCTATTATAAATGTACAGAATATATGCAAGGTAATTTCTAATTATAATACCCGTTTAAGCCCTAAATCTACCAAAGTTAGCACAGAAGAGGCATATGTTACATGTTGTCACTTTTGGAAGTGTCACATCATCCTGAACTGCAACAAAGACTCACAGCTGCAAAGGGCAGTTAAGGCTCCATCCTTCTCCAACAATTCCCTACTTGCTCTCTTCAAATTATACCCAGCATAATACCTCACATGGCCCTTTTTTCTCTGTAAATAAGTAGCATCTGTTTTGTATATGTCAAAAGAGTTTCTTGGCAGACATCACAATACCAAGATCTGTCCAAGGCTATGGTAACAAGGATCCTGAAGTTTCAAATCATTTCACAGAATATAAAAATATTTATCAGAAATTCCGCTTTTAACCATTAGCTGAATAATTAAATCCAGCAACATTTAGTTTTTAGTCACAATATATTTACTGAGTAAAAAAAATTTGCTTTTCCAAAAGTAACATTATTACACCAGCAATATTTTAAAATTGCCATTAAAAAAAAGGCTGATTTCCCTATATTTTATACATTACTGAAGACTCTTAGATTACAGATTTTTTAAAAATTTCTATAAGGGACCATACAATTCAAATGTGGGGTTTTGGTTTTTTAGGTGGCCTACAAATGATGATGCCAAAAAGATTTTTGCTTTTTCTATTCTCCTGTGTAGGAACCCCTATAATTTTCCACTGTAGTTGTCTAGTGATTTGTAGACAATAGAATCCCCTGCCCCAGACATAATAGAACATATTATTGCCTTAGTATCCCTGAGAAAGGAACATTCCATCTCCTACGACACAAAACACAAAAGTTGTACAGGATAGTAATAGTCTAATGCTGGCACCAGGGGCCTGCTCGAGGCCACTCAGCATCAGTTTGGGAGTGACCCTGGTTTCCTGGGGGCTGCCGCTAGCAGATTCCCCAAACACAGGGTATCCTCTGGCAGCTCTTTTAGTGTTGGCTCCTTTGGAGGTGAGGGAGCCCCGGTCCAATGTCGTGGGCGCAGGTGAGAATAAAGGCCAGAGAGAAGGGCCTTGGTGTGATTTCCAGCTCTTTTATTCCCGGGGAGAGGCAGCAGGGAAAGTGGGAGCGGGTCCAGGGGTCCAGGAGGCGGTGCAAGGATCAGGAAGAGCTGAAGGCTTCAGGGACCAAAGGCAGGAAAGTGGGGAAAAGCAGGGGTATTTATAGGGACACAAGCAGGGGAAAGTAACCAACTGGGGTACAAGGATTTACATGTAATCAATCAAGAACTGAACAGCACTGAAGTTTCTAGAACTCAACCTTTTACAGAACATGAGGTAATATAGTAACTAACCAATGAACTGAAACATGTAAAGGAAGCTGTAAGGGATGCTGGGGATGAACCAGAAAGCTCACCCTGACTAGGGAGTGTGACTCAGACAATGGCAGCCTCAGGCTGAATCCACCAGTCTTGAGCCTCTGGGGTTCTGGCTTTTGCCACACACACTGCCACAATAGTCCAATGGAAGCGTAACACATACTAACATCCCACTCTAATTGGGAGATTTTTGTCAACTATGTAAATCCATATAAATATGAGAGCAATGGGTGCGCGGGCACCTCACACTTTTTGTACCATCTTAGTACCTCTCTCAGGGCCTTCATTTACTGCCCGGGTGGGGGGCGTGTCCCATCCCCTGCCTCTGCTGCTTGTTCTCAGACATCCATGGAATAAAGGTATTTGTTTTTCCCCTTCCCTCTTAATTTGCTTCCAGCTTCTGTTTTTTAGCCTGCATTTAGGCATCAATGAAAGAACAATTTTAATGAATCTGATTATTTATGTATGGCATTACCACATTACAAGATAATATGCCATTTCAAGCAAAGGTCTACAATGCTTTTCTGAGTATGTGGATTAAAAAAGTAACTTTTCTCAGTAAAGGAAATATTTAAATACAAAATCTATGCAGTTTTCAACAGGAATAGAAATAAGATAACATATCAGTCTTAAGTGTATTTTCTCCATTATCTGAAAATATACCAAGTAAAGGAAGTAAATGTTTTCAATTACTTACAAATACCCCAAAAACAAAGACTGTTGGAATTTCTCACTTCTCAGTCACTTCCTGTAGGTACTTCAACACAAATGTATCTAAACCAAGCTACACCTAAAATAAAATCCCTTAAGTTAAAAATACTATATCTAAAATACTATAAAATGTTTTAAGATTTCCTTTTCCCCTAATATATTACATTTATTAGGAAAATATTCTTATTTCTAATAGGGAAGCAAAGTAAAAAAAAGTTTAGAAGAAACTACAGGACAACTCTAAGTGTTAGGAATATTCAGATAATTTTTTTCATAATACATATCATGATCACCTCTTTCCAGTAACTCCTGGATAACGTAAGAGAAAGAAATGAAGAAACCATTATTTGAGAGGTTTTTCAGACAGAACTTAGTTTTCTTGAACAAAGAGGACAAAAGGATTTCTTTTGCTCTAATCAGTGGCAGCACTAACCCTTTCTAGCTAGTGGGGATCTCAACACTAGGCATTACTTATAATATTTTACCTGTCACTTTCTGACTCTAAATGTAACTTAAACAGAACATTCAGCAAATTAAAAAGGAAATTCATATTCAGGAATAGAGTTCAAAGAACACTACATGCATCAGCAATTTGAACAAGAGGAAGTGAGCATTTGTGGACACAATTAACAACATCCTCGATACACCTGGAAGCAATAAACCAAATCTACAGCTTGTATGAATCACTACTGTTACATTAATTTCAGTGATGATAGGCCAATTTGCATGACCTGACAATTTGGCACAAATCTGTTAAGAGTTTTTTAAGCTTTCATTTTTGACATATAACCAGCTCTGAGAAGAGATGACGAGGAAGTTGACTCTGACATAGGATTTGTAATGGTAGATGTTCATTATAAGCATACAGATCTGAAAAAAATTATTTGAGTACTAAGGTTCTAAAATCTACAGATTAAAGGTAATACACTAATTACTTATAGGAACACCAAAATGGAACAGTGCAAAAAAACCCTGTTTTTTTGTTTTTTTTTTTAACTAACAGCACTTTTCATGTATTTAACTTTGTGTTTCCTTGTGTAGTCACAGAGGGAAAAATTTCAAGTAAGAACATGGGAGACCAGGCACCTCAACAATTTTAAATACAATATTTAAACATTTTTGAGGTTCACAAAGCCCTGCAGACATCTCAGTTGACTCAGTGCCTAAAATTATGTTGCTAAAGCTTGCTGAAGAAAAGAAAGCTTCACCCCATCACACCCTGTGGCAGCACAGTCATGGCGTGGTCCTGGGTGACAAATTTCCTCTGTCAGAGAAAAGGTGAGCTGAAGCCCCCCTCCAGTGCAGGGCCCTTGGCAAAAGAGAAAAGCTGTACTACTTCACTCCCTCTTTATCCATCTTTCTCCCATTTTTGAAAGGTGGACTTTAGAAAAAAGAAAAAGTTTAAGGCTGAATTTTAGGATCTTGACACAGATACTGCCTTGCTGTTTTAGCCTAGATACCCAAATTCCCAGGGATTAAAGGCTTATGCCATTACTGATCAATTTAAATTCAAGACAGAAATTTGTATCTCAATCCTGTCTCTTCTTCACATACACTGTATATGAAAGTAGCATAATTAATTTCACTTGGCAAAGGATATCTAAAGATCGTAATTTAAATGAACATTATAATGCTTCAATCATTGTCTGAATCTAGTCTTGCAAGGGTCTCAATATAGACTTGAATATTATGGAATATATTCTCTTTTTTTCATTGACATGCTTCCCTGGCCTTTTTAAAAAAAATATATCTCAATTTTTCTATTGAAATGGAGTTTCATCACAATGCACATTTATATGCCTTACACTGCTGACTAGATTATTAACCTAAAATATTAATCAGAAAGCAATACCTCACAGTTCTTCTGACATGTTGGAGACCCAGACTAAGCGTCCCATCTCAAGGAGGGAAATTGCTGAAGCATTTACATGTCTCAAAAGTAATTCAAAACTCAAGACCTCGAGGACAAGGCAAAGTCTTCCCAACCCCCAGCCCATCCCTAAAATGCCAAGTAAACAAAAAGCGCAAATAAAACTACAAGGAGTATTGCATGTATCTATAACCTGTGACTTGAATCAATACAGATAAACTAGAAGTACATTGCTTCTTGGATCAGGTAATGGTTTGATTTTTGGACAGAATTTATGTGTGTGGAGAGGTGGGTTCTGTGCAATACTGAATGGCCAGAACAAGATACATAGCTTGGGAACTGATGTGTGTAACTGCTTACCATTAAACAGTGGAGAAATTACTGCAACAAATTCCCGCATAACTGTTTCATAAGCAAATTCAACATGTCTATCAACTTGTTTTACTTCTATATTTATCCAAGATGAACTCTCCACATGAACTCCCCACATGAACTCTCCATGAAATAAAATGGTGTTCAAAAATGTAGCCACTGATTATGCCTGACAGATTCAGAGGTGTTCCAAGTGGTAACGTAGGCTATATCTCAATTAGATAGCAGAAGGAAGTTTAGAAATGAACCAGTTATATATGTTCCAAACATAGAAATAGAGATTATTATTAAAGGAAGCCAGCAGGTACAAAATACTCAATTTCCTATGGCAATAAGGTACATTATATATTCAGTCCCTGTTTTAAACAACAGAAATCTATGCTTTTCTCTAATAATTTTATGTGCACAATTCGTCTCATGTCCTGCTCAAGAGGCAGCACAAATCCAGTCAAAACTATAACCCAGATGACACTTTAAACAGAATCACAGGAATGATTTGGTATGTTGGTCAGAAATAGAACTCTAAAGCATACTGATTCAGGTCTAGGCTCTAGTAAATGTTTAGCTACGACTTTTGAAATTTTCTGTGATTTCCATTTCATTATGCTCATAAGATAATGAACCGAGTGCATTTACAAAAGGACTAATGTACTGGCTCTATCTGCAATTTTTTATCCTCACACCTTTCAGGGTATGCAGTAAGCCCTTAAAATAAAACAGCCTTCATTATCACTCCCTACTGGCAAGCAAAGCAGCTGAAGAAGATAAAAGACATCATCATGCCAGGAGCAATAGTAAACAAGTATCACCTCCTCGTAAGTTCTTGAGTCCAAGTTCCTATTTCTTTCCTTCCTCATTATGTGTAAGAAGTTCTCTGTAATGAACATGCACTGGCTGAAAAATTAGCCTCACTGACTATCGGAAATTTTCTTGCATGAACCTGATTGCTGCTTTAATTGTTAGAGGCATTTTTGAAGAACAATTTATTTAGAATACATCACCATTTCTTGTTTACCACAATGAATTTTTGAAAAAAATAGTATAATCTAATGCAAATTTAAAACTGAATATAATAATATTCCTTAGCTGTAGAGAATTCTGTGAACAAACACTCAAATCTTTCGTGGTGAGAATATTCCCCAAATACATAGAGATTATACTGAAAATATCCTCAAATTGGCACATACAACACAGCATATTATTTGGAAATTTACACTTTATTGCTATCAGTGAACAAATATATTGAGAGAATCTGTTTGCAGGTAACATTACTATATACATATAAATGCATAACCCCTTTTATAAGAAAAATAATATAAATTTTGTCACAATATAAATGTTTTTTACTACAGTTACTCTGCCTTCACGGATGTTTTGTAAACAACAGTTTCTAAACCACATGGGCATTTACCCAAATGACCTTAAGCCATCTGAAGTCAACACATGGTTTATACTAGAGATCTACATCCCCTCTTCAGTCAGTGAAGGAAAAGAGAAATATCTTTGAAATTACTCATGAAGCTTTACTTAGCAATCTTACAGGTTGGTGAACTAAGCTCTGAAGGCAGTATATTCTCCCTGTTGAGTATTACAGGAGCCTAGATGACCCTTCTATGTTGTCTAGAGCAACTTACAATGGATCTCATCTTTCATGATCTGAATGTCATCGCCTCTAACACATAAGCTAAGACAAACTTCTAATTATTTGAATACTGATTGCCACTGGTAAGATTTGCTCTAAAAAGACTTGGCAAATAAGATAACACAGAATGATTTATCTTGTGCTCCCGATAATGTCTGGAAACACACCATTTTAATTGTAAAAAATATGTTTATGTCTTTGTTTCTTTCAGACCATACTTTCAGGATCTTTGATATCTACATCTCTTCTTCATTATGTTATTGTGCAAATGTTAAATTCTCATTTACAAAGGAGTGGGTGCCTACCATCAGAGATTAGAATTGCCACCTTTCATTTGAGTAGAGATATTATTCCTCTCTGCAATGGGAAAAAGTAAGCATTTGCAGCAAAGAGTTCTATGAACTGAACATGAGTCAGCAATACAATGTGGTTTTTAAAAAGAAATACGTTTGATGCCTTAACAGTGATATTTTGGGACATACTGGGGAAAAACAAGATCCTGGAATCTAATTGCCTACAGAAGTGACAGATGTCATAAATAAAAGGGTAAACCATGTGAACAGTCAAGGAAGACAGTGACAATCGAAGAAAGTGAAAAAAGCTCTCCAGAAGGTACCACATTGTAATATTTTTGTTACACATTGTGTCTTGCTTGGTAGAATGAAGGTGCCATTCTCTTTTAAACTCTGGAAAGTTATTTAAGGTCCCTTCCAACAGCCAAATCATTCAATAATTCTATAATGTATTAAACAATTTTTCTACTCTATTCAGTACTAGTAAGTACTATTCTTAGGTAAAATATTCTGTTCTATTTAGGACACTACTATTCTGGAAAAATTCAACAAGCTGCAGACTATCCAGAAGACCAGAGAAGAGCAGTAAGAACAATCAGTGCCCTATAAATACGGGGTAAATACAAAGGTCTACAGAAAAAATATAGTTAGTTGAGTTTGTATAATAAAACAAGATGGTTGAAAAATAGACTTAAACTCTTGAAGTCTTCAAATAAACACAAAGGCACTGTAAAGAGGAAGGCAATAAACAGTTCTTTGTTTCCACTGCAGACAGGATAAAAGGCAATGGGCTGAAATGGCACCAGTGTACAATAAGACAAGAAAATAAGAAAAAAAAATTCCTATTTGTAGTGATAAGTAAGCTTTGAAACAGCATGCCTAAGTAACTAAGGGATCAACAAAACCGTGATTTTTTTTTTTTAAGTAGTTTAAAACAGTAGTTTACAAACCAGCATAAACACTGGCCAGGTCAGATCACCTTGTATCATCCCGTCACTTCACATCATCACCTTATATCACTTGTTCCTCCCTACAGCATACCGTGAGAGATTACTGGTTGTATTTCCCGAGTTTCTTTCCAGATCCTTTCTCCAGATATTGTGTCAGGCACCACAGCTTCTAGAGCCTTCCCTGTCCATAGTTTCTTCTTTTTAATTCTATCTCTCATTCAAAAAGAATTAGTGCCCATTATGTATCATCACTGTACACAGCTCATCTACAGAAAAGTCCTTCGGACTCACAGTTTTAGTAAAGCTTAATTACATGTTCTTCAATTGTCTCTCCAGTCATATTTTGCTAAAAATCTATTAATCCAATTCCAGGAATGGGGTGACCTTTCTTTGCAAAGCCTCCTTGTGGCTGGAAGTTGAAGGAAACAAATTTTCTTCAAACATGCATCAATATATTTGATTGATGGCAGCTGATCTGAATTTTATATCCAAACCTTCTTTAAAAAGTCTGAAAGCATCTGTAATATGTCATACAAAATTGCAGGCCTCTTCAGGCCATCAGTATACAAAAGTCTGCTTAGATTTACAAGCCCTTTAATAACTGCCAGAGCTTCCTATATTTGGGTTAATTTAATTAATTATTTCATATTAGGATCGGGAAGCCTTCACAGCCATTCTTTATCTTCATTATGTGCTTGTCTTCACTGATGCATATGCTTAATTGTGAACCAATCGATTATATGAAGCAAATACCTAACTCCAGCAACATTTGAATAGCCACATTTTTAGTTTACTTCATCTACTGTATTATATTACCTGAAAGGACATATTGATAAGTTATGCAAAAAATACTATGGAAATGCTGGTATTTTCTGGAAACTGAGCATAAGGAAAGAAGAATTTTACAACTAGACAAATAATTATTACTATGAAGTAATTCCCAAAGTTACTTAGTATTATTTTCTATGGAAAATATCAATTGCAAGAAATATCTACAACCACTTTATATTAATCAATTCAATATTTGCTCAAATATAACAGTGCAATTTTGAGATGTATTAGTACTAAAATATAAAAAACCTATGGTATATATTTGTGAGATTAATACAAAGTATCTTAGAGTTTCCAAGCTGAAAGACATCTTCCGGGATTGGTCAAGTAAAACTTCAACACTTAAAAGACAGTACTTGCCACCCTTATCCATTCTTAGCTGGTAATGATGGTGATGAAAAAACAGATAATCTTAATAAACTGTCATAAATACAAAAATACTTCTTTCCTGACAATGAATAATAAGGTACTATATATTCACAACATTGCCTATTTCTTATTTGATTTACATAATGCTATACATAGGACAATAATGATAGAAAATAAGACTCCTCCTTCAAAGAACTCATTCAGAGGCTCTATCACGGCCTCTCAATTCTGTGGTTTATGGGGATGATATTGATTATAACTAATTCATTTTCTTGGAGTTTCTTTGAAGCTAAAAAGTGGCAGCAGTTCATGCAGTAATCAGTCCTCAAATTCAAAACTTCCTGCACTCAGAATCACCAGTTCATGAGTTTCCTTTACCTTGAAACAGTTCTACTTTGCTGCAGTTCAGTAAAATAAAATTGTTTATATCCCCTGCACTTATGCAACTCTTTTCAAGATGATTGGTTTGCACTGTACTAAGTGCTTACAGGTAGATCAGCAAACAGATTACAGGACCTGATGATGGGCAACGGCAGATTAGCAGTTGAACTACAAACACTTAAACAAAAAAGTTGTTGTTTGTGGATACAATTCAACTACTGGATCGGAAACTGGGGAAAAATGTCATCCCTCTGCTGAAGTCGTCACAGAAGTTTGCACTTTTTCATCCAGACGTTTCCTCAGGCGGTATGCTCAATCTAGTTGAAAACACTAAAGTAATTTTGTTCAATTTCTTGCCTCTATTTAAAATTAAGAAACATAATGAGAAGTATGTAATACGCTTACCATTAAAATAGATCTGCTAATGCAGAGAAGTTTGATACTTTTAATAGTCTATGGTATCTTTTACAAAAGATAATAATAAGTGAATCAGAGCCTTATCTAAGAAAAAAATTAGCAGCAATTGCTGCTCTGAATTGAAAGCATTTTAATTTTGTCTAAAAAATGAAAATGTACCTGAAAAGGCACTCTTGTGCTATCCACACACATAATATCTGTCAGACTAAAAAGATTTTACACAGATTAAGCACATGCCTGTATTCACACACTCAAATAAAAAAGCCCAGGACCTTCAGGTACAGAGCTGCTGCCTTGCCCTCTATCCTAACCAGTTGTTCCTGTATGCCAGCAACACAGCCAGATGCAGAGATTATGAAGAAACAATGCTTCAAAGCACAGTTATTTCTGCAAGGACCCATTCAACGCCCACCAAGAGAGGGAGATGGTTTTGAGATCCATCCATGCCTTCAGGAATTCCTGGATGAGCATATCATCTCCTGGGGTGATTAACAGCCAAACTAATTTTGTCTTTTCAACAGTCTTACAGATGGAGGAGGACTAGCTCCATACATTGATAGAAGCAGAAGAAAAAATATAAAAAGGAAAAACATTCAGATATTCAGTGTAACTTTCCATCCTAATCAAGACCCAAAGTCTCATCAAGGATCAAAAAGAAGTTCAATATGGCTAAAATAATAAGACAGCTTTAGTATAATTCTAAAACTGATGTGCCATTACATTACACACCTTTTCTGGGAGATGGGAATATTTTTCTGTTATCTTTTTTCCCCTCATCATTTCATTAATTTTACAGCTACCAATAACCTGAAATATTTGCCTTAGAGAAAATACCACATTGATTCAGCCACTATGGCAGCATTTCACTTATAGTAACAGCTGTGCCATTTACCACTAACCACAATGGCATTTTCTAAATTTAAGTATCCTGGTTGTTCTACAGGTACAGCAGCATAAAAAAGTCAAAGCAAACACGCACCAAGAAAGACATAGAGCTGTAGAGATTAGTAATAGAAATGTTAATACTGATAAGAATGGGGAATTAATGGGAATACAGGGGAGGGGCAGGAAACAACAAAAATGAATGACAAAGGCCTATATGAATGGATATATTACTGAAAATTACATTAATCAGCCTTAAAGGCCCTCCACACACAACTTCACAGCACACACCAATTAGAAAAACAAAGAACAAGCCAAAATAAGGGACAGTGTATTGTGGATAAAAAAAAAATCTACAGAAAGGTCAAGAATAGGGTTGAAGTGACACAGGTAAGGAGACAACACATAGTGAGTAAATCCTAAGGACTCAGAGAAGGGGCATAGGATGGAGAGACAAAAGATTATAGTCACTGTCAGATCCTCAAGAGTACGAAAGGTAAATTCCAAACCACTACATGGTCACCATCCGAAAAAGAAGGAACAAGTATGATAAAAACTCAGAAATTATAGTCAGTGTTTGTACAAATATGATTATAGTACAGGTGTACCATAACTAAATTGCAAGCCATTAAAAAATAAAATTATATTTATAGTTTGCAATATTTTTCACTGTTTCTATCAGTCAGAGTGACTAATGGTTCATGTATCCTTATTCTCGATATTCATCTTTATTTTCTTGTCTCTTTATGGCTGACCTTTCGAAACAGCATGTAGTGTATACTCCTTCCAAAGAGGTACACAGATATTGTATGCTGGTGTACAGATAGCATATAAATCATGTAACTTGATGCAAAACCTTCTAGCTGAATTTCAGTGTCCTGAGCATCTTCTGTATTACTGCATTGTATTAATAAAATTAAATTTTAACGAGCTATTAGCATATCTCTGGCCAACTACCCTATTAATTTTTAAATATATAATGTTAAGGTATGCTTACAGCAAAAGTTAGCAGTTTTTATATTATAATTGATTTAAAGCTTTAGTTTGAAAATTGGTAAATGGGTGGTTGGAAGAAAAGAAAGGAACATAATGCACAGTCAGTCCTGAGGTTCGCTTCTGAGTTGGCAGTTGTTACAGTTCCAAAGCAACCCACACCACCCATTCTCCTTTCATGCTTTCCACAGGAACTACTTTGCTCCATCCCTCTTTGCAGACAGTCTGAACTCCCAGATGTTAACACCCCTATTCACTGAATTAACTCATTTCCAACTTCTCCAACTGCATTTCATGTCCTGCCAGAGATTTCCATTCCAGGGCACTCCAACGCTTTCAAATGGCTGTGACAGAGAACAGGTGTGGACTTAAAACATTACTTTTGTATTTTCTAACATAGCAAAAAGAAAAAGGATTAAGATAACAGATGACATTTGATCTCAACTTTTGCACTTCTTTAGAAGTTTGTAGATCCCTTTTCAGCTGGCTTACCCTGCCATACAGTTCCAGAGAAAACAGATTGCACTTGCCTGTTGCTCTCAAACAACAACTCCAGTTTACAAATCAGTCTCTCAAAAGATACTTTGTGCTGTTAGTCTGCACTTCATAAAGCTGTTTGATTCCTGTCTCCAGTGGTAGACTTTCAGCAGTACATTTACAAATCAGGAAGTGAACACAAACCATTTCCTGACCCTTTTCATTTGCATTTCCTCTAACAGGAATTACCTACTGGAACTAGGGCACCCCATTGAACACCTTGTATTGCCATGCTCTAATGAGCTGCATAGCAGCAACAACACCTTTGTTTGTTTGTTTGTTTGTTTTGCCCTCAATACCCGATTAGAAGTAAAAAACTCCATTCTACAGACAAGTTGTGCAAGGATACACTGCCTAAACACGACATGAGATAAGAAATTTTCCTATCTGAAACATAACTGTTTTAGAGCATCTGTTGTCCAGCATCTTTAAAATACACACAATAAAACCTTTTTTTGCAAATAAGCAACACAAGGAAGATATAACTTTTCAAACAATCTTTTTTTCCTCCTAAACGCTTTAAAGCATAACAACAGCCATGCTGAATCTGATCAAGGACCTCATCTATCTTGGCATCTCATCTATGACAGCAGTTAGAAAAAGAGTTGCCTTCAAAAGTGTTTAAGACAGGGAAAGCCTCTATCATGCTTCTTTCTCCCTTAACCCCATATTCTCCTGGCCTCCCACTATTTTTTATCTCAATGCATTTTGTAGTCTGGTATTGTTTTCCTAGAACTCCATTTAATGTGCAAAATATAAACCAAGTCTACTGTTTCATCACACTGATATCTTGTCATACTCGATTTCATCCTCAATCTCAGAAGATGGAATACTTTCACTGTCTTAAACCTAAGAACCAGTGAAAGGAAAAAAGTCATTTACTGGTGATGGTTTTGTATATTGACAACAGCAATTTTCATGTAATGAAAGAGGATTTTAATTGCAAGAATTAACAGCTTTATTTAACATTAACTTGACATAAAATTAGCACTTTCCATCCGAAAATAAAACCTGAAGTAGTTTTATTTTTCAATAGTTGATCAAAATAAATACAAAAATTAAGGAATACTCAGGATTTAATCATCTCCGTGGCACAGCTGACAGTAATTGTAACCATAACACAAATAATTTGTGTATACAGGCATATAAAGAAAGCACTGATGAGACCAACTATTAAAGTATTTTGGTTGCACTCCATTTAAAGTCAAGTTCAGACTGAAGCATGTTTCAGCCTAGTCAGGATCATTTTATATCTGGACATCAGAAGCATATTCTGTGGTCCACTGCTCTGCAATAAACAGATGTTTGAATACACCCTATGCTACAGATAACATTAAATTTGCCTCATGGGATTTACAGGACATTGGTTCTTACTGAGCAAATTTAATATGATGGCAAAATACAGAATGTGTGAGATAACACACAGAAAATAATGCAAAAGTCTATGATTATCCACACATCTTTAACCATACTTAACATTCACTATGGACTAAAGCTACACCAAGAAGCAAGTATTACACTAAGTGTCTGGCTGGCATGCATCGTAGACCACTAGTTAAGTATAAAGGAAAATAAAATATGCTGGCTACTCTAAAATTGTTATTTTTTTCAGGGAAAAACAATTAAATTAAACATAGAATTCACTTTATACCCATAAAGTTACAATTAAATACAGGTAAGAGGCTCATGAATAAGAAAATTAAGTCTTTCAGCAGGAATAGATGAGAACAGGGTCCTGATAAGACTGTATTTTGTAAGAAAGTAAGTGACTCTCTGATCTTGGAGTGATAGACTTCTTTTTTTTTTAGATAGATAGCTTTTTTTTTTTAACATTTAAAAATGTATCAGCATGACTTTAGCAGATGAAGTATAACTCATAATAGTTGGGGATAGAGGTAAACATTCTTTTTGTAGGCATATTAACTGAGTCTGTAGATAACAAAACCTTTTGTTAGATAAAATGGCAGTTTTGAGAGGTGCATGCCTGTTCCTTGTTCCTCCTCTTGCCAATGTAGATGTCTTTCTGTATCAAAGCTATATCCTGGCTCTCTCCTAAGTATTCAGAACAAAATTCTTTTAACTACTTCCATGGAACAGAGCAACTGAAAACCAGATACGGACCATTTCACCCACTCCCCCTCTTTTTCACCTCAAGGCTGCACACTATTTTAGAGCCACAAAAAATTCACAGCTTGTTTACACACTAAAGAACACAGATTACAATGCTGTTAACTGGTTTTCTGACTAAGGATAAACTATTGCTTCAAGAGGATGGTTAAATATGCCCTTCTGAACTGCTTGTAGCTAACCCTGTAATCCTTTTATGAGATTTTGGTCCAACCAGAACAAATTGTCATATCGAATGGGACCTTTAATTTTCATCTGAGGTGAAATACCAGTCATAGGTAGTTTCTAACATAAGACCTTTCCAGAGTATTCAAAAAGCTGCTAACACTTCAAGATACTAAGCAGAACCACAGAAGAAAAAAAACACATATAAAAGAATTAATTGCACATACCAGAATGGAACATAACTTTAATGGAACTTCTATGATGCAATGACTGGCTCCAACACTCATCTGTCCTGTTTCTTGTTTCTCTATCTTCAGGTCAGCATATCCCTTCTCTCAAGAAATGTTACTTCTCTTAACTGTAATGGATCCCCCATACCCTTAATAAATCTTCAGTTCCTGGAGCTCTCTCAGTCATGTGCATAAATTAATCTTCCAAATTTGCAGCAGCTGATTATCTTGGGAGAGCCTCCTACTTAGGACTTTTTTCTGCCTCCTATTACCCTGAGGCAGAACGTAATACAGTGTCCATGCCCTCTGAGGCTCCTACAAGTTCTTTGCATTTGCTATTGATTTATTTTGCAAACACCTCATATAGCTTTTTGATAAATAAACAATTAACAAATCTGAAGCATTAAGAAAGCAAAACAAACCAAACACCCAGCAAAAGAAACCCAACAAACCAACCAACCAAAAAACCCACAACAAAAAGTTGTCACAACAGTAATTTTGACTACTGCAGAAAAAGTTTTGTTCTTAGCTACATTTAGAGAGTAATCAGTAATTCTATACATTTTGATAACTTTCTGTAATTGAGCTATGACAAGTTTACACGGGAAGGACTAGAGGCCTAACGTTTTCTGTAAAGTTCACTTTTGAACCGCTACTGCCAACTCAGCTAATGTGTAAGGTCAAGCACACTAGTGTGAGGAGATGCTTTTTGAAGAAGAGGGCTGAATTAACTGACTCTTGACATAGAACCTAGAGATAACATGATACACACTTGAGGAACCTATTTTCAAATTTTCTGCATTAAAGTAAGGAATAAAATAACAGACTTTAAAGGACAAGGTGTCCACCCAGCAAATTAAATAAATGGGAAACATACTTAGTATAGCACATCATACATTTGTTTCAATAATGAAAAAATACATTCAAAAATGAATAAATTCTGAGACTTAGCATTTATTACCTTGATAGATCACTGAAAATTACTAAAAATGTTTAAAACGTCTTAAAATTGATTTCTGTCAAAACAGAATATTTTTTAACTGTCCTGCCATTTGTTTATAGTGTTTTTAGTAAATCCTTTAATTAATTTCAGCAAAAACTGACACAGCATGAAGCATTATTTCCTAGTAAACAACAATACAGAACTATCTATCCATAACTGACAGTAAAGTTCAGTCATCCACATTGAATTGTGATGACCATAAATGCCATTAAAAACTTGTTAATTTGTGTAGCTTCTAACCATGTTTAATTGTAACATTAGAACAGTAAAATGCATTCAGTTTGGACTGCACAACACAAAAAAACCCAACTCATCTGTTTAAGACCATTTTCTCAAAACATGTTTTTCAAACACATTTTATCTGTGAGAGAGTTAAACAGTTTGGTACCAGAGGCTCATTTGTACACTTGCACTACAAAATTTAAATCAATTTGCATAATCAAGTCCTACCAAGTGTTTGCCACCAAGCTGAATTATGTCTTCTCTTTTAGTTTACCCTTGAGCTATTGTGAGGAATAAACTAAACACAGTAGTGCTAGATAAAATTTACAGTTCTGTCAGGCAACCTTAAACTATTCCACTGAATTAAGAATGACCATAAATGCAGCTTATAAAATCATCATATTTCTGCATTACAATGATTTTGTTAAGATTTATTTAGTCTAAATATGTACCTTAAATGTATAAACACTTGTATTTTTCACATGAAGAGTGTCTTGTAGCCAGCATTTAAGTAGATCTGCCATGCCTAGTCCCAATCCCTTCTCAGAGTGTGAATAGTACCAGGCACTCCAGAAAAAAAGTATGAGAAACCTCAGATGAATGCCATTTGATTATTACTGCAGATGCTTTCATCACTTTGTGCTATTTTGAATCTTAATAAATTCTTAGTTTTATATCAGTACTGTTTGCCTGAATGTTTTTATATATGGCTTCCAAATATACGTATCCTGGCAAAGTTACATAGCCTATCCTAACTTTTGGTGATAAGTAAAAGGAATGAAAGTTTAAGTTAGTACTGTTATGCTCACCATCATCAACAGTTTCATGCAGGGTATGCTAACAAAACATCTTTTCAGAGAGATGAAATGCATGAGAAATTTGGCCCCTTCTTGCATACACAGATTATAAAAATAACCTACCCTGTCTTTTTTTTCACGAGATGACATTATTTTTGAACTCTTACTTTTCCATATGTCTTTAACTTTTGCTTTCCTGTAATGTTGACACAGAGAGCAGAAAGACTCCTAATGAAAACAAGTACTATCTGCTACAGTAAAAAGCATATAAGACATCGTCTCTTTCCCAAAGAAACATCATGTCCACTAGGAAATTACGCTTATTGTTATAGGCCATGAGACAGAGTGATTAGTCATGAACCGAGAGCAAGAGAGCTAAGTGTATCAGTGCTTCAGTTCATGAACGTAAAAAGTAAAAAAGAACTTTATATTCCCAAAAAAACAAACCAAAAAAAAAAAAAAACCAAAAAAAACCCAAGAAAAAAATGCCGAAAAAAATGCCATAAAAAATAAAAGCAGGTTTTCTGACAAGAGAAGCTTCAAACACTGAATGCAACATGATACAAAAGTAGAAATCAAATTCAGTAAGTCTAAAGTGAAAACTACACTAAGAGTAGAAACCCTGACATTACATTGCAAGAAATACACCGCAAAAGATCATTTTTTTCTTATAAATTGATGATAAAACAGCAAAATAACTACATCAGCTGGAAAAAATCCATAATATAGTCAGGTTCAAAATATCAGAGACAGTTTCCAACTTTCCTGAAATGAATACTTTGCTGAAACCATTAACAATTCTGTATGAATTTTTTTTAGTGCACTTTTCATTTCTCTATTAATAATAGGGGGAGAAAAAAATATATAGTTTATTTTATAATTTGTTATTCAATACTCTGCAAATCATAAAAACTCAAAGAGTAAAGGGTTTCTAATTGGGAAATACAGCAAGCCAATATTTTTACAGGAAAAAACTTTCAAAAACTTAATTGGCAGCATAAATCAAGGTGCAAATTTTTAGCTACTGAGTCACATGAACCGTGTCTAAATGCAGAATGTATTCTCTAGAAGAAAGATTAAATACTAATCCAAGTTAATCACAGAAAAAGAATGAGCAATATTTTCTGGAATATGACCCATTGCATTTCTTGTAATTAATATTAAAAAATCTCAAGCAAGAAATCCAATATCAACTATACTAAAACCTTTTGTCAGTAGACTTATGTCTAGCAGAGCTATG
The DNA here is from genome assembly GCA_013398175.1 of Climacteris rufus. NCBI lineage: Eukaryota > Metazoa > Chordata > Aves > Passeriformes > Climacteridae > Climacteris > Climacteris rufus. The sequence continues at coordinate 41,898 of VZRZ01007964.1, forward strand.
GCTTAAAATTCAAACCTAAAAGAATATATCAAGCTGAAGACTTCACTGCAAAATTAAAATAATTTCCTATTGTGTTAGAAAAGCGTAAACAGAAACACGTATGTTCAGGAAAGTCCATATTCTCTGCAAGCACCAATCCTCCTTCATACACCTGCACATTTGCATGTTAAGTGCCAAATATCTAGTCCATTTGAACTTGCACTGTGATTTCAAGAACAGACTAATCTAACATCACTCAGCACTGCATCTCCTCATCCCACAACCCTTTGCCTTCACCTTTTTCTCATGAAAACCCCAGTCCAACTTCGACAGAGCATTTGTAGAGCTCCCCAAAACCCGAACTATGGAATTGATCTGGTTTACAATGTTCTCAGAAAATAAACAAAATCATCAAAGGACACAAAACAAACAGAACAAAACATTCCAAATGGCTGCCAGTTAACCAGTTTAGTATTATTTCCTGGGTGGTTTCATGTACCACGAGCCAAAGAGAATGCCTCTTGCAACTGCAATGTTGAATGTTTGGGAAACTGCAGCATTACATGTAACACACAACAGATCTGACTCTTCTAGAAAGTACTGATCTACTGCACAAGTACTGCATGATAGTGTATCATGTGCTAGCAGTTCCTGCTTCACTCAGCACGTCCTACATAAATATATAAAGTTCTTGAAATAGAAATAAAAATTGTTCCTGAATAAAAAATGTTTGAAGGTAAGGGTATGAATTTTAGGGGATTTTAACTGAAAAAAATGTTGTAGATAGTTTTGAACAAAAGAACATTACATCCATATCCATACAAGACAATACTAGGAACAGTGCAAATTTAGGAAGCTGGTTTTAATGACATTGTAAATCTATGACTTTCAAAAATTGTATGGATCCCTTGCAGATAAAGTAGGTAGTTTTCCAGGTAGTTTTCTCCATCCTCAACACAGGAAGGAAAAAAAAGTAGTGAAGAATTTACTGTGAGTTCTCCCACTCAAAATCCTGGTCAACCCTGGAATGATGTTTAGGACAAAAGATACACAAAATATTAGAAATACATATTTTTCCCGCTCACTCATTGGTCCTTACATTTGATATAAATCCCATTCCTTTGCCTTTTCACATTCTTAAGTAATATTCCTTTTGTTGCTCTTGAGCTCTGTAGATATAAATTAAAGTTGTTTGATTAAGTAACCACAGATGTCCTCTCTTCAAATTGTTGTCTGGTCATTTTAGATTACAGCTGTGTAAACAGGAAGTGTTACAGAAAATTCAAACAATCCCTCTTGAAACAAAGCTGTCAGAATATATTTAAGTTAGCTACTTTTGCAAGACCCTAATAAGAGTAGAAGGTTCAATGTCCTCTCTCAAACACAAATTCAATTACATAGTACATGACTTTTCAACAAAAGAATAATTATGTTTGGCACCAGCATTTTTTGAGAGAAAGTTACTTCAGTTCTGAGTTCAGAAAGCCATTTTCAGCTGTTAAAATGTAAGCATATATTTATTTTCTAGCCTCTGCTGATGGTTTTGACTGTCTGCTGTACATCATAGGACTTTAAACAAGTAACATCCTAGATAACCAGAAGCAGGCACTTCAACGTAACCATCAATCTCTCAATAGAATTATAACCTCTAATTACTGAACAAAAGCAGGTTTTACCTAAACTATAAATGATTGCCAGCAGAAAATAGACTTTTTAAAAAAGTAAAAGATTTGTAATGACATAAACTTGCAGCTACATTTTCTACTATATTCCTGCACCAGTGATAACTCTGAGAAAAAATCCTTAAAAGACAGATACTTGATGGTTTCTTTGAAGTTACTTCTAGGAATTTCCTAAGATGTGAAAAATGTACTACCATGAGAAAACTCTGATTTTTCTAACTTTAATTAGTTCTCTTGACTCTCATTGTCACTGTCACAGTATAACAGCCACTTCAGTGAATTCATGTGAATTATTAAATCAACCCAGCATGGAAATTAGAGAAGCCTGGAGACCAGTTCCAGAAGCAGCATGCAAAACAATTTTATTTTAGTAGCAGATACAATTAAAAATATTCCAAGAACAAGTATTCGGAATATAAAGAAACAAACCCATGTAATTATAGAGGCTGACATTTTTCTCCTAGTGAAGCAAATGATTATGTTAAAAAAAACAACCCATGTTTGGGGAAGGCTTTATATGAAAGTAGGCCACTTCTACCTATTTGTTGTGCCCTACCTTGAGTAAGTAGGCTTTTTAATAATTAGTCTTCTGAAAAACCACCTGCGTTTCTCCCCTACATTCATGCATCATTAATTCAATTATCACCTTAAACTTGTGTCACTTTAAAATGATGTTGCCAATATAGAAGTATGAAATTACTTTAATGTATCTTGTAATATCTTTGTCATATATTCAGCTCAGAAAGCTCCTGCATCATGTCTCTAAAGCCCATGCTTGCTTTCTTATGAAGAAATTATGTTCTAAAAATATCTTTCAAGATATCTTGCTCTATTAAATTCACCTCTTAAAAAAACCCTGTTTTTCTAACTCCTAGCCTTCATTTTACTAACTCTGTCTTATTTCAGACTAAGGAAACTATTTTTAGACTTTTCACCCAATGATCTTACTTTCACAAACATGAAAGTTTAATATTGACAATATTCAAAGTTCTGGGTCAACTTCCAAGAATGCTCTAGGAATTTTCTCTAAGACAATAAAAAGTTTAAATAGCTGACAATTAGGGCCAAAATTAATGCAGCTATCAATGTTTATAGCATTCTGACACAGACAAGCCAACAGTCAAACTATTTAACAAATAAGGAAGTGAAAAAATTATCTTTTAAAGTGTTCAGCTCATATAAACTTCCAGGCACTAGTTTGTATACATCCCAGCACTCGTGTGTCCTACACTGGTTCTTCTTGCCCTTCATGATTACCAGTAACAGGAACAAGAATATATAGCATGAAGGTCTGGACAATGATAGGAAGGTGAGTGAGCTCTGGAGAATATCTTGGATATCAGGGACAGCCTGAAAAGGTCATTAACTTCAGTGATTTTAATTCCACAGAAATAGAAGTCATTTTCTAAGAAACAAAGGTCATAGTAATATCACAGAATCAACTAGGTTGGAAAAGACCTTTGAGAACATCAAGTCCAATCCCTGATCTAACACCACCTAATCAACTAGATCATGGCACCAATTGCCATGTCCAGTCTTTCCTTAAACACTTCCAGGGACAGTGACTCTACCACCTCACTGGGCAACCCATTGCAATGTCTAATCACCCTTTCTGTGAAGAACTTCTTCCTAATGTCCAACCTAATTCTCCCCTGGCATAGTTTAAGACCAAGTCCTCTTGTCCTGTCTCTGGTTGCCTGGGAGAAGAGACGGATCCCCACCTGGTTGCAACTTCCTTTCAGGCAGTTGTAGAGAAAAATAAAGTCTCTCCTGAGCCTCCTTCTGTCCAGGCTAAGCAACCCTAGCTCCCTCCCTCAGCTGCTCCTCATAGGACTTGTGTTCCAGACCCTTCACCAGCCTTGCTGCCCTTCTGTGGACATGCTCCAGCATCTCAACATCCTTCCTAAATTGGGGGACCCAGAACTGGGCACAGCACTCAAAGTGCAGCCTCACCAGTGCCAAGTACAAGGGAAGAATCACTTCTCTAGTCCTAGTCCTGCTGGCCACACTGTTCCTGATACAGGCCAGGATGCCATTGGCCTTCTTGGCCACATGGGCACACTGCTGGCTTATGTTCAGCCTGCTGTCAATCAGTACTCCCACATCCCTTTCTGCCTGGCCGCTGTCCAGCCACTGTCCCCAGCCTGTAGTGCTGCAGGGGGTTGTTGTGGCCTAAGTGCAGGACTTGGCATTTTGAGAAATAATAGTCAGTGCCCTCCCTCACATTTGAACAGGTAGAGTTGCAGATTGCTTAATCATTGTCCAGATTTCAACCTACAAATGACAGCAAAATTGTAATGGGCTTTCTGCTCATTTTTTACACTAAGCACCAAGCCCCAGCAAGTATTTTCCTAATAAAATAACTGACTCTGCAGTCCTCAGAGGAAGAAACAAATGAAAAAGTCTTTCTTAGCAGATTCCTATGAAAGAGTTATTGAAAAACAAGATGGCAGACAGAACACATCCAGGAGTTTGCTGTAGTAGCTCAACATGGAAAATTCCAATAAGGGAGTAAAGCAGGAAGCTAAAGCATAGAAGAAAGAAACTTATATCTTCCATATATTACTAAAAATCTAAGTTGTTAGAAATTAATTAAAGCCTTTTCCTAGAAACTGCTAGTGTTTTATAAAATTGAGACTCCTAATTCCCTTCCTCTATGCATAATTATGGGGGGAGGGTGTATGTGTGTCCCAATATATATATTTTCCAATGAAGGTTCAGAGACTAAAAAGTCTGAGCAAGGCCTCATGCCTAAGCCCCTCTTAAATGAGGCATAAGATCCAGATATTTATACAAAAAAAAAGGAAGGAGGAAACTCACAAAGGCAAGCATCACATTGAAAATATCAAAATGTTTGGAAGCTGCAATCTGAGAATCAGAGAATAACCCTGAGTTGGAAGGGACCCACAAAGACCACCAAAGTCCAACTCCAGGCCCTGCACAGGACAGCCCCAACAATCACACCATGTGTCTGAGAGCATTGTTCAAACGCTTCCTGAACTCTGTCAGGCTGGTGCTTGACCACTGTCCTGTGAAGCCTGTTCCAGGGCCCAACCACCCTCTGTGTGAAGATACCCAGTCTAAACTTCCCATGACACTATATGAATAAATGAATTAGAGAAATACAGATCTTAGACAGCAACGCACATGATATTGAGGGGTGAGTGAAAAGGCTTTACAAATTCAAACCCAAGAAACAAGATCACAGACCATGAAAAGAAAACACAAAATAGCTGTAGACAAGTTTTAGGACTCTAAATAGACAAAGACTGAAAATGGATGTCACCTGCAGAGTATTCTGCTCTTCATGCTGTTTTTTTCTGAAACTGTCTCAACAGATGAAGCATGAAAGTGAAAACATGCAGAATGTCTGACCCTAAATATACATAATGGGACCAACATAAGAAGAGAGTAGTGAAACACAAAAGACAGTATGCTAAGTAAAATACAGTGAAAGGTATGTCAGGCCTCATCTGCTCAAATTCCAAGCACTGGCTACACATGATACTGAAAAATTTTCTAAGTGTGGGACACTCTGTAGACAAAAATTACTTAATATTCTATGAAATAATTTGAAGTGTCATATACCTGATGAGTAAAGGGTAAGCTAAGAATTTGCAGGGCATAAACTTTTATTACCCATTTTAGGGCAATCCTCATTCAACTAAGGATTTTGAAAAGCATCTGTGTATGACAAAACTAGAGAGTCATGTATAGTTTCCTCCCACCTATTTAATATTCCTTTGTAGAAAGCCAAGGCATAGCCTCATATACTAATTACCAAGTCTTCTCTACATACACCTTAGAAATCATTACAGTAAGCAATGAAAACCTTAATAGAAACTTTGCATTTGGCTTACTCGCAATGTATCACCAAGAAACAATCTGTGTAATGGGAAGGGTTTAGTCATTGACTTCCACCACCAATATAAGTTCCATTCTCATACAGCTTCATTACTCTTCTTTTTCCCCTCCTTTTATTATGCTTTTTCACCTTCCATTTTTATTGTCCATCTGCTTCTCCTTTCTCTTGCATAACTTCCCATCTTACTCGTTAGCAGTAACATGATGCAGAAACATTTCTTACAGGCCTCTACAAAGACATTAAGCTATTCCAGCATGCAAAATAAATCAATACTACAGTAGAAGTGGAATACTGCCCAAAATACAAAGATGAATGAACACAGAAATACTGACAGAAACTAGGAGTCAGGACAACAACGAACCTCTGCAGCCTGGTTTCACTTTGCCTATTTTTATTATTTTATTATATTATTTGGACTTATTTGGAATATAAAGTCTACAGTTACCAATGAACTGACTATTAATGCTACAAAATTATTAACGGATCAACTTTTACAGAAATGCATGATTATATCATTCCTTGATCTTCTAAGCTGTTACACAAGAAAACAAACTATCTGGAAAAGGAAATTCCTGGGGCGGGGGGGGGGAGGAAACGACAATATATAAAAACATTCCAGGGAATATTCAAGGTCAGTTTGGATGGGGCTTTGAGCAACCTGGTCTTGCGGAAGGCGGCCCTGCCTATGGCAGTGGCTTTGGAACTAGGTGATCTTTCAAGTCCCTTCCAGTCCAATACATTCTATGACTCTTGAATAATATAGGCTTGAAATAAAACAAGAAAAAAATCATCTCACTCTGCTCCTTTCCCTCAGTTATCTGCTCTAACTATAGTCCACAGATTGAATAGACCTGACCCACTGCACATAACACAAACCAATGTATCATCAATCCAACTAAAGATTGTTTTTATGAAACAGGAATTTTTGCCAACCTGTTAACCCAATCAGCTAGTACTAAAACAGGCCAAATACTTAATCATTAAAAGGGAACACACAAACAGATAATCTGTACACTATTACAGCTGTTTGTAAACTGGTATTTAGCTCAGGTCTGTGCAAATATAATGAACAATAAAAACTGATCACAACAGACTAAAAAGTTTTGTTCTAGTAATACTGCCAGATGAGGTCATCTGCTCTCTTTAAAATTTCCATCCCTTCTCTTTAAAATTAAATGAGGGCTTAGAGCATTTCTGACTTGATTCTCCCACTAAGAGTCCCTCATTACATTTAATTACTTACATTCTACATAGTCATATTATTCCTATAAACAGTGAAGCCTACTTAAAGCTACTGTTCTAGAAATGACTAGAAGCTATGATCCAGGAGGGGTGCTCGTTTTTCTTTACCATACATCAGCAATTCAAATGTTCCTTCCTTGTGTACCTTATTATCCATAGAAATCAGTAAGTCCCTTCAAGTTAATATGTCATTCTTACAACTTCATTACTTTTTCTGAAATGCCTAATCTATTTTACATATAATTGTCCTTGTGGAATTTGCATACAACACTCTACATACAGCTCATTCCTATTTTCCAGCTAACAGAATTCATTATTTTGTTTACAAAAATTTATTCACGGTCCAATTATTATCCACCAGAATGACTTGCAGTTATTCAAAGTTTGTCTGCTTGTATGGTACTCTACATGTCAAATTCATCATGCTTAACTTCACCTATCTGAAACATAGGTTTGTCTAGTCTAATCACCCAGATCCTCCATCCAATTCATCTGAACAGACAAGCATGAAGAGAAGACAATTCATTCCAGCTATATCAGACATCCTTTAAAATGAGATATACTGCTCTCTTGGGGTGCCTGCTTGCCCAGTTAATTATAAAGGAAGTCTAAGTGACTATGCTCTATTAAAAATCTCATTTTTAGACAGATGCATTTAAAAAAGACATAATCCAGCCACAACATGGCAACAGGATTATTTCTGATGGTATAGTTACATCACCTCTTCAGAATGACTCAGGCTAAGCAGAAAAAGGGCATTTGCTGTCAGCAGAGCAGAATTCAGACTAAGAGTTTTCTGCACAGCACCTTTAGCTGGTTTGCTGTTCTACAATGACCCAGCACTGCTACAATGGTAAAATTCCATTATAATGAGCTTGGTCTAGAATGCAACTATAAGAAAGCTGAGCCAATGATTTAATAAACATATTAGTTGAATATTAGAAAAGTTCATAGCTAAGTATGATTGCTGAGATGCAAAAGAATCCTTCTGGATATTAGTGCTTATTCTATGCATTCATAGTTTATGCTCTTCTTTAAATGAGAATCAGAAGTACCATTCGCAGCAAACATTAAAGAGTATCCTAAGAAGTATTCTGAAATACAGAGCACTGTCTGCTGGAAAAAAAATCATCTTGAGACCTGTATACAAATATCATCCCTTGGGTCTGGATAGTGTGGTGGGACAGTACCAGCACAGCAAATTTTCTTGTGAACTGAAACTACTCAAGCAGTAAAGCCAAACCTTTGATTCTGAAGTAAACACAAGGAAAACAGATTTCAGTGTTGGTTTAACCACCTCTTTGTGTTTTCACACATTAGAAGTTTTGTCCTTATCAAATGTACTTAGAATAATAATCATAACAGGTATATTCAGACCTTTTGAAAGGAAACTAATCTGTTCAAACCAAAATAGCAACAACAAAAGCTTTATTTAAACCTGATATTTATCAGGCAAACATAGCATAAAAAGACAGTAATAAACTTATGCTCTGCTATGCCGATTGAACTCACAAATACTGCTTTTTCTTGCCTCCTCTCAAGTTTGTGATCAAAAGATAGAACATTCTTGGCAATGATACACTTAAGACTAAAGATGAAAAACAAAAGAAAACTGGAATAAAAGAAAACTGGTTTTGTGTAGTCAGCATCACCATTTCTATTTAAACCCTTTTTTTAAACAATATATCTTTCTGAGTAGAAAATAAAGATCAAGAAGAAAGTAAAATATTTTTGAGAATTCAGTATGAAAATACAAGCCCTGTTAGTGCACTACTGTATTGTCTTCAAAAAGTTTGCTTTGCTTACCTCACATTAAGATAACAAATTACCAGGTATATAACTTCCCATGTCTCTTCTAAATATTTTATTCCTATTTTTACAGAAACACACCTTTTCTGCTGTGTTTCTGAACTTCTTCTTTCTGCTGTTTACAACCAATTAGAAATAGCTTGATTTAAAGGCATCAGAAACATTTCCAACATGAATGAATTTCCAGAAAGACAGTAAGAACACCTGATTCCTGCCACTGGTTTATACACAATGGTTTAGATAATTTGTTTTAGACAGAGTCTTTTTTCACATCTCACATATATATATCAAGCACAGCTTTAAAATATACTTATTTTAGAATAGATTTATTAACCTTGATTTGTAACTAACTTTCTTAAGGCAGCCTAAAAAAGCCCATGGTAAAGAACTTAATTAAAATATGCATACTGAAAATTCTGATTTTCCTTAGGAGAAATGCTCATAGATTTTTCTCTCGGTGGACAAAGAATTTATAGAATTCCTACTTTGGAATGATTAGGAATTATATACATATCCCATATATTAATGAAGATTTAAAACTTTCCTTCTCTTTTCTGCCACCTATATTAACAGATCTTAGATTTACAAATAGTGTAGGATGAAGTGGATAAAATAATAAAAGACCTTGTACCATAAGAGTGACAAAAACTGTAATCTCATTACAGTTTAAGATTATAGATCTGATTACAGATTAAGATGTATCAAGGCATGTAAAATATTTGAGCAAGGATTGGTATTAATATATAAACGTGTTCTCATTCAGTGGGAAATACTTTGAGCAATATATACAGTATACTTAGTTGATTTTAAATCTGTATACTATTTACTGGGATTACTGTAGTTTTCCAGAGTTACACAGTTCAACATGAGCAAATGCAGTTTTGCACATTTGCAGTCATAATACACCCTAAACATTTTGATTTTCACTTCATTTTATTGCACTGCTCCAGGCAAGCAGATTTCCATTAAAACAAAAATTATGAGATTTGAAAACTATTTCTAAAAGCAAAGAATTTGAGATGACATCTGCCATGTCTTCTATTGGAAAACAGTTTTAACCATGAAATTTGTCAATGAAGATTCACCCTGTCCCAGATATTGAGTCATAAAAGAAACTTATGATGCAGCGCCCAGCATTCACTTGTGCTTTGTTTCTGATCTCCAGGTTAATTTAGGGGAACCATCATCATTAACAAGAGCAAGATTTAAGGCTCTATTGTCAAAAATCAGTTTTGATCTTCAACAACAATGAACTTCTTTTGTACAGATGAGGAAGGCAAGGAGTTAAAATCAAAGAAAATTAGGCCTGGAAAAGAAGGAGATGATACAGTCAAGCCTTTTTACACTGAGGTGTAATCAATAATATTTGATTTACTCCTGGTACAACTTTGTCTAATTTACTCTTTACATTGAGAAATCTATGTTTCTTCCTCATCTTCTTTATTTCCTTGACTAATCAAACTCAGGGTTTCCATCTTGCTTCATAAGGCTATTTTTAAAAAACAAACAAAAAACAGGGTTTTTTCTTTTGTTCCTCCAGAATCTCTTCAGTCTAGCAATGTTCCATAGTATGAGTTTCCACATTCTTACTAAAACATGTGCAAGGATGGTAAAAAAGCAAATCAATTCTCTATTACTCAAAAACATTTTTGCAGTGATAAGAAGCACCCTGGTTTCTTCTAAGTTTTATTTTCACAGAATCAGAACGTTTGGACCTCTGGAGGTCATCTGATCCAACCCCTACAACTGACCTACAGCCAATTGTCCTGGACCATGTCCAGTCGGCTTTGTGGAATTCAGAATTATCTTCATTACTTCAACTGTTTTTTATGTTCACATATTTCTTCAACTTCAATGTAAATAATAAATCTATTCTTTCTAAATGAGCACTATGACATCCTATATCTGATTTTTATGACACTTACGGACAAAACTACAGAATTTATTTCTTCACTGCTATAGCAAAGATATATTAAATATATGCAGGCTAGCTGGTTGATAGACCTGAGATCTTAAAAAACACATCAATACAATGGTATGGATTTGTATTTTTATTTTCCAGGTTTTGCTATTGACAGATTTATGTCCACCTCCTACTGTAGAAAGAATATGATCACATTACTGTGATAGTGCAGTAATATTATGACTCAATTTCACTTTAATGTACACTACTGCTTATGAAATGGCTAATAAAGCAGTTTTCAAGATGGGGGCTAAACTAGAACAATATACATTACACAATAATAGATAGCAAATTACCACCAGGAGAAAAAAAACATGGCAAATGATACAATTCTAATTTATTACATTTTTAAAACTCCAGCAGAATAATTTATAGAAAGCTTGTATGAACAAAAGCTCCCCAGTCAGCTCAGGTGACATAAAATACTGTCTGCAAAAAAAGAGTCTCAGAATTTGAAGGAAAACACATTTTAACTCTTTAACAAGGTATGCAGCCCTCCTTTGAGTCACTTTTTTCAAGTATCATTAGCTGTATGCAAAAAGTCACTGAAAACAAAATAAACCTCAGAACACCATTAACATACAACATTTATTCCATAATAAATATTATATGTAAAAGTATTTATTAGCTAATGCATACAAAATATACCTACAAATTTTAGGTAACTAAGCATTAGTATTATCACCATCCAGTCAAGACAACAGAGAGCCTTTTCCCCTTAAGTGCTATCATTCATGTTGGAAAGGGCCATCCTTCACTGGTATGTGGAAATGATCCATTTTTGTCTTTAGGTTTGCATACCTTTTCATGCTGGTGTTTTCTACCTGGTGTTATTGCTGATTTCTATCTCAACAATATAACCCACATCTCTCATTTTGCCCCCCCCCCCCCTTAGCTTGCATCCTTCTACTCTATAGACACTATCTCAGTTCTTTTAATATAGAAGTTTCCTCAAAAACCTAAGCCATGGTTATACCTTATCAGGAATGAGGCATGGTTCCTTAATCATGGCTGAATACAGAAGGAGAGGAAAGGGGAGAAAAGAAGAGTTTTAGCAAGTTGCTTTTTCCTCACGTAGAATATGTCTCTGCATCCATTCTTCTGCTACTTTTTAAATAAAAGGGGAGCAAATTTTGGATCTGCTGTCAAGGAACCCACTCCAAGTGCTCAACACACAGAGAAATGCTTTACATAGAAAACCTGAAACAGCCACACTGCAAAAACCTATCTGCTCAGAGGTCTCGATAAAAGCAGGTACCAACACAGCTCAGCAAGGCCAACACTTCATCTTGCAGGGAGAACTCAAGAGAGTCAAGTTATTTAAGGACACATATTGACAAAAAATTGAGACTTTAAACATATTACCTACCCACAAAATGACACAACACATCCCAAACAGTAATTTCAGGTTACAATGTATAAACAGCAAAGAATTGGACAAAATCGAGAAAACATTCAAAACTTCTGAAAAGTCAGCCAAATTGCCTCATGATAGAGAATGCTAATTAAAATTACTTTAAACTACAAAAGGATTTGTTGTTCATGTAATGAAAGATTTCAAAATTACTTGACAAACTATAAGTATATTGACTTAAGAAATGTTTACGTTTATTTAAGAAAAGCACAGACAAAGCATATCTACCTATTGAGTCAAAACATTTTCTCATATTAGCACTAAGAATTACCATCAGCTGCCTGACTTTTATGCATAATTTCAGGCAAATTTTAGGTCTTTTTTTTGTAGCATTTAATTGTCACCTTACTGACAGTGTGATTATTTGCTTTAATGCTTACCTAGCCTCATGTTTTATTAATCTTTCCCTAACAAGTATTCTAACTTCACACATGAAAAAACAGGATTTAAATACCTCACATTTTATCTCATAAAAATCTACTATATTTCAAAAGAAAAGACACTATTGTTGCTAACACTTCCATTTAAATTGGGGGGTATGAAAGAAACTTGTTTGACAAAAACCTATATGAATAATTAATTTTGGGTGCTGGTAAAATTTAACAGAGACACAAAGAAAATTCCAGAAAGAAGAGACAAAGGTAACACAAACACTACAAAAAAATGTATGGCTTTTTTCCTTGCCAGGGTGTTCCTTTTTTTTTTTAATAACTTCTCTTTCACTTGAGATAAAAAACTGAAATACTTCTATTCATAGTAGTGACTCACTTTACCAAAAAAAAATTCAATACTTTTTTTTTGTAATTGAGTTAGTAACTGAGCTTAAATACTCATTTTGTCAAGACAGAAAATCAGGATAGGAGATGTGATATTTTAAAATTCTAACAACCAGGTGATAGTCTTCTATTTGTTAAATACAATCCTGTATAAATTCACCATAAGGAAGGTAATTATATAAGAATGACATAAATTACTAGCAAAGTTGGTGAAGTATGTTTGCAGCTAAGGACTAACTGTGCATCAGGCTGCAACCGAGGTATTCTGGTGAGCTCCTACTGAATGACGTACAAATCTCATGAAATTCAACAAGACCAAGTGCAAGGTCCTGCACGTGGGTTGGAGCAATCCCAAACATGGATAAGGGCTGGGCAATGACTGGATTGAAAACAGTCAGGCAGAGAACGACTTGAAGGTGTTGGTGCATGAAAAATTGAATTAGAGCCAGCAATGTGCACTAGCAGCCTGGAACGCCAACCATATCCTGGGCTGCATCCAAAGCACTATGGGCAGCAGGTCAGGGGAGATGATTCTCCCCCTCTACTCCACTCTGGTGAGACCCCACCTGAAGCATTGCATCCATCTCTGGGGCTCCCAGCACAAGAAAGACATGGGCCTGCTCAGGAGGGTCTATAGGAGGGTTGTAAAAATGATCAGAAGGCTGAAGCATCTCTCCAATGAACACAGGGTGAGAGAGCTGTGGTTGTTCAGCCTGGAGAACAGAAGGCTCTGGGGAGACCTTTGAGCAGCCTTCCAGTAACTAAAGGAGGCCTGCAAAAAAGATGGAGATAGAATTTTTACAAGCCCATATAGTGGACAAGAGGAAGTGGCTTGACACTGAAAGAGGGGAGGCTTAGACTGGATATTAGGAAGAAATCCTTTACTGTGAGGGTAATGAAGCACTGAAACAGGTTGCCGAGAGACATTGTGGACGCTCCATCCTTGGAAGTGCTCAAGGTCAGGTTGGATGGTAGTCTGAGCAACCTGGTCTAGTGGAAGGTTCCCTGTCAAGAGCAGGGGGGTTGAAGTAAATGATCTTCAAGGTTTCTTTCAACCCAAAGCATTATATGATTCTATGACAGGATTATACATCAAAGAATTAAATAAGAATCCTGTTACAAAAAATAAGAGTGAACCATTCTTCAGATAAGCTTCTCCCCCCCACCTTTTTTAATCTGAGTTTAATGAAATGCAATTGCTTTAACTGTTCTTCAGCTACATATTGACTGAAGAATTGCAATCATTAACATTGCAATCAGATGTTTGTTTGCCTTTTTAAACACAAGTATGGAAAGACAGTAAAAGAGGAATTAAGCCTGTTATAATCAGCAGAATAATGACTACTTTTAAGATGCCTAAGGCTGAGAACAGAATCCAAAGTACAAAGGCAGAAATACAAAGCCAGGCAAAGAAATTAATTTTATATTAATTTTCATAAATAAAAGCAGGTGCTTCACAAAGGCAGGCTGAAATTCTGCATTTCTTAGTTGTTACAGTGACAAAGCAAAAACATGGAAAATACTGAATTAATTCCATAATTAGGTGATCTCCTAGAACAATTTATCTTCAATATCTACTGAATATTTTAACAATACATATGTCAGTGTTAAGGAGCTTAAGAGAGAAGGATTATGGTTTTAACGATAGTAACCAAATCTAGAAATCAGATCTGCCTTTTACCTGTGAGAAACTATTATTTTAAAAATTCTAGAAGAATTAAAGAAGCACAGGAAGACAATAAACAAATTGAGAAGTCTATGATTCTAACATTACTAGTAGAAAAAGGATAGAGGTGTGCTATTTTGAAATATGGAAAATTACACTTTCAGTAAAATGCTATTAAGACTGTGGAAGAAACCAACTGCTGACAAATTGTCAAAACTCAGACAACAGCCTTGAACCCAATCTGTCAGGTATGACATTCTTCATAAAAGATGAAACTTTGTACTGATAAGACTCCTTAGTAACAATATACCTGTGGTGGGTTGACTCTGGCTGAATATCAGGTGCCCACCACTCTATCGTTCCCCTCCTCAGTTGGACAGGGGAGAGAAAACAGAATGAAAGGTTTGTGGGTCAGGAAACGGACAGGGAGAGATCATTCACCAGTTCCTGTCACAGGCAAAACATACTCAACTTGGGGAAAAAATAATTTAATTTATTACCAATGAAATCAGAGTAGGATAATGAGAAATAACCCCAAAACTTAAAAACACATTTTTCCCCCACCCCTTCCTTCTTCCTGTTCACTCCCAATTTTCTCTCCCTCCTCCTCCCCAGCAGCAGGTAAGGGGATGGGTAAGGGGGTTGTGGTCAGTTCATCACATGTGTCTGCCACTGGGAGAGGACTCCTCCCACCTCTCCCCTGCTCCAGCACGGGATCCCTCCCGTGGGAGACAGTTCTTTTCCTATATGATAAATACAATCAAAAGTTACTTCAAGACATAAGTGCTCAGGTTTTCTTCTAGGCCCATGATAATACATGCTAACTATATTCTAAAATGATTTATTATTTAGCATTTTCATTTTGATGTTCTTGCCCAGAGTAGTCATTTTCCCCTTCTGGTGTCACTCCTATAACAGAAGAAGAGACAAAATGTACCAAGTTGCAACTTCCATAATTTACCAAACCACAGAGAACCCACAGGTCATCTTCATGATGCTGAAACCTCAAGTAAGAAAATATCAGCCTCTTTTCCGTAATAAAAATGTAAATTCCCAATACTTGTCACTACCATGCCCTAGCCTGAGAACTCCAGGTGCCAGGCAATAGTGCAAGAGCTATCTGATGCACCACTGCCTAGAAGCAACAGTCATTTTTCACTTAAATTGGCATACCATGATATATTTTTTTATTTGTGATGAAGTGGGTAATGCATAAAATCCCAGGCTACATCCAGCAGAATTATTCTTTTCTAGGTTTTGCTGATCAACCTCATAGTTTAAAATGTCAGGCTTCAGAATTCATAACATTATACAAGATGTCTTCTACACCTCCTAACTTAGTCCTCAGCATTTTCCCCAAAAAGAGCAAAACCAATCAAGTCATTAAATCGTGCTACCTCCTACTGTAGTTCTATCTGAAGAGGAAAAGAAAAGAAGCAAACCACAAACCAAAATACAACCAAAAAATCTTCTAAGAATCGTGCAAACATGCATCCTAATACAATCATTTGATTCTGTCTTCCTCATATGCTACAAAATAAACACATGCCACTAATTTACTCAAAGTTATGTAAAGAGTCCAGTGTTCTACTCACATTAAAACCAGCAAAGATCCTTATAGATACTGATTGCTGGTTTTTAAGTAGAATGGACAACTGTTCTCAAATTAGAAAAACAAATGACACTAACCACACTATTACACTACAGACTCATTACCAGTCTTTCAAGTATTATTTATTGATCTAAACCTCATTTTAAATAAAGAGGTTTTTCAGTTTGGCTATTTGCCAGATCATCTTCAATGTTTTAATTTGTAAAACATCATTTTTTAAAATCTTCTGCTATACAGAAGACCTTCCAAGACTTAGAAATTTAAGCAAAGATCTATGAAGAAAAAAAACCCCAACAATCACAAGTATCTGAGTCAAAGCAACAGTTATTCTCATTTGACATTACGTTCACGTTAATGACTTGGAACTTAGTAATCTACACAGGAGAGCTAAATTAATTGCACTACAAAATATATTCAGCTGTTGTATTATACCTGCAAGTCTTACTACAATAATATTAACTGAATTTTTTTCTAACTCTGAAAAAGAAAAGGAAAGTCAATAACAATCAGGCAATTTTTCTTGATTCTCACAAGGAACAATGTCTCTCATAATATTCTTGTATCTGTGTCATGACATTGTAGGACATGGATGGAAAATCAAATGGAAAAAACAAAAAGGCTGCATGATCAGGCTCAGAGGGTAGTGAGTCTCTCCCTGGCAGGAGTAACAGTTGGAATACTGCAGGTGTCTATGCTGTCCTGTTGAACTTCTTTATCATCAATATGGTAGTGACAGAATGCTTTCTCAACTTTGCAGACAACACCAAATTGTGGCAATCAGTTGATACACTCACAGACAGAGAATATGAAAATTCTGCCTTTAGTTTTGAGCTCTCAAGAAAAGGAAAAATTGATAAATTGCAGTATGTTCAGCAGAGGGCCACCAAGCTGGTGCACAAGCTCTGCGAGCCAAAGGCACACTTTCTCAGCCTGGAGAAGAGACAGCTTCAAGTGGGCTTAGCAGCAAGTCAGTACCTACAAGCTTATCAAGAAGACACAGACAAGCTCTTCACGCTGGTACATGGTGAGTGGACAAGAGACCATGGGTAGAGGTTGAAACAAGATAGATTCAGACTGGACATAGGGAGAAACTTTCCTCCAGTGAGGACTATCAGGCAGTGGAAGAGGCTGACCAGAGAGCTTATACAGTCTCTGTGTTCTGAAGGCTTCAAGACCCTGGTAAAGCCGGGCAGAATCTGGTCTGACATCATAGCTGGCTTTGATTGAGTAATAGATTGAACCCCCTGAGGTCACAACCTCAATCACCCTATGATTAGGGATGTGATCCTATGATCTATTTCTTCCAGTTTAGTGAAGATATAAAGACACAGATATTTGTCTTTTAAAAATGTCCAACTTCTTTATATTTCTTATACATAGGCAGACAAGCTCAGAAGGTTTTGAGTAATTTCCACTAACCATAGTAAAACGGATGGCCAAAGAAGTGGTTGCACTCCCTAGTTCTTTGCTTTGACCTCACCTCAGGTACAAGTCAAACCTGTCTGCAGAATTGCTCCTTACTTCCAACAGCTGGACAGGCTGTCTGAAATATATGGCAAGTCTCCAGGCTTCATTCTCTGGACATAAAAGGCAAATACATCTTTTTAAGTGAGTATCTCAAAAGAAGAAAGATAAAGCAGCCAGTCAAAAAATTTGCATCTGTGGGGAATTCATTCAGAACAGGCATATCACCAAGAATGCTGATAAAATTCTCATGTAAATTCACTGTTCTTTCTTAACAATACAAAGAAAGCATTTCCCTCCTGCCTCTTCTTCCTTCAGTTGGTGCTAACTTTTAACCCATCATTAGCCATGTAACTAAAAAAAAAAATCTAAACCAGCTGTTAAAGCTCAGCATAAAATAGTTTATGATATCTTGGCATGCTGCGGTGCCATTAAAAACTTCACATGCAGATGAAAGCTATGAAATCAAATTCTTATGAAAAAAATATTGAATAATCTCTGTTACAATATGTAAAATTAAAATCAAAGATGCATTGTTAATATATCTGTTCATATTCAGTGGACAATACCAGGAAGAATTCTATTTATTCAAGGACACAATCATACAAATTAGAGACATGAACTGGAAGATCACCCAATATACTATCAAGTCTTTATTTCTGTTGCCAAAAAATATTCTATACCATGTATTACTCAGTATTTTATTCTAGTTAGTTCAAAGTAGATTAAATGTTTTCTTAGTGTATTTCCTGTCACTACTGGATTCCCAATTCAATTGTCATAGCTAAACACCATCACCGACAAATTTCAGAGGTTCACAAACACTCTGCTGTTTTAAGTGGGAAAAAAGTCCTACTGTAAGCAGAAATTCAGACTTAAAGGGAAAAAAATTTATTGATATTGAAAAGGTGAGAATTCTATGCTGGTGTACAATTGTGCTTGTAGAAATTTACAGCATTTTCACAGTAAGTGATTTACAAATTCTAGTAACTCTATATTAGTCCCAAACAATTTTTAATTTTCACATTGACAAGATAATATTAGGGGGTTCATGTAACGGAGGATGGGCCAAAGCCAGCAACCCTGCTTTCAGAGGCATAAACTGAATATCACATTTCAGAATTCTACAAGATAAAAGTTACCAGGTTTATAAATTTCAGTGCACAAGGGAAACAGCGAACTTGCTTACAAGCCATTTAGTGTACCACTCCTACTAGGCAACATTATATGTAAGTGAAAAGACTTTTTTATTGGTTCATTACCACCTCTCATCTAACCATTTTATTTTTGACTATTTGATGAAATGAGAATGCATGCTATATACCAGCAAGATATAACAAATACTAGTACTAGCTCTAAGATCTTTCTCAATCAAAAATCACTCACAAAATATCTCTGGATAGCTTATTTTCCTTTGGCTATTTCACTTCCAGCATTTGGTGTCACTGTGGACTGAACTCGGCTGTAGAGATTATTTATACTTGTAACTCCCATTTTTGGTTATGCAAAATACAGTGAGGTTGTGAAGCTTGGTGCCAGAAGAAAGGACACCAATCTCAATATTCTCCTGAGAGTTAAAGATGCAACGGCAAGGAAGACTCTCTAGAAAGTCTGCCTATTTCCATTTATTAGAATTTAAATGTTAGAAAAGTATTACCTGATTCGTGTTAAGCTGTTTCTGTACTACAAATGCTTTCCATTCTAAAACACTGAATTTCCACATTTGTGTGGGAACATAATATATAGCTGCAACTTACAAGTCCCTAAGGGAATCATGTCAATTGGCATTTTAAAATTAATTCAGTGACCTACAATAATATGAGTTTCTTATGCATAATATTTGTCAGTAGGCAATGTGGGAAGTTCTGAGTTCAGTTAGAGAGTCAAAGCTTTATAAAAGCAAACAAAAATATTCTTGAACTGCTTCTTCGGACTTGGTAAGTGTCTTCTAGTGAATATTTGTAATATAAGAACAAGGAAGAACAGAATATGTGAATGGGATCAGCATGCAGTGTGGTTAATATTTAAAATAGAAAGGAAAGAGGAATAAAAATTTCTGGCAGTATATGCCCAGCTAGCTACATTATTGACCTGGTGAGACATTTAGAGCTTGTGGAAATTTTGCAAATCTTCTGAAAATTATAGCATGGTAGGTTTAATACGTGCTTGCACAGCTCATTTTTAGTCACTATAAAGAAAATATGCAACCATAAGCAGGACTTTGGGGCAGAAGGCCCCACCTAAAAAGGCTTAATATCTAATTATATCAGCACTCCCTCCTTCTGATCTTACATGTCAGTGAAATGTCAGAGCAGCACTTCACTGAATGGCTTGTGTAAATGAACCATGCAGAGTTGCATACCATTTCCCACAGTTTGCTGTAGTAAGTACAAGTTGTCTTTAGAAACAGCTTTTTTCAAGTTGTTCTCATTGTTTCATGAAGCATGTTATACTGTGCACATAAGTATTACCGCGATGCCTGTTATTACGGCTTATCCCGGTAATCAGTTGAGACGCAGAATTAATGAGAGCCGGAGTTCGGGCTGTGTTCAGAGCAAGGGCGGAAAGGGGGGAAACCCCTTTCGTTTAATTCTTATATACACTTTTAGAAATCACAGATCATTGGAGAAAATTAACACTTCCGTCTCTAACTATATTGGTTAAAAGAAGTGTCCGTCAAAAGGATCTGTGTCCATGGGAAAGGAATGTAAAAAGATAATTTTTACAACAACATAGCTATGTTTACAGAAATCGTCCTTGAGACTGTCTAACAGAGAAAACTAGCTATTTTACAGTGAAAAATGGGCAACACATAAGTTTGGTTTATTAGTAATAGAAAGTTAAATTGGAATGGAGCTATCAAAATTAGGGTCTAGGTATCACTGTATATGAAAACAGAGCATGTTCTAAGCAAGGATGAGATACCATACTACTATAATACACTCAAATAATGGAATATTCAACATATTCAAAATTTACAAAGAAAACAAAACATTAGTCACATGAAGACAGAAGCAAAGTAGACATTACTGAAAAATTAGGAAAAAGGTTTCAACTTTTAACATCAAAATCCTGCTTATAAAGCTGCTCTCAAACGCATAAATAACATAGACAATAACAACACTTTTTGTTATGAAAACATAATCGTTTACAGCTGAACTATCTTTTTAAAATGAAGTACCTATAGAAGAAAACTGCAAAAAGGGATTATTATTCCAAAAAAAGATAATACAAAATATAGTGTCAAATTTCCTGGTTTTTTATTGAATCTGAGACAGCAAACAGTACAGAAAGTACTTTGCATACAATTAATTGCCATCTGTTCTTCAATGACAGTCTTCATTTCCAACAGTACTAAAAATATCTGAAATAGTGGGCAGGAATTATTTTCAATTTCTACAGAGTATTTATTAAATCTCCATACTTATCACTGGATAAATATTACATTTGCTTCCTCAAGGAGGTAACTACAAAACACCCCCACTCAAATACTATTCTCTATGTTTTTCCAGACTATAATATATTTTTAAAACAAAAAGCCTTTGCCACTTTACAACATATCTCTGTGTAACAGCAATATTCATTTAGTCAAAAATATAATATCTGACTGATAATCTGAAAATTAACATTTTCAGTAGCATGAAAATATTTAACACATTAATCAAATACAGCACAATGGCCACTATCACAGAACAAAGAACTTATAGAGAAATTCAATAACATAGTAAGACAAAAATAATACAAACAGATTGATTTCCTACAAAGAATTGGTTTGTAGGTTTTTTGGTTGTTTGATCTGGTTTGCTCTTGGGTTTGGTGTTTTAAGGGTTTTTTAATATGTTCTTTACTTAATGGTCAGGTTCTGGCTGTAGAGTGTGCTTCACTCATGGACAGTTGTACTCTATCAGCCATAGTTACCATTCCAGAAGAATGACTGACATGTCCTCCAGAGTGACATTCAAGCAAGCATCTTCAGAAATAAGTACCAAACCTTTTTGTTCAAATGGGCAGGAAAATTAGGATCTCCCTATATCGCAAACTCTTAAATACAGTGTTTGAACTTCAATAACACTTGCTCTCTTAATACTTTTTTGTTCTCAGTGATACATAATACAAAACTGGAACTCACACGACTTCTTCACTGGAGATATTCAAAATGCCTGGTTAAGTGCCTGCACAACCTGATCTAATGTTAGCTCTGCTTCAAACACGTGTTTGGACTCCAGAGTTGTAAGTCTATAACTTTATAATTGGGAACTAAACTACTTTATGATTATCAGAGAAATAAGGAAGCCAGACCTCTAAGAATGAGAGAGCAGGAATAACAGCACTGCAGGAATTAAAGGCCACTAACAATCTGAAACTAGTCTTACACTGATGGATGGTAAGAAAAAAAGTCAAGTAAGCATCTGACATCTGAATGAGAAAAGCTGGAATCCACATGAAGTAAAAAATAAATTTCACTGATAACTACATTTTTATTTTTGCTGAACTTGCACCTACTGATGACAACTAGTTTTGAGAGCAAGATTGAAAGTGTGAGCTCTGAACTGAAATTGCAATAATGCTGAAAACCCCAAAAGAGACACTTTTGAAAGACTGCAAATGAAACTCAAAAGAAGTGAAAGAATTCCTTGAAGAATCTTTTATTAATGTTGAGCTAATAAGTCAGACTTATAATTAAGGCAGTTGGAAGATTTCATTTTAGCTGAACAGATACTAACTCAGGTCAGTTATCCAAAGCTGCAGGGTAGAGGGCAAGACACAAGTAACTAACAAAAGGTATGATTTCACACTTGGAAAAGAGTTATATGTGATACAGAAGGCTGCAGAAATCCCTCAGGACAAAAATAAAATGCCCAAGAGAAAAGGAAGAGTAAAAAAAGAAACACAAAACCCAAATACACTTACTTTGGGAACAGAAGAAAATAAAAAACGGAAGAATACAAAGTATAAGCTTAGGAAAACACTCACAAAACAAATATTGCTAGAAATAGCATTAGGTGAGCGCATGGGAAGTAGGGCCATGCATGGTATTTGCAAAACAACATACAACTGTAGGCAATGCAGCCAACACCTGTCAACTCAGAGTAAAAGGATAAAAGTCACAGCTAGAAAGTAGATTGATGTACAGTACATTCAAAAAACAGCAGATACCGCACGGCAAACCTGCTTAGAGGTCACACTTGTAAGATCCAACCTGGAAAATTAATGTCTTAGAAACAGAAGAAAGCTTTGTGAATTTAGAGTTGAATTTAGACAATCTGAAATAAATGGCATTTCTGGAAAATGCTTTTAAAAAATTTCTAGACTCAAAGCTTGATATAGAAGACAATAAAAACTGAGAGTGTAAACAAGTAATGTTAAGTCTTAGATAATGTTAAGTCTTAGACTCCAAACTAAGGTGGTAAAATCAGAACTAGGTAAGCTTTTTCTTTTCTTTTTTAACTGTCATGATCAACAGAGGTAATATGATCTTTCAGAAATTTGAAAGTTTTAAATCTTGCTCAATAAAAATACAGAAAAATAGAAAAGTAAAAACTCTATTGAAATATCAAGAGCCTAGTGACCATTTATTTTTAAAACACATTTTCTCAAAAATAGTATTATACTCTACTACTTCCAGCTCAGGAAAGGAAAGGTAAATTGGGATAAATGGATGATGAGTTGAAGTCTATGAGAAGAGCTTCAGAAAAATTCTGTCTTCTCTTTCCAGAAGAGAAACGTAGTAAGTATTTTAACCAGTGTACCAAATGCAAGTACAAGTAGAAACTGCAACCTCTTCTTCCGGTGTCCATCTCTTTTAACCTAGGCCGGGCTGTCCCAATGCTCTGGGAAATGTGAGAGCTGAGAAAGGCCTGAGCAAGGAGTCACAACAGCAGCACAGACACAGCCCTTCCTTCACGCAGATAAAGCTCCCAGGTTAGTATGTGGAGCAGTCAGGAGACAAGGACCAAGGCTGTAGAATAAATCAGAACAAACAAGAGGAAGGTTCTTCCTGCTGAACTTCAAGTGCCAGAGACAAAACTATGTATCTGCCCATACAAACAAAATACTGGCTAGGAAAAAGGGGAGAACTAGAAAAATTTTAGAAGCTAGAATGAAGGAAATTCTTCCCCAAGAACAGAAAATCCAAATTATGGAACATGTTTTTTAGCATTTGCTAGAAAAACAATGGGCATTTATCTTTAACACTGTAAGATGGCAACTGTTTCTTTTGCTTCAGATTTAATATGCAATTTCAGCTATACATGTCTACAACAACAAACAAATAAAAAAACTCACATGGAAAATAAAAACTAGATGGATGCGGTTTTTCTTGTAGAAAGCAACACAGCTTCAACACAAAAACAGATTCCAATTGAGAAATTATATTTAGAGAAAAAGTTTTCCTTTATCCTCAAGAAGGATACACATTATTTCATGTCAACTGAAAAATTTTACAGGAAACAGTTCTAAAGGGGAAAATGTGGGCTGAAATTCTCCAGGATATATCTCTCTCTGATGAGAAATGATCCAAGATCGTTCAACTTTGCACAGCACATTCTTCACTGCAAAAACAACTCAGAGAAAGAAGAGAGAAAAAAAGAGAGAAAAAGAGTACATGGGAAGAGAGGCGAAAAAGGGAGACTGATGTTTTTTAAATCCTGAAGTAGGATGTAATTTCAAATATAAATTAAGTTGATATAACACAACAAAGTTTTCCTTATTCTGTCAACACAGGTAATTTCTTTCCTCCTTTACTTGTTATATCAGTATCATGAAAACAGCAACTGATTTTCACAGGATGGAAGTGAAATTAAGCAGATTTACTCGGCAGCTTAATTGCTGATCAGAAAAAGTTAGTTTCAGTTAATAAAAGATTTTGTTCTGCATCTTAGTGAATCAGCCTCGTTCCAAATTTCATGAAGAAATGTGCTGATACACAGCTGATAAGCAATCACTGCTTTATTTTTTTTTCTATAAAGTAGTTTTTGTTACGGTACTTAGGAGCAGATGAGACCCCTAACTCATACAGTATTCACCTTGGTACTTAATACAAGCAAAAAACAAGTTAAAATTGCGTTCTCTTAGTATAACATACTAAGAATAAAGATGTAGCCCCAGCAGTCAAAGATTTGGGTGGAAATGTTTCTGTAAATCAAAATTCAAATGGCAAAAATATTATCGATATTGCTTTCAATTCAGAAGGTATCTTTACGTATCTATATGCAAATCTACAATTATAAAAAGGTTTTCTATCTACATGCAATATTTAGAACATATATTTGTTTCATATAGAGACTCGAGTTTACATTTATTGTATTTTAAACCGATATGAGTATTATTTAGCAGGAAATCAATTACTGCCCTTAATTCTATCTGAGTATGATTGGTCTGCCTAGAAAGCAATAGATCAACTATGAATTTATGGCTCAATATGGATACCAGCCCAAAGCTAAAAATTTGCAGCTCTATATAACCAAGCACATTAAACAGTCCTCTAGGGTAAAGTATAAGCAGAAGTAACTCACATAATTCAACACACACTACAGGAAGCAGTATTTCAACCACAACAATTCACCTTTTTTGGTCCAATCCATTTTGTAAAGAAGCTGTGCATATTGTCAACATAAGAAATGAAATCTCAAAGACTCCTCATAAATTTTAAATGTCCACAGGGTTTTTTCACTATCATGTGAAATCTGAGTACTGTATGCTAAAACTGGGCTGTGCGGGGAGGGGGTTAAATTAAATTATGTATTTTGTTGAATGTGCCCTTTATTAACTACATCAACATTCTGTAAAATGCCTAAAAGTAAAAACTTTCAGCAATATTATAGCTGTGTTTTCTTAAATTAGCCCTGTTTCACTGTATAATCCCCTCAAACTTTATCGCTTTTCACTGCAGTAGCAGTTCTTCCCATATATCTTCCATTATGCCTTAGAGATTCTATTATTTGTTTTTGTACGAAGAACACCATACAAAGGAAGTATTTTTAAAATGTACCATGAAATTCCTTAAGGAAGGGGTCTTTATATCATTCTAAGAAAGCAAGCTCTGAATTCCAGTAATAAGGAAAGAGCATCTCTTCATTGTAAATACAGGCTGAGAATTGGGCATGTCTTCTGTTCTGTCAAGTGTAGTAACACCGAATACCTTTTACTCTTTGTAAAGCAAATGTTCCCTAGAATCATCTTTTCAAAGAAGGAAGCTTTGCTGGGCTATTTTTAACTGAACTAGAAAGCAATGAAGTGAGTATGTCAGTACTGGCCAGCTGGGTATATTTAGCAAAACAAAGTCTTTGTTCCTATTGTTCAGCAGCCTTAAATATTGTCATGACATTCTTTTGTCAGTAAAAAGGAAATATTTGAGGCTGTGAATTTCTAAAGTTAAACCAGTACCTGTAAAATAGAAATGCACTGTGTGATAAAAATACAAAGCCAGATTTACTAAAGTTTAAACACTACCGTTTTCCCCAATACACCTTGGTCTTCTCCCAGAACCATTACTTGTTCTACTAAATTTAACACAAATAAAAAAGGTGTCACAGCAGGGTTTCTGAAAATAACAAATAAAAGTATTAGATACATTATAAATTAGTATGAGAAATTTAAAAAAAAATTTAAAAAGAAGAGCACAGGTGCAGAGTCGTTTGTGGGTTTTGTTCTGTCATTTGGGAAAAAGTATTTTGTGTAGAGTTCATAATAAACTTTGACATTTGATAGCAGAATTTGAAATTATCATGAAAAAAGCCCTACATATAACCAATACGTGTGTCTACAAGCACATTTCCCACTATATTATAAGCAGTTTAATTTCAGAATTATGTGACCCTTTTCCCCTACTTTCTTATATTGCTTAGATTTCCCAGTCCAAGTAAACTTCATAGATACCAATTAGGAGTATGAAAAAATGGCAGAAGTAACTAAAAATTAAATAAACATTATTTTAAGAGCACCATCACTAAATAATCATGGATATGAAGAAAAATTATCACGGCATTCATTTTCCTCTTCCAGAAATACTTCTTTATATGCATCCTGACATCACTAAGATACAATTTTAATACTAGCTTGGAGCTAATAATATTAATAATGAAAGGCACAATGTTAATGTCAGGACTCATCTGGTCTATAGATACCTTCCAACAGTACATAAAGTACTGAAACTGGAGAGCCTCTCTGAGTATTTCTCATTTTTCTACAGTATCTATGCAAAGGAAGGTGAAGTATAAGCAAGAAATACACAGTCTTCACATAACTGACCACATCTTATTTTTGAGAAAAGTGGATCTAGAGGGATTCTTCAATTAAAAACAAAGCCATGACAACTGTGTTCAGACTCCCATACAGCACATCCTGAATTTTACAGAAAGAACTACTGAGATTTGCAATACTGGCACAATGTTCAGCTCAATCTCCATTAAAATTTGAAATCAGTAATCAGATGCATGGATTTGTGACATTCCCTGGATGAACAACAAGAAATAGCAGATAATTTTTGCAGTTTATTGCCACAGGAAGTGGTAGAGAAAGTAATATTTAGCAATTTATGGATCTGCTGTCCCTGAATTTGTTTAAAAAGATGCTGGATAGATACAATTTAATTAAAAGAAACACATCCACTGTCATTCAAAGATGAGGAACTACACAGAGAAGGGGACACACATAGGGAAACCGAGTGACATTTCCAACCTTCTTTTGCCAGCTTTGGAAAGAAATGCTGACATAAAACTTTTCTTTGTCAGAGAGTAAGTAAGTAAGTAGCCTTATATTTTACAGAATCACAGAACATTCTGAGTTGGAAGGGACCAACAGGGATCATCAAGTCCAACTCCTAAGTAAATTGTCCATACAGAGATCAAACCCACAGCCCTGGTGTTATCATCATCATGCTTTATCCAGCTGAGCCAATCTCCGTGGTCTTGGACTCATAACTGCCACATCCCAATTTCTGACTGTCTATATAACTTCCGCAGCTGCCATGACAAAACCTTAATTTATAAATCTGTGGTTAAAAAGATCTCCCAGCTACAATTCTACCAGTGTTCTCACCAAAGGACTTCATTTCAAGGTTTAGACTAGCTTGCAAAAAGTTGGGGCTAGGCCAACTTTCTCATATTTGTTCCTCATTGAAGGTACCGCTCCTTTTAAACCTTCCATGCTTAACAAGAATCTAAGCTTTTTTTTTAAGTGTTATTAATTTTGACTTTAATTTTACAATCTCATTCTAGTGTGGCATAAAATAAAACACAGCCTTTTTGCTACAAAGTTAGCAAAAGTTCTTGATAGTTAGCTCTTGGTAACATTGCTTGTTAACGTAAAATCTCTATCAGGAACTTCTAAGATGCACACAACACAATGTCCTTAAAACCATTTACTGCATTCAACTGATCACAGGCCCTCATATAACTCTGATGTCTCCATAAATTTGCATCAGCAATTTAATGAAGTTTTTTTTCAAATTTCTTGCAATTATTGACATTCAGTTTGTCATTCCTTACACCTACTTCACAGGTCTAGACTACATTTTTCAAAAGTTTACCATATTTAAATACCCAAAAGCTTCATCTTAAAAATCTCAGGCAATATTATTACCTGTTATTTTCAGTAAAGTTTATCAAATAGGAAATTGTAATAATATAGTGCTTAGTAGATTTACAACCAGGTTTATTATTAATGGGGACAGGTAACCTGAGAAAGGAAAGACACAAGAAGAAAACAAGAAAGAAGACAAAATTAAAAGGCATGATCTGCTCTGACAGATTATCCTTATTATCCTTATAACCTCACTTATTTCTGATACTGTTCCAGACACCATGTTAAATGTAAGTATCAATAAAGGAACTAAGGGTCAGAAGTTCCCAGTATAGTCAACACTATCAATGGAGCTGGGATTTTGATGTCCCACTTCTGATGTGTCTATTTGAGTCACAGCTGAATAGCTCTCTGTTATACACACTCAGTGTTAACCCATTATTAGTTTAAGACAAATTTTCAGGTTGGACAGTGGCTGAAGCTATGCACCATTTCAAAGTGCAAGAGTCTAATTAAGTAGTAAGCTAAACATCTATGTATTTAAATGAAAACACTGCTTTTAATTCCTCATTTATGTGAGAACTTCAGCATTCTCTTTCAAACCCTCATCATAAAATACTGCCTGAAAATCCTCTTAGATCAATGTGGTGAGAATCTAATTAAATCAAGTTACTGAACTGTATCCATAAACAGTGGTTTTAATTCTGTCAACTTAGTATCACTAATGCCATCCATAAATTTTGTCACATTTACAAAGAAACCATGAAAAAGTCACAGTTTCACTACATAATAAGTTATGCTCTCTTGTTTGACTTTAATGGGCTCTGTTAGGATAACAGCAGTCAGCCAATTTAAAATGTTCAGGCTTCATTTTGACAGCATCTGTGATCCAGGGGGTCATTCATTAAATTATGACCTTATTTCTTCTGTGTGGTTTAACAGACAGAAAGGAAGGAAGGTAAAAAAGAAAATAATGTTGTAAATACAAGAACAGTATGGAAGCACCCCAATGTTATTTAGTTATCTGCATGTATAACGCATTAACAGATGCTTTATCTCAACAGGATGAAAATTTGACTCTAAAACTGAAGACCCTTGTTGGCCAGCTATTACAGTCTCCCAAAAGGAGTAGCCAAGATAGTTACAGTGAAGAGTATGAGGTGTCACCCTGCAATTTAAGATAAAACATGGAAAATTTTTTTTGAGCATTAATACATTGCATGTAAATAATCATAAAAACTGTATGGTGAAACATATTCAAATAATTTCATTACTATTTGAACACCTAGTTTAGGGACAGAAGTGGAAAATTCATATAGAAATATGTTTTTATTCCTATTAATTTACAAGTCATTTATTTGGCCCATCATTTAAAATAAAATGTCTAAAGATAATTGATAAAAACTCATTTCTGGAAGTGCTCATTTTTCTCCATTGACTAGAGGCAAATTCTGGTGAGTAGGCTTGATTTATGATATCTAACTATTAAAGCAATAGAGATAATTGGAGTAAGTTTAATGCAGAAACTCTCCTTGAGGCAACAAAGAAATCCATGTGGAGTTTCTTGAATAATGATGCCTTTGTCCAAACTCAGCATCCTTAGGCATGACAAAATATAAATAAGAATAAAATAAGCTAGAGACTTCATCCTTAAACCTTCATTAGAGACTTGTGAAATAAAAACAAACAAGTCATAAGATACTATGAAGGAAGGAAAGAAGCTTGCTCACTGGCCAAACTTTTAACAGATGAACTAGTCTGTTGCAATCTATTTAAGGAAGTCTGTAATGATAAAGCAAAACAAAACAAAATAAGACATAAAATGAAGATTCACAAAACCCTCTCTAGAATTCCTACTGAATAGAGACCACCAAAATGCAGCTAGGAACAATGAAAGAAAAGAACACTGTCAAAAAGTGTCAATCATTTAATTTTTCCTCCATCACAGGCCAGTTGTATGTGTTTATTACAATTGGTTGGAAGAGGCATGACTGACATCCTAAGATTTACACACTCAAATGAAGTGGGGGATGCAAAGCAATTCATTTTTTAGTAGCACATTATCTGTGGCTTGGTATGACCTCCGATACAGGTACAATCTAAGCACCAAAACCATTAACTGGAGACAAACCTAAATGTGTATCTTTAGCATACAACCTCTATATAAGCCCCAGTCACATTGGTTGAAGTGATAAAAATTCCCTTCGGCTTATTAGTATCATCCTGAATATAACAACACAAAACCATCAAGAAAACAACTTGAGGAAGAGATCTTATTTTCCTGTAAATCACAGAATGGGATGGGTTGGGAGGGACCTTTAAAGGTCATCTAGTCCAATCCCTGTGCCATGGACAGGAATACACAAGTCAGAATTTCTTTTTTTTTTTTTTTTTAATGGGCCCTAAATTGAAAAAATCCCTATAGATATATATATCCTACATATGACTAAGATGCTGAATTATCCTCATACCCAACTAGAGGATTACCATTTGTACTGGTTTGGAAACAAACCAGTGGTGGAATTAACCCCACAGAAAAATATTGAGAGATTTCAAGTCAGAACTACAATTTAATAGGAGAAAATTAAAAGCAGTAATACAGAGAAACAGCAGACTGAACTGACAAGGCAACAAGACAGCCTGATACCCTGTTTGGTCAGGGTAGTGATAGCAGTCCTAATCACGTAGTGGCTGCAGGTCAGCTGGAACAAGAGATGTAGTTGTGGAGCTCCTCTCCCTTGGAGACCAGTGGAGATCCGTGGAGATCCGTGGAGATCCGTGGAGATCCGTGGAGATCCAGAGATTGGTGTCTTGTGTGGTTTCCCCTACCCTTTTTATCTGGGTAGGATGTTCAGTTGCTTCTTTTTGGGGCGGAGCATATCACAATGGAATGATGGCCCATTGGTGGACAGAGTAGCTGCTTTAGAAGATGTTATCAGGGCTGAGTCCTTCACCTGACTCTTATCTAATGCCCAGTTTGCAATTTTGGAGGGTGTAGTCAGCTGTGTGAACGACCCATCATTAGCGACTCATCAATAGTGATGGAGACGGTAATAGAATACTCTCCTTTGATTACATTTTTCATACAACCCAGGACACCATTCTAGGGAGAGGACCTTCACTTGCTGAATGCACACTCCATGCAATCTCATGAATAAGGATTTTGTTTTCAAATACAACACTTTGTCACTCTAGGCTCTAAAAATTTTATATAAACCACAAACACATCTATAAATTAATATACTAAAAGAATGTAAATGCAATTTTATATATTTGATTTTTTAATAAGGTGTAAAATACATCCATTTAAAGTTTTCCATTTTGTTCTTTTTTAAGTCTTCTGATTTTCTGAACTGTTTTAAAATACATATTGGATTTGGATCCTAAGGAGAAAAAGTTGACAATGGTATTCTGGACTTGTAAGAGCAAAACGGGGATTACAGTCTCTCTTCTCACAGCAATATGAACCTCATACACTTTGAGGAATTACAACAACAAGGGTTCCAAATCCTTTCACAGTCTGGGTTCTCAGCAGCACCAACCATTGCTTTTGTTCCAAGTCACGGAGGGAATGGAAAAAACCACTGACTTTCATAAAGAGCATACACATTTAAGAACTTTTGCAGTATGTGTGAGTAATATGCTGCAGTCATTCAGCTACTGCATGCCAACTGCCTCAAAATCTGACCTCTGTGTGTCCATAATTAATACTTCCCAAATCAATCATGCAATCTGAAGTTGGTCTACAAGTATTACAAACACATAATAATCATTATTAAATTATTATGCAAGGCTCTTATTTGCCAGTTTGTCTATCATAGATACTTTTTTTAAAACTTATAATCTCACCTATTCAGATTTGTTGAAATTTTTGCTATTACAGTTCTCAAATTCTGAGTGTGGTTAATTTTCTACCTAAGCTAAAGATCATTCTGAATATCAGCTATTCATACAACTCTATGTAGTTCACCTTTTGTACTAGGATCAAATTTCCATAGCAATCTCCAAAATCAGTTTATTCTTAGAAAATACATGGGAGACCAATCAGGAATATATGAATACAGCAATCACAAACCTGCTGTGTTCAAAAGAGTTCTGCATGAGATAACATTAAATATTGTACAATTTTTATCTTTGTGTAGATGAAGCTCATGATAAAAGCCGTATAGATGTGTTTTATTTGTTCACTTTGTCAACTGAAAGTATGAGACAAAGAACAAAACTAAAATAATAAAATCTTTACTCAGCCCATTTCAGTATCAGTCATATTACTATTAATATATCATAAAGCAGGAGTATATGGTAGATTAGAGATACCAAGATTGATTTCTTCTAGCCTGAAGTAAGACTTTATGCTAATAAGAGCAAAAGCTCTATTCATGTTCTCTGAATACCAGGACTTTGCCAGCCCTGCTGCTACCACCTAGAGAACGTACTTGTTGCTGTGGTGTAATAGCTCATGAGCTTCAGCAAATAGTATATACAGCTGCACACAGCAATTGAAACAAACCACACAGAAGAGCTAAATGTAGTTGCTAGCAGAAATTTCTAGAATAGCCCAGGAGGGCTTTTACAAATCAGGACATGAAGAGTCCCTTCAAATTTAAATTTCCCTTGGTGGTTAACTGCCGCTGCATTAGCAAATCTTGTCAACTGGAAAACCCTGCTGAGCTGTCTTGTATATAGTTATGCCGTTGAAATGTGAAATGCAACTGTTGAGAGTCTGCAAGCTCTAAGTATTTTCAAAAGTATCAACTCATTCACATATGTATTAGATAGTTACACTGTACCTGCTCACTAACCACAGATAGAAGATGATTAAAACACACATAACAAACCTGCACAAAAACTTGTTAAGTGTTTTAAAGGAGAAAAATCTAATCTAGAATTAGACAGCTGAAAAAATGGCAGCAGACTTTAGAAGAGTGGGAGACAACTGTTTCAAAGTCCTCCAGTCTTAAAGTAACACAACATAAAATCAGCTATTATGCTCTGTAAATACTTACATAAACCCCAACCCACAAACTCTGTAGTCTCTTTAACACCACAAATGGCCACAGGATTACAAATGAGAACTGAAAAGAAGAATAAAATTGGAAAGCCAGCTACTCAAAACTCTCTCAAAGATAATCACTGACCTAATTTCTCAAAAGGATGAGCAAATAGGGAAATAAAGAAGAGAAAATATTCTATATGAACATGACATGCTCAGCTGGTTCAATTACAAAAACTAAGAGGCATCTAGAAAAATTTCAGATATTAAGATGCACTTTTTTCTGCTAAATTTGGGTTCAGACATTCAAAGACCTTTGTTTTGCTTAATCGGGTTTAACTTAATGTTAGTTAACACATTTTCACATCATAAAATTCCTCCCAGTAAGAAATCACTCCAACATTGCACTTTTCCACCACTGTCACTTTTGAAACAGTTCTCTAGATATCACAGGATAATGTAATGGTCTTAGACGGTCACAAGAAGCCCATGAAAGATTGTTTGTACAATTTCCTGGCATTGCAAGGTATTTAAAATATGTAACAATAAATGTATGCCAACTGCACCAACATTCTCCTTCAATTATCAAAGGCGTGCATGCTGTTCCTGTGAAGTAGTGGTTACATTGACATGGACCAATTTCTATTCTTCACAAGTTTTACAAAAAATCACTGCTCACAGTGAGGAAAATGTAGTTAACAACAAAGTCTATGGAAGTTATTTCTATTTTAATCAGAAATGTGACACCATCTCATGATTAGCTGCATGGAGCAATGAATCTAAATCTCTAATTCTGTCTCATGGATTCAGGTAAACTATATCAATTCAGGATACAGAAAATAATTTGTAATCAAGTTTTCCCTGTAATGTTAAACAGGTAAGCCTTTGAACTCAACTAAAATGTAAACTAAAACAAATCTGCTGTGTAAAAAATACTACTGTCAGCACCTATAGGACTGAGGAACACACTGTGCATGTGCATTTAAAAATCTTCCAACAGTACTTCTTTACTAAGGTCAAACTCAGCACCAGTTTAAAAATAGCCTGTTCTGAGGGCAAAGGGGATCTTATGCAGACGCAAACATCACAGCAGGCCTTCTGGGTGTAGAGG
The DNA here is from genome assembly GCA_013398175.1 of Climacteris rufus. Classification (NCBI taxonomy): domain Eukaryota; kingdom Metazoa; phylum Chordata; class Aves; order Passeriformes; family Climacteridae; genus Climacteris; species Climacteris rufus. The sequence goes on from VZRZ01007964.1 coordinate 75,995, forward strand.
ATGCTATTATCCTTTGCTTGCTGACAACATACTTCCCTTTATACGGCAAGACCACACTACTGTCATTACAGTTGCCCTAGTTCTTGAACCATCAAAGTATTGTTCTGAGAATGCCACTAATTTATCCCTTAAAGCAAACATATTAAACAACACATAACACAGAAGTATGCTCACTAGCTATCTCTTTTTTGCCTTAAGATATACACTATTATTTACTGAAACCCTAAATGGCATTATGCTATGGAATGTGGGTTTACAAGAACAATAATTTTAAGTTTTCATTCAAACCTTTTTCCCCAGTCCAAAATTTCTTCTTATATACTAATTTTTTACATTTCACAAAGGTAGCAATAAAAAAAGATACTTACAATAGCATGAAAAATCAGAGCTGAGTGGTGAGAGAATTGCAAGCTAGACTGTTCTGCTCCATATTGTCAGAAGACATGGGTCAAGTTCAAATCAATTTAAGTTCTATTTATGAAATAAATGAAAAAGATTTTTATCGATTCTTCCTACATCAAGTCATTGAATTACAGACATGACATGAAAATTTGTAGGTAATCCCTGTCTTCACCTCCAGTGTCCTATCACATCAATTTTTTCACCTCATTTCAGGTGCCTTTTATACTTTATTCCTGACATATTTTTCTTCTGATTTTTCAGCCCTTTATGAATGAATCCAGTCAGACTTAATAGAAAATTTAACAAGTGAACAAACAATTACTTGTGTACTTTAGCAGGCTCCTCTTCTCACTTGGGAACTACTGTCCACACACACTGGCAGAGCACTTCTCTTTACTATAATATGTTAAACATGTCCCAGTCTTCGGATGCTGCCTGAGGACTGCCACCCACCCCACTCATCGTTTCACTACACACTCTACCTGAAGCTACTCATTGTTTCTCCTTTAGAGAATTCACAATCTAGTTATAAAACCCAAATGCAATCTTATCATTCTCTGTATGTTCAGCTATTAACACAACAGGTTTTCAACGCATGACTAGGTCTTTTAGAAGCAGTTGTAAGCTAGATATCACAACCACATACAGAAAGTAAGAGGTTTTTAGAAACTCCACTTCCATGCTGTTATACAAATTAAAAACATCATAATGCATATTGTAAACATTAAGTGTTAATGTTGAATTCTAACCTTGAAAGTGTATAGCTATTATGCCTCACGTCTTAAAAGTTCCATTACTGAAATTCCATTTGATGTAAACAAACAGAGTAATTCAGGTTTGAAGGCACCTCTGGAAGTCATCTACTTCAGTTGATGGTCGAAAGAGATGCAACTGGAAAGGCAGATCAGGGTGTTTGGACTTTTGCTTGTCCAGTGTCATTTAAGGCCAGAGGTTTCATAGCCTCTCTGGCTAATGACTTCACAATTCTAATTCTGCATTTGTGCTTTCCCATGTATCTAGTCAGAATGCCCCTTGCTGCAATTGTGGCCCTTGTCTCATCATTCTGCTCTGAGAAGGACTTTTCTCTGTAGCTAATCAACAGATAGACAGTTGACAATAACAATAATGTCCCCTCTCAGCTGAACAAATACACATGCATGCTTTTAAAACTAAATGTTATCAATTGCACTTTCCAGGAACAGCTGATTGTGCATAAAAAACTAACGTTACTTTCATGAATACAGCCTAATATAATTTCCCTAGAAAATACAGTGATGATAAGGTTAATTATCATTTTAAGCCTGGTAATTTGCCATTCCCTTGCTTTTGCCTTTGCTAACAGGTTGAAAAAACAGAAAACAAGGCCAAGACTGCTTATTACATGCAAAAATATTCATGTCCACAATATACTCAGAACAGGTCAAGACCCATGGTTTTTCTTCCAACTTCACCAATTAGATTGGAAATAAATATTTTTCATGTGTAAGCAAAATACACTTGGTCAGCATATGTGTAGTTAATTGAAAGATTCCTAGAAGTAACATCCTGTAGTTAATATTCATGGCTGCTCATAATACAACTGACTAAACTGGCTTAGGGGAAGTTATTACTGAAAGATACAAAGTCAGCTGTGGCAATATTTAATCTATAATTTGTCCAAGAACACAATGTATGAAATAGCCTCTCAAATAAAATATCCCCTCAGTATGAAAGCAAGCTTAGTCCCAAAACTAGAAAAATAGGCTAAAATCTACTTAGATATCTTTTTGCGCACAAATAACCAATTTCATTTGATTAATTTCTTACATCCAGGACTTCATATACATATATATATATATATCTCAAGCTTCATCTCTTAAGAATAATTGCTGCATTCTCAGATTCAGGCACTGCTGAATCATACTATAACATCCTACATATATTTCTCTGTTAGAGCTTTCATACTACTGCTACTACAGGTAGTAGAACTTAGCATTGGAATATGAAAGGCTTGATGCTAAGGAAATGCATCTCTTTGAAAGATAATGGTTTCTTATGGAAAAGAAAGAGTAAGTTGATTTCCAGTCATTCCACAAAAAAAAAATAAAATTAAAAAAAAAAAAAAAACACCTCTCTACACTCCAGGTATAGAACAACTTCTTTGTAATAAAAGGTGATATAGCATCTTTAGGTCCAAAATGTGTACCATTCATAATTCAAGTAAAGCAGTACGAAAGGTAAACTCTTAATATAGTGAGATGTTTATCTTAAACTGAATCTAGTATTTCATGAATTCAGCACTCAGCATTGCATCAGTAGTGGAACTTAAGTCTAAGTATACTTTGTTTTGTTATCTTCTTTAGGAATCATAGTTGGAACATTGGCTCTACCTTCAAGGGAAGAAAATTACTTTACTTTCAACAAAGTATCAGTTTAACAATCCTCTAAAGTGTCAAATTATCTGATCAGCAGATTAAACAGAGTATGTATACATACAGAGATTATACAGAGAATGTATTCAGAGAATACATTCAAAAATTATGGTCCATCTATATTTATCATAATCAAAAATACACTTGATCTCAAGTGCAAGAATAACCATATGAATACTCATTTTTTTTTTATCCTATACCATCACAGATTTTCAGCCTGAATTTATGTAAGGTGTCTAATCTAAATACCCTACAGAGAATAAACTTTGGAATTCCCATTAGTTGCTGAAACAATCGTATTTCCTGCTCTTCCAGCAATGAGATTGTGTAGTCTATTTCTCTGACTTGTAAAACCTTTCCTAGTTCTAAGTACCGACAAGCAATGCCAGTCATAAATAACCAGTAATTACTTCTCAGCAGTTGGAAATGTACTGAGAAAAAAATGTATCAAGTATTTTCCTATCAGAGTTGTCAAATATTCTTAAGGTTCAAGAAAAAAATTTCAGGAAAAATATACTGTTACCTTCCTGTACATACATTGCAGAAGGCATTTCTACCACCAGATTCTGCCAGAGCAAAGTGTATTCCTAGCATCTAAATTATAAATATTTCAAAAGGTAAAAGTGACATTTTTCTAAATCAAGGCAGGTTTCAAGCTCCTTTTGCTCAACATGACCTTCACAGGGCAGTCAGCCATCACACTGTAAGGCAGAGTAACAGGATCAGAGACAGCTTTTCAACCAACCAAATCATGGCTGCAATTTCTGCAACATTCCAAGCAGTTGTCCACTTATGACCCAGGAGCTCTAACATACTGTGACTGCCCATCACCCAGAAGAGCAGAAAAAAACTATTCTATGCTGTTCCATTTTCTATTGAATTTGTATGGAACAGGTAAAAATTGTCATTTGGTAAAATAGTTTTTTTCCTCTTCTTCATACGCCTGACCACTAAAAAGTGAGGTAAAAATAATTAAATTGAATTAATAAATTAGTTAATTTTGAGATTGAAAATTACTGTTAACACTCCTCTTACAGCAGAACATGGGTCCTCCTTATGTATCAATGAGCTCCTAATACCTGATCATCTTACAATTTGAAGATCACAAGAAGTTTTTCTCACATCTTTCTCACTTTCCAAAGACTCAGTCATATATATATTTCTATGTAACTTCAAATTAACGTTTTTATTATTTACATTCTAATCTAGCTGAGTTGCAACACAACTGTAACTCACAGTTATTCCAGTGTAAACACAGATGAGTCAAGAAGCAAAATACTTAAAAAAAGGAATACAGGTCTGTATGTGTAGAACAGCTTTAATTTTGATGCTACTGAATTAGTACTGAGGTGGGCAAGATTGTAATTTCCCTCCACATTCACGAGAATAGGTCTTAAAGAAATTTTACGCTACCTACCTCAGCAGTAAATTCAACCAAATACCACCGACTGTGCATCTGACTTTAATTATTTTTGTCAAGTCCCTCAATGCTGCATTTTAAATGAAACACAAAGACTACATTATATGTAGGAAAAACTAAAACAAACAAATAAACCCCAAAACCAAACTCAAAACCCAAAAAATCCCCAACACCAAAACCAAACATCCCTCCCACCCAAACCTACCAGCAAAAGACACAGCAACAGTGATTTATCATTTTCCAAAGTTGTACCCTTCGGCCACTGTAACAGCAATGCCTCAGACAAGAATGGATGGACTTACCTTATGAGCAGTCATTAAGATTAAACAATTTGCTAATTAGTAGGAATTCACATTTTAAACAGAATTTCTGATGACCAACCTGATGTCTAATTTCTTCATGGGATTCTAACTAGAATAAAAAACAAAATTCAAATAATGGTCTGTTCCTAAACCTTAACATTTGCTTTTAGAGCCAAAATTATTGATCTTATCAAGGCTCTAGACCCACTTATATCCTATCAAGTTCTGTTTTAATTTAATAATTTTATTTGATAAACACTGCTGTGGTTGAACAACAACTTCTTATTTATCAATTAATAGCTGGTCACATTCTGGACTACATTACCTTGATGTATGTAAGGTTCATGTCTGCTTTTGTCTAATGAGTTTAACTGGGTAATCAATGAAGTGGATTTAGCAAACTTGCAATGTAGTATTCCAGTAGATACTGCAATAAATGTTCAGCAAGAAACAATTTGTTTCTTAATTCAACAGCAAGGTACTTAATTCAATAGCAAGGCCAATAAAATCAAAATCAACCAGAATATGAATTTCTCATGGCACCACTTACAACACTACAGTAGTCTTCCTAATCAATCAACACCCACCTTTCAAATGGCAAAAGCCATGTAACTGACTCCCACATCATTAACTTTTTCAAAATAAAATATAGTTATTTTTAATTGTCCAAACTGCATTTTAACCACTAAACAATCTGTAAGCCATAACATTAATTTATGTTACTTTTTGGCCTAAAGAGTCTAGCCAGACTCTTTCCATCAGTGATTCTTGCAATCAAATCCTGTAAACTTCCTAGTTATATCCATAGACTTTACATTAAATAACCATAACTTTAACTGCAACAACTTCTTTCCTCCACAACTGCTCAGTTTCCACAGTATTACAATGATAGCCTATTAAACCCATCTTGAGCACTTCACAATAAAACAAAGGATTGTGTGTCGCAGTAATGACACAAAAGGAAGAGACAGAGGCACCTGTTACCAGGATCAGAGAGAAGGAAGGAAGGGGGGCAAGACCCGCCTTCTTTATTTTTTATATCCATTTAGAAATCACTATTCATTGGAGGAAATCAGTTCTTCCTCCCTCAATTACAGTGGTCAAAGGAAATGTCCATCAAAGTTCTGTGTCCATGAGAAAAGAATGTGAATGATAAGATACAGTTACAATAACATGGCTATGTTTACAGAGAAAACTGAGAGAAACTAGCTACAAAGAAATGATAACATCCAGAACTGCAAAAATCAGGGCAACAATCATGCACAGTATCTGAAAAATTTCCCTAGAAAATGGATTTTACTTCATAAATAGAAGATGCAAGTCTTTCTTCCACCAACAGTATCAACACACTTATATATAGTAAGATATCCACACTAAGAATAGATTTTAACACAGATAATAAAAGTAGAACTACATATTCGATTTTTATCAAGAAAAGACAGGAGAGGTTTTTTCCCCAGCTAAAAGAACAGAATAGGAAAAGATTTTCTGAGGTCATTGAGGCACAGAAACTAAAGTGATTATTTAGCTTTTGTGTCAGCACAACCTCCTTTGCAGTGTCCTACTTGCCAGAAGACAGATGACTCGGTACAAAGACCTAAGTACAAACAAAAATAGAACAGAAATTGGAAGACTTAAGAAAGCCAAGCAGAAGTATTCATAAAAGGTTGTCCAGTATTTTAGTGAGAAAGAGGCTTTGGTAAAGTAATGCAAGAACCATTTAACATCCATTCATGTTATATCTATCAGAATTTAGTAGGAAGTCTTTTCATAATTATAACCAATTCAGATTCAAGGCAGTTCCTTCATTAGGTACCTTCTTACTGATATTTATTTTACTAGGCTAGTCTTAATAATGAAATTCCAATTAGTGACCTTCTACGAATAGCATATATTCAGTTTGCACCATTTCAAAACTCTTTTGTTTTCATCAACTAAACAGGGCTACATTTCTTCAAAAGTTGGATTATTCAGATTTGTGTGTATAGGCTGAAACTTGTTGAATCATCACATAAAATCATCATCGCAATTATCTTTTCCAGTTCTTATCTCTGAACAGATGCCAGTGAGGGACACAGCCGCAGAAACAACCTCATACATGGCACTTTGATTCTTCCTCCAGAATGATGATCTGCACTGGATTTTTCAAAGATCAAACACACATAAATGTTTAGCAGTTAACCCAAAGTAAGGGAGTTTACTGAAAGGTCTGAGCATAATCTTACGGATGAAGCAGTGACAGAAGCCAGTTAATATCCCTCACAAGGATAATAAGGAGAGGATACAAGAATTATGCTTTGGTATTTTTTTTACTCAGACTAGATTAGCATAGCTATTTTTACTTGACACATAAGAACACATTCTAAATTAGAAATGGAGGGACACCTGGCAACCTATTCAGCAAGTAAGTTCCTGCTCGCAGTCACTCCTTGGAGAAGGTGTTCTCTCTATTACATAGCACAACCTCTAAATTAACCTCTAATTTTTTACCTCAAGGTTAAAATAACTGTCTGTGAATATTTAACCTTGACATGTCATCATTCGAAATTCTAACAACTTTATTTATACTGCAGTTGTAGTTAACTCCTTTGTTAAAAAACACTACTAACCAAATAAAACCAAAGCGATTTCCTAACTTTTATCTATCTAAAAAAAAAACCCACCTTTTTAAGTGTCTGAATTAATACTGTTGTGACTTCAACTCAAAAAAATCTTACTCAAATTTTGTCATATCAGTAAAATACCAATTCTGTATACACACACTGATTTTGCAACCTTCTCCATGTTGCAGCAACTTTTTTTCTACATTAAGACAGGAATTTTGGAATAAAAAGACAGCATGATTGCACAATCAGGACAGGAGAGTTTCCATACGGGCAACGAAAATTAATTCTAGACCTAGAAATCACTGTTTGGCAACACCTTTTTATAACAATGCCTGCATTTGTACAAACCAAGTTACATACAAGTAAATTTGGCCAAAATGTCCCTTAATCTACATTAGAAGAGCACTATCTCTACAAGTACTGGGAAGTGCAGTTGCAGCAGGTATTCCCAGGGAACTGCTTGAGATGTACAGCCCACACTGTGATGCATATGGCTACTTCTACAATGCTGCTGGCAAACTATACAGAGTAAAACCAGCTGAGAGAACACTACTTATAACTCACTCTGCAATATCTGATAAAGTTCTACATAACTGTTGAGATCTACCTCAGCAGAGCTCTTACAGAACAAAATGCCTGTTTCAACACAAAAGTTATTGAAAAATCTTGTCTGCCTGGCAAAAACATGCATTTGTCTTTGAAAGATGACCTCACATGCCACATGACTATCTTTTCTCTTTGAAGATAAATAAACGCATTTCCAAAACTAAGAATATAACACTTTTTTTTTCCATCTGTTTAAGAGATGCAAAGGTAGTATTCTGGAACATGGAATAACAGAAATTAGTTTATTTATTTAAAAATTATTCCTGTTTTCATTTTCAATTTATTAAGTCCCAGTAATATAGCAGTACCTAAATTAAGCACTTGAGCAAGTGATCAGGTTAAGAATGATAATATTTCACTTCTGATAGCATTTCAGTTATGAATCAACTTAAAATTGTGAGTTCAAAAGTTACATGTAACATTGAACTCTCTTAATTCTGGTATCAATAAGAACAAGTTCAAGCTAAAGGGAAAAAAGATTTAACTATTTGCAAAACACTAAACTGCAATTAAAGATATAATTCTTTGCTACCAACTTATTCTCTCTGCTGATTTTACCTGACTATAATATTTTTAAATACTAAAGCCATTCTAAATATTATGTCTAAAACAAGGAAAATGCACATGTGTGAACACAGTGGCTAATTTCACAGCTGTGGTTGAGATGAGTAGTTCATCTACATCAGATACAGAGATCAGGAAGACAGAGACACAGTCTTCATTCAGTACCTTAACTAGGTATAAACACCACCAAGTACTTGGGGACAGGGTATTCATTTGTGATCAAAGTCTTACAATAACACAAATATATATATATTTATCAAGAACTAGACTGGATGACAGAGGAAAAACTTTTGGATCAGCCAGAAGTATCAGAATCATAACCATGGGTTCACTGATTCTCTCTTGGGGCATCCAGGACGACCAAGACTAACTCATCTCTTTGCTTTCTTCATAACATCAGAGGTACTGTGCCATTCTGCATGGCTGCTGTTTCTACTACAGCTGTTAAAAGGAATTGTTGAGATCCCAACTAGCAAAGTCCAGTGTAAGTAGAGGGCTAACAGCCAAAACTTGGAGCAGAGATGAGTTTGGATGGTCCTGGTCAAGCTGCCATGAACAAGTATTTTACTTCAGCTCTTGTTCTGCAAAAGACCACCCTTCCACAACCTGTAAGCTATCTTCTGCTATGACTTGGCAAAGAGGAGACAGTGGACAAATATAAAGCAGACAAAAGGGATACAAAAGAAAGGTTTACATATCCATTTGCCTATCTCAATCACACCAACACTTTCTCAACTGAATTTCTGATAGGAACAGAAAAAGCAGCAGCTGATGGAAGACTGGCCATCCCTGTTCATGCCTTACCTAAAACAAATAATTCCACTGAGGACAAGCAAGTAAAATTCATGCACATATTTAGGACATCTATTCACCAATGAGTTCTAGAAACCAAGGTAAACAATCAACATGAAACTATAAAAGTATTAACCTGTTTACACAACAAGAGCATCATACAGCAAAATTAAGTCTCAAAAACTGATGGGTACAAAACCGGATCCAGATATTCTATCTTGCAAGTCTTTACAACACAATTAAAACTTTAACAATGCAATAATGTAGCAGGCCAAAGCTGCTTCTAACAAACCCATATAATGAGGTATTTAACTTAAAAGTTGTTACTGATATGTGTAAATATTGAAGGATATTGTCTATCAAAACTATTCACTAGCTTATTTTTACATTGTTTAACTTCCTTTGTATTGATCTTAAAGTGCCTTTGGAATCTTCTGATCTAATTATACAGTGGACTCACCAAAGACTAATAAAAACTTCGGCACAGTGCATAAATACAACTTTTTTCATGTGGGTGTACATAAACTCCACCATGATTCGGCAAAAGTTTCCAAACATACAAAAACCCCCACAGCATCTAAAATACTAGTTATCATGCTCAAACATACAGCAAAGTGAAAACAATCAATGCAGATGGCTCAGACAGAACCACAAACATTCGAGAAGTATAATAAAAATGAAACTAATAGTTTTATTTTCTGATCAAACAACGTATTCATTTCTGTTCAGTCTATTAATTACTAATCAGTTACATTCACTCCTTTAAACAATCACCAGAGCATGACTTGGGCAAAGGGAAGCACACACAGGCAGAATCACATTCTACAGCAATCATTTAATGACCTGAAATTGGAGTCCTTTTACAATATTATGTGTATCAAACATGAATTAATTCATATTTGTAGCTAGACGATTTACTGAAAATTTTACATGACAGAAAATGAGACAGATCACAATGCAAATTTTAAGTGCCTAACAAAAGAATACATGAGAGAGTTGGTTTTAAGAGCTGGTAGTGAAAATTGTCTTACAAATTACCACCACAGTGAAGAGATAGGCAAAAAAATGGGACAATTAGAAGAGAGATGTGACAAAAAGGCAGGCAGACAATATAGCTTCCGAAGACATTTCTGTTATAATCTACATATTGTGCATTTTTAGGTACAAAACTAAAACCTTAAGCTTAAACTATCCAAGCATATAGTATGAGTATGTATTATATCCCTGTGTCAGTCATGAGCACTTTGACATTCCATTTCTATATTATATTAAGGCTGAAATGCAGTTGCTATCCTCTGTTAGTCTTTAATATTTTCAACAGCAAAACACTGCCACCTTTAGGCTTCATACACAGACCTTCCACTTTTAAATGCAGAATTTTATTTTTTGCTCCATTTGTCCTTTATGTATGTGGTTGATTTCCTGTGATCTTATCTAAAATTTTATTCAGTAGACATACTTCATCAGAAAAAAAAATGCTACAGTATTAGCTGATAAAGAAAATTTTTCACATAAGTAAGCAACCTCATTGGCTTCTCATAAGCCAAACAACTTTAAAAATATACTCCTATAAGCCACCCAGTATTTTACCTATTTTCTCTCCTTATCTCACAACTCTTTGTTCTTGGCAGTTTTGGTACCCATACATACTGTATCACATAATATCTTGCATTTCATTCCTGTCAAGTAAAAGCTTGGTAATGCATTCTTTGAACATCTGAGATTTGAAAACAGATTATAGAAATAACAATAATGCATTATTTAAAATGTTATGTTGTACATTTTTGTAGATGAACTACTGATTGTTCAACATCTATAGAAGTATGTATTGAAATGTATGCAAAATTACTTACACCAATGACACAATGTCCCCACGTTGTACATCATAATTTCTAATGCTCCAGTGGTTTAAGAGTACTACATCAGATGCTTGTCTTCCCCCAGGATTCAAAGAAGGCTGAAGAGAAGGGGAGAAAAAAGAAACATATTTAAATCTACATTTTCTTTATCAGTCTTACACCTAACTCTCTTTCCATCAACAGGTGAAATCCATTAAAATCAGTAAAAACATACCCACTTACTGCAAGAGGCCAAGAATCCATTGTATTACAGAAAATATACTTCTTTATTAAATATCATTAATTTATTACAAACTCTAGTTCTTATCTTTCCATGCAGTGCTGCATGAAAATCAGACTACATTGGATACATACGTAGGGAAAGCATGATGAAAAGAAGGGATTACCTTTATTGATTATCATTTAATATAGAAATTAAAGGATAACGGAGGACACTAATTCCCATGGGGAAAAAAACAAACAAACAAGCAAACAAACTTTTTGCGGGCATATTACTGCTTATAAAAGCATAATGTATTAAAAATTAAAAATGTACTTGTCAATGCTAATCTCAGCATCCTTTGCAAAGGGGAAAAACAAGCCCTATACCTACAGCCCACACTGACACTGGCAATAAAAATGGGTCTTTCATAACAAGGCACACAGAAGCAAGAATTAAAATAACCAAGTAATTAATGCGTACAGAATATTAGGAGGTACATCAAATCATCCAAAATTATTTTGTGCAACATGAGACGAAACCAGGGTACCTGATCAACGCTGCCTCTGAGTTAAGTCATGGGAAATGGGAGAGGAAGGAAGAAGCCCATCACAGTACTGTCTTAATTTGTTTGCAAGACTCATTTTAAAACAAAGACTCTTCTTACTAGATAGAAATTATTTAAGAGTATTCCAGGCTGAAGTTTTCTGATAGTTTATTTCTCAGAAAGCTTTTTCAGACTCCTCAAATACAATTATGATATCTGCCTGGTTGGCCAAGAGATGACCTCTCATTTAGATTCTAGAGTTAGGTGATATATGCAATAAAGCAAAGCATGGAAACTAGGCAGCTCCTCATTTGTCAGTATGATAACTGCAATATTACCTTTTTTTTTTTAACCACTGGACTTTCACTGGTGATATTCCCCTCCCCAAACTGGTAGTACCTTTGATGAATAAATCAATAGGGGGACTGAAATTACCTCTTCTCAAGCCAAGTAATTACAGTGTTGAATAAATTTCATTCTATTTTTATTCAGTAAAACTTTGGTCTCAAATAAAGTGGTTACTTAGTATTTATTTTTGACTTCAAAAGCAACTTAGAAGTGTTGATTTCTCTTTACTACAGTTTCTTCATTCGTCTTCGCCAAACAGATTGCTTGAAAAAGGCATACTTCAAATGGGATTTGTGAAGAACCAGCTTTTCAAGGTGCAAGAGGAAGTCATGTGCTAGGGTCCTCAGCAGGTGCAATTTGCATGGACAGTAAGCAATACGATAGGTCAAATGAATAAACATGTCGGGGTGGGGGGGAGGGATATGACACAATATGTTTAGTTAAAGAGCAAACAAGGCTAGTTACATTTTGGGCTATGGACTAAAGTCAAATTTCTAGTCAAAGTGGGTCTGTGGATCAAAGCAGACCACTTTAACATCCACAGAGATATGGTCCAAGTCTAAGCCATAAAAATATTAATACTCATTGCTGTTTTATCTACTAGACTCAATGGACGGCAAGAAGCAGATAAATTAAAACCAGAAGCTAATTAGCAGTTATTTTATTATTAGTTTTTAATCAGAATTTCCAAAATTATTTATCACCCTTACAGCATTTTCAACCAAAGGATCAAATATTTACATACAAATGGACAAATGATTCACAGTCATACTCATTTTGCCAAATGCAGGTACATATAGGCCAGGAGCTAACAACAGTACTAAGTATAAGGCAGAGGCCAATCTTACAAAGCAGGAATCATACATATGACATATTCTTACAAAGTAAACTCCTTAGTACTCAAAAGTATCTGCCTGAAAAGGCTGAAAGAGAAGGATGAAACAAATAGAAATTTTAAAACCATTGCTCCAGAAGACAATGTATTTCACAGCTGATACTTACAAAAGAGCTAAATAAGTGTTCACACACTTTTCATATCAAATAAACTTGCATCAACTATATCTCTCAGAGAAATACACAAGGTAGTTACAGTATTGCCCTAGTTGCATAATCCCAGTTGACTCCTATTGTTTTCTGTATTCAAACAAAGGAAATACGTTAGAATTGAAATACATTTTTATATTGCATAAGCTTTTTAACTTAAAGCACTCTAAAAGCATTTTTGACAATAGTTAACATGGTTCTGACATACAGAGTGGATATCCAACTCATTATACATTTAAATGGTGTTTGAGAAAAATACGACAGTGTTAGGGTTTTTTCCTTTCTTGCAAAAAAAACCCTGACAAATGTGCAGACAATAACACTATTTTGTTAGAAGAAACTTAAGGAATACTAGAAGGAGACAACTTTCCATTTACATGAATGATTACTTTTTTCTATTAAAAACATAAAAGAGGCTAAATCCTTCAGCAAGCCTTTATCTATTGGAAATGACACAAACGGTGATTCCACAGCAAACAAGTAGAGAAACAATCCAATTTATTCCTCATGATATTTTTACTAGTAGTAAGGTTTCACGTCTAGCAAAATCAAAATACAGCTTCTGCTGAAGTAGTTAACAAATACAGTCATAAGAGCTTTTCATAAGAAAGAGAATGACACAGGGGCTTCTTCCTTCCTCTACTTTGAAGCATTATAACTTCTTTGCTCAAGTTTTTGGCATAAAAGCCTGCTACAAATGAGGCACACAAGTCTTAATTTAAACTGTGGTGCAGAAGCCACAAAACATTACTCTTTCCAATTACTAACTAATCTAATGCTAAAAGCATGCAAATTGAGATCCCCAGCCTTACGATGAAGCTACATAGGACCTGAGGTTCCACAAGTAGGAGGGTAAAAACATGCCCTTTTACTATAAATAATGATTAACTTGATAGCTGTTATGCTTCTAGTGAAGGTCACAACTTATTTGCTTGTAGCTTGGGGAACACAAAGAATATTCACATGAGCTTACAGGCTTATGTACAGTAATCCTAATAATAAAGTTAGGAGAAACTGCCACAGAATAATTACAACTGCTATTATGCATAATGGAATAGAATATTCAGTAATGTTTGCTGTGGAAACAAGAGTGCTTTGTCAGAGATCATTGGTCATGCCACTTGCTTTAATCCTTGGTATTGAAATATTTGCAATAGAACTTGCAGATAAAGCTGCACATATGCAGTCATCTTCCATCCCACTTGAAAACAGTCCATTTGATTTAATGAATTTACAAATTTATTAATCCATGGGAGTTTCCTTTTCCACATCTTTATGTATGAAGAGTTCATAATACCAGACAAGCAATGAAACTCAATAAAAAATAACATAAATCAATACCAAGATGTCCTTATGACAACAAACATTTTAAAGTATACAGCCAGCACTACAAGAAGTCACGCAAAAACAATCCACAACTGGCAATTAAGAAATCTTATTACCAGTTATTTGTGTCACTTACATTCAATGTTGTAAAAAGATTACAACTCACTTGAAACCCACTATTAATAGAATGCTAGATGAACACATCAATCTAAAATCCTAAGCAACAAAGCTATCTCATGTGATGATTAAAAACCCAGTAAATCTGGAAATAAAAGAGAAGGTAGTGAAACAATTAAAATTGTTATAATTATAAACCACAATAGTTCACTATTATTCCCTATAGGTTAGAGTTAATAACCATATACACTGAAGTCAGCATAAGTGAAATTATGACAGGTGGCTGAAAGCACTGTAAAAACACAAAATCAGCTTGAGACAATGGAATGTGTGAAGTCTGTCTTAACTGATCGGGAATAAATCAGAAAATTTGTATTTTCATTGGAAGTTTTATTAAGCATGCTTGCCAGGTTGTTAAAAATTGTTCCCATCGTCAGTAACTAGGAAGCAGCTATAAGGCAGGTCCAGAACAAAAGCAAAAAGTGTGGGGGGAGAGAAAGACCACAAGAGAGAACAAGAGTAGGAAAGCAAGTGTCACAGAGAGATTTATTTCTTGCTTCTTGTCAAAACTTTTAATTTCAGGCTTAGCAGGAGCCAAAATTATGACTACGCAAAGCCAGCTAGACATTTTAGAGGTCTATTACAAACAAATTCTTGGGAATCTTACCATTATATCTTCAAATTGGGACAATAAAGTGTCACTGGAAGCACGTGATTGAAGATATATGTCTACAAACTGACTGAACTCCAGTCTTCCTCATACCTATAGCTTTCGGATACATTCAATATACATCACTCTCCAAAGAAAACAGCTAACAGACAGAATTACAACATGATGACCAGAACTCCTTCAAGCTACTCTTAAAGAGAGGGATAGATTCCTTATAATTATGTCCCTGTCAGACTTGCTTAGATGTCTAATAAATCTTGGCAAGGAAATTAGTATCTTATTAAAAGCATTAGGATTTTGTTTTTTTGTAATCTGAAAAAGATCCATATGCATAGAAGTTTAAAACAAACCTCTATTTCAGTTCTATTTCAGAATAAAACCAGAGAATTTTACAGACACTGAGGTGTCAGTAAAATTACAAATGTCAGCTTTCAAGCTATCCATATTTCAGTCATCAGAAGGAATGTTTAGTTAACAGATACAGCAAGGGAAAAGCTTCAATTTTAATAATCCCGTGAATATATATTGCTTTCCCTAGCATACCCTTCTTTGTCAGGTTGAATAAATCTGAGCAAATAACTGTAGTGTTTTTCAAATCTTCCATGGATAAACCACAGTTCACTACAAGTTCTTCAAGTGAGTAGAGAAGCAGCACTACAAAACAATACCAGAGCACTCCCAAACAGTTGTAACTGACTTCAAAGAAAACATAATATTGAGGTATTAACCAGAGGGGCACAACAGACTTGTGGAGAGGGAAATGTAAAAAATTTCTTTCCAGCTACTGAAGTGAAACTATCAAGCAAGAATGGATGTGAAACAGAACACTAGGTCAGAGACAGAAAAGAACAAACAATGAAAGGCAATGTGGCATGCTAAAAAAACCAACATCTCCAAATTTAAATGCTCAGGTCACACTCACTAGTAGCAAAAAAAAAAAAAAAA
>VZRZ01007964.1:92173-104795 GCA_013398175.1 Climacteris rufus
CACAAAAACCACAAACAAAAACCACAAAACTAAAACCAGAAAATGCAACATGAGCCTGCATTTTGAATGCTCCATGTGCCTCCAACAGAGTAAAAAATGGGAAGATGGAAAATAGGGGAGTTGTACTTGTCTGGCTGAGTTTGTACTTCTCTAGATGCTGTGTTATATATAATTGAATTTCTCCTGTCTGAAGATAGTAAAAAGATTACAAAAACTCTTTTTTCCCTGTTTTCCTCTCCTCTCCTTTTTAGTGCAAATTTCTGGCTTTTCAACTGCAAGCCCTGAGATTCTCCTGTCTTTGATTGGTCACCAGTGATATTCAGAATAACATCCATGAAAAGGGCAAAGATAACTTATGTTACATCGAACTTCTGGCCTTGGGTTATAGAATTACTGGAATAAGACGATTTTACTTCCATTCCTGTTCATGACGTGAAAGCGGCTGAGGTTTCTTGACAGAGTTTAAACACCAGATTACAGACTGCCACAAAAGACACAATGCCACCTTGCCAGTCCCTCCTCCCCACCACATGGTTTTTAGAGCATTAAACACAAATCAGCCAAGTGTGGAATTGAGCCCAAGTTTTCTAGCCTATGTGTAAATTCTGCATAATTCAAACTCCAGCAGCTGGTCTTGATTGCTGTAAAACCTCTCTTCAAGGTTCTGAGCTTATTCAGACAATCAGAAAAGAGAGCTTGACATTCAAGAATCGAATCCTTACTCTCTGCTAATCGGAACGTTACAACATTGGAACAAAATATGTCATAGTTATCAGTGGTGATGCACAGCAATGTGCAGTGCATATGATTTAAAATGCAAAATAGCAATACAGAAATTTGCTATCTACCTTAAAACATATCTTTTTCAAGTCCCAATAAACAGAGGAAACAAAATAGTGTTCATGAGTATTTATTTATCATCTAAATGTTACATAGCTTATCTATAATTATTTGCTTACTCTGTATAAACATTCAGTATAACCAAAGTAAAAACAGTGACCTGATACCTATATCCTGATAAGCATAGGTTATAATAATATGTCCATGCCACTTTCAGTATTCTTCATTGCTATGGTACCATACGTGTTCATTAGTATTGCAAGCATAGCAAGAAACAGTTTTGCCTCACAGTTACAATAATGGAGCTACTAAAAATTAATAAAGCCTCTTTGTGAGTCATCAATTTAATCCCAAGAGACAAAAGGTATTGCTCCAAATATTTCTAAACATCTAGGAAGATATCAAAACAATCTAGCTTTATTACTATTTCTCCATATATTTTCCCTTTACTGTCACAGAATTTTGGGAAGTTTTTTTCTCAAAACCTTTTCTTTAACATCACAAAATATTTTACAAAGTAGAAATTAAACTATTCCATACTAGAAGGTTGTCATTTAATGAAAATATAGAAAAATATATTTTTAATCTTGCTGTTATCAGTGGAGAGCCACCTTTTAATTTCCTGACAGACAAAAGATATTTCCAGCAATACCTGCATTGATGCTCCTTCCACCCTTGCGACACAGGCAACTCTATCCAGGAAAGTCACAGTTACAGGAACAGCAACAAAGAAACCTTTAAGAAAGGCTTTAATGTATCTCTTCCCCAAACCCTGAGCCTGTGCCATAATCTGAAAAACATAAAGGAAAGAAAATAAATTTTTATAAAACAAATTTGAAATAACATCAACATGTATCAATTCAACACAGAACTATTAAGAATAAATTTATTATCTGTTATAGTCTCACAATATCCAGGGTGAAAAAAAAATTGAGTGTGCACATGACAATGGAAAAAAAAAAGCCCAAACCAACAAAACTAGAAATCTTCATAAGAATTCAAATGTCTATTCTACGGAACAGAGCCTGACACTTGACATTTAACCTTTAGCTAATGTGACCATTTCTTGTGATCCTGTGCTAGAAGAAGTACTTGATAAAAATGACTTAATGGTAAGAGGTAAGCAAAAAGCTAAGTGACATAATCAGACAAAATTTAATAATGCAATTTGAAAAAAAAAAAAGGCATTACAAATTTTAATTACACTGGTAATTATTGATTTCTGACCCCCAAAGGTGGATTGTGTTAAGCAAAGAAAAGCTATTTGCAACACATTCCCTTTTCTTTATGAAGTGTTTTCACACACAAAAATGCACAAATGCATCATTTCCACACTTGTGGTAACTGCAAACAAAATCAATTCAAATTGTCACATACATCACAGCGACACACCAAACCACAATGACTCCTTGTTCACCACTACATCACAAAGTTAAAATCACATTGGCAGCCTAGGCAGCTACATAATGACACATGGGATAATTCCACTCAAACTCCGTGTATTATGCCATCTCCCATCTATTTATTTAGGCCTGAACCACTGAACCTGCTTGGAAAATACCTACCAAGTGCACTGAAACACAAGCTGTTTCATCCTGTCAGTCATACCTCTGAAAAGTGAGCTCAATATCCAGGTACTGCTCCAAAGACACAAGACTCATTTACGTCTCGCCAGTTTCATTGTAAGAAATGCTGCCTTTCACCTATTGGCAAGTCCCTTTTAAACTGCTGCTTCCACCTAATGAATCCCTGGTAGCCCCTGCTCAAGATCAGCTTGTGAAGTCCTTGCTCCCTCTGTCACTCCCAACTCCAACAGACAGAAGGAAAAAACAGACTGTGCCCTGAATTTTTGAGTCTCTCAGTTTATATTCAAGAACATAGAGTTATTTTTCAATTAAAATAATGAAAAAACAGAAATATATGCCGTTTCATTCAATCCTCTTACAACAAACGTATTTAGAATTTCGCAATATAGTAATTTTTCCTTTGTTGCATTTTCAGAAACATGGAAGTGATTAACTATTTGTATGCAGAATACAAACTGAAATCACTCTGATGAAATAGTACTGAAGGTAGTATTTCTGTTACAGATAAAACTTTTTAACTCCAAAAAGCATCAAACTTAGGAGAGAAAACCCAGTTCTACAAAGCAAGCCATCTCTATATTCTTCACTAAAATTCTTTATAGATATTAATAGCGTTGCAATGACAAAATCTGTCTTCTAAAAATATCCTGACATTCACCTTCAAAAGGTTTTAATTCTTTTATTTTAAGTGGAAATATTTTATCATCTGTAACTTGCTCATAAGTTTAAATTTGTACAATGCTTGTCATTTGGTCATTTTCTTTCTGAACATTTCATGAAAACATTTTCAATTTGTATCAACAACTTTTACAAATAATTTGAAATAGGTTGTGAAAGAGAACAAAAACTTCACCATTTCAAGACAAAAGCTATAATGATTTACTTTCAGCTTACCATTGAAGAACTTGGTATTAGAATCAATCCATCCAAAGAGTCTATTGCCTCACTCAGCAGAGCTTTACCTTTGGAAAATATACCCCATAAAAACAGAATCTCAAAAAATTAGGGGTTTGTTTACCTTCTAACTACATTTCCTACATATTAACACCCTTCTCTCAACCTATTTACGTTGAATTTCACCTCTTGAGTTTTCTGGCTGGAACTCTACTTCTCTGCTATGAGGTCTGGCATACCTCAGACCACCTCCACTCTAGCATCAATGTCAGACACAAAACACCATTTGAAGACCATACCCACAAATATATTCACCATGTCCTCCAGAGTAACTTGAGCAGAAAAACATTGTCTGACAAATGTATCACAATATGGCTGATTTGGGAATTAAAAAACATAAAATTCAGAAATCAGACAAATTTACTTCTCTTAAAATTCCTCAGAGTCAAACTTCTTTATCATTCATAATGAAATATGAATATTCACCCCATCTCTTCTACAATATCCATGGACAGATCTTGTTACAAACTTCTAGCAAAAGCCTCATGCTAGCATCTACAGAAAAATCTAGTATCTGAAGAGAAGTAATTGGTCAGACAACCCACAAGAGACCAACCATATGCTTCCTAGAACTACAAGCTAATTAATAGGGACAGAATCTAGCAGTCAGGTTAAAACAGCTAAGACAAAATGCTACATTCTCAGTAAATCACTTAGACAAGGCAACACCAGCAGTATTAAGCAGCTATGGACAACGCTGAGAATTAAAGTGCTACTTTTGTGGGTTTGAATGCACACAGTATTACACGGCACAATATGAAAAAACAGGAGGGGAAAAGCATCAACAGTGCCCCTACAAGCAACCAATTTGCAAAGCCACCAAAACCAACAACAGCTCATGTGCTAAAGGACTTCTCTACTTTCCCTGAATTTATTTATTTTCTCCTCTCCCCTCAGCAACTGATCAAACCAGTGTTTTCGTCTTCCCTCTACACCAAGACAATGAATCCTCAATTTACAATCACGTGCTATGTTCTGAACCCTTCCTGGCTCCCCACTTCCCACAGCAAAGGGCAGCTTTTCCCCATGACACAACCTGAGCCAGCCTGTTGAAGCCTTTCTTCCCAAAAGACAGCAAACATTTGTACACACATTTTAAACAATTTGAGAAGAGCTATTTAAGAACAATCCATCTTTAACCTTAAGTCCTTTCATATAGCAAAACATGTCAACACAAAGTTACTACATGTCAGTATCTCACTGACCAGTGCACACATTTTTGCCAGGCCTATTCATAAACTTTCCCCTCCAAAAGGCACAGACAAGCAGTTACCATTGGATAAGTAAATGCACATGTAGAGTTGTCATGCAACAGTTGACACAATAGTTCACCACCTAAGTGCCAGTAAATGGAAAATTTCCCATCACTCTTTCGCATACGAGGGGCTTCAAGTTGTCTTGCACTGCCACAGGGGAAGAGCTGGACCACAGGCAGCAGAACGGCAATTTGCAGCCTTATCTTCTGCCAGTAACTGGACATGTGAACGGATAATCCTCAACCAACAAACACCGTTGGATTAAAATGTGCAGTGTTGTCTTTTCTCATACTTTGGTGGTCATAGGAGAAAAGAATGTAAAAAAGTAATGATAAGCATTTACTGCAGTCACAGGAAAGAATTTAGGCTGGTAAAGGGTAGACACAACAAAGACCCTTAAAATCAAAATAAAAAGTTCTGGTTGGAGTATTTTCTATAAATCAAATATAAGATAGCTATCAGTTCTGAAGACAATACTCTGCTCTTATAGATTTCTAAAACATCTATAGATTTTAAAAGCATCCTGTTTCTGGAGTGAAATTCTGAAATACAGTGCAGTGTCCGGTTTATGATGACAGCAGGTTTAAACGCATGTCAGTGAAGCAAGCAAAGTACTTCCCTAACACATATTTCTGGATCTCTGCCCAGTTTAACACCTTGAGTAAGATCAACAAATCACAACACCTATAAGAGAAAAAAAAAAAAAAAGGAAACAAAACCAAAATCAAAAAACCATAACAAAAATATTTTAGAGATGCATATGCTTGTCAGCATTTGTAAGTTACATTTGCTTTAAGGAAAAAAACCCACAGAATAATTCAGTAGAACCGACAAACTTCAAAGTAACAACCTTGAAAATTTGTACGAAATGAAAACATGGACAAGAAAAATCCAAGATCAAAAATGTTAGCGTATAGCAGGTCAAAGCATTAAGAATTTCACATTGTGAAGCTCAGAGATTAAGGCAGATGGAGCACAGCATTATCTGGACTGAAGTATTTGGTGCACAAAAGGTCCAGGGATTATAATGAGCCTCTCACGAGTACTACAACATATGGAGCAGAGATGCTATTTAGATAGCTCTCTGTGTGTAAAATGTTTATTTTTTCTTACACTTGCCTGCACATTAGAAGACACTGTTTATCAAACAGCCTGCAGAAAATCACCAAGTAATTCAGAAAGCCCCAGGTTACAATATATTTGCAAACCTAGGTACTTAAAAATTACCCACACAAGTATGATAGGAAAAATAGCTGTAAAAACAAGGCATTAGCAGTCATCCACAAAGGAAACAGAATGGCCCCTGATGTGCTTCTACAAGAAGGCATGTGAGGGAACAGGAAAGAGGGAATTGCAACCCATACGCAAAACAACTATCCCACCAAGACAGCTATGTTAGTTTGAAATGACCTTTTCGACCTTGTTCAGGAATTAGTAAAAGAATCCATTGAAACAACCAACTTCTCTGTCAATCACAATATGCATTTTTCTATAAATCACACTGGAATTGAGGTGTATATGGTTTGAAAACAAAGAAGACTTTCATAACAGAAAATACGACAACACACGAATAAGCCCGATTTTATTGTGTCTAATGAAACATAAAAGTGAGGGCAAAAGCTTTTGGTTTAAGACTGGTCTAATTTGAAGAAAAGGTTAACAGGATGCCGCTTAGTATGAGAATTTATGTTATCTTTTTTACATGTGCTTTTTCTACAATCTCTTGTGATACAAGGCCAGAGGTAGCTACCACCATGCAGCCTGACTTCCATTTCCCACTTTAGTTGTACATTTCAGTATCTCTTACATTACAGTGATTACTGTAAGGGTACAAGTATGCAGACTTATTATGAGGCTGATTTAATTCACATAAATTTATCCAAGCACAGGCTTGGATATAATGATGATAAATGCCACAGGAGAATCAAAATAGACTAGCCCACGTAAGTTTTCAGTTAAAATAATCAATATAGATCAGTGCATTTAAGTTTTCATTTAAAAATACTATCTAGTTCCAGAAGGAGCTGCCATTTATCCTTCAATAAAGACAACTCTATCCTGGTATTATTCCACCATAGTGGTAACACATCTATTAAATTCATGTATTTATACTCTGCACACAGGTTTTGTTCATCCTATTCCTCCATCATATTACTCCCCCGGTACCCCTGGCATACAAACACTAAAAAATACCCCTCTCTTTTGAGTTTGGAAATATCACAGGTCATAGAAATTACTGCTGTATTACTGAAGAAGCAAATTCTAACCTAATCCAGTTTCAGCAACTACACATGTATGCTCTGCTGTTCTCTTTTTTCTTTCTTGTAAATTAGTCATTTTGTCCTGACACCCAGATGTTCGCTCGTTCCAAATGCATTACAGCAGATTTTGTCAGCTTCAACTCCATTTTGTACCATTTCTTATGCCTTAGTTTGAATTCAAGCCGTTATAGCTTCCATGTAATAGCTCCCGTCCCCATGAAAAATGCAGAATTTTTCCAGTATACCACAATAAAGAAAAACAACTATAAAAATCCATTTTTCTAATCTTCTCAGAGCTATAACACACGGAGAAGTTCCCAGAAGCAGACAAAACCAGATTAACCATAATGAGCTTTCAGCTCATAAACCAAATAAAAAAGCTGGAACTACCACAATCATCAACATAATCAGTCACAGAATTATTGAGGGGGTGGGGGGTGGGAATCAGTTTAATGGGGAACTGACTCTTCTTTTAATATAATATTACTACACTCTATTGCTGGGATCTATCTCATGTATAAAGACTCAGTTCACATGTTAGTTGTAACCACAAATAAATTCATATTGCTTATTCTCACAGATTAATTTTGTGTCTCAAGGACACAGATTTTACCCTCATGGAAAATCTTGTATTTCCAAACAAAACATTTCACTCTTGAAATACAAAGCAATACTGGAATAAAACACAACTGTAGACCAAAATTATTCTCAGCACTCAAATTAAGAACTAGTTCAGGATGGCAAGTAATGAGCCACCCCTCAGTTCTGACAAGTTATTCAGCCTGCCATTTTATACAAACAAGCATCAAAGGAATGTTAAAAAAAGACTAGTAATTGTTGCAAATCAGATCTTTTTACAGCAGTTAAAACTTAAGATGCAATGAAATATCTTCCAAGGGCTATCACACAGGTAAGAGTACCAGTTCTTCTAACATAAAAGTTACAATATTTGTTTTTGTTCATCTTTCTGCACCTTCAAATAAACGAAAAATCATTAACATACACTGTACATAAAGGAAAGTACTAAATTACATCAGTTTTTGGAACTCACTTAAGAGAGCAACACAACATGTATTCAGTTTCTTACAAATGAAAGTTTTGTGTTGCTTTTAGCCTCAGGATTCGATGCCTGCAACATAAGTTAATTTTCTAACTTGATTTTAAGTGTCCTTTGCAAATAACTACCAGCTGCTGCTATGTTCTGCTCTCAAGTAGAATGCATAAATGAGTTGTTGTTTCAAAACTTCCTGAATTTGTAAATTATATTTACAGTAAACAATAACATAGCCTTTGAATTTCAATAAATTTGCACATTTGTCTAGTCAACTCTCTGGATTCTTTCCAATATCAAGAAATTGTCATGTTAGTTGTGGTTATCCAGAACCAAATTTAGATAAAATACAGTAACAACAAAAAAAAGGAACATTTCATTTTCAGCAAAATATATAAACTTTAGTATTCAGATAACATTCAATGAGCACCCTAAGAATAAAAGCATTTAGCTTCAAACATGAATATTGTCAGAAACAAATTATTCTAAAAAGGTTTTGCATTTGGGTTAAGAATAACTAAGTTTAGTATGGAACAGGGAAGTTTCTTCCAGCCTAATGGAAAATCAAATGATAAAAAATAAATTAATACAAGAAACAAGATTCTCAGCTATGAATCTTTAAAGCATGACAATAGGCACTGAGTATATAACGACAGAATAGTAACTGACAATAATATTTATTACAGTATGAACAAATAATTACAAAATAATAGAAAATGCTTTTACTGTTTGGAAGATATTTTCCATTTTCAGCATACTTACAAAAATAACTAGTTTTCCCACCACTACTGCAAAGGCAGCTTTACGCATCCTTGTTCAAAGTGGGCAAATTAGGACTGACTCTCCAACTCTTTCACTCCCATGAAACCCAGCAGTAAGACCTGATGAACCAACTACATACTGTCTACTGTCTGGGGCACATTAATAAACTAAATGTACAAACTTATACAGAAAATTATGCCTTGGAAAAAAAATTTCCTTTGTTTTAACAACTCAGGTCTTATCCTCAAACATTAGAGGTCACTGCAGGACTTGTTAAGAGCAGACCTAGTGTACCCTGTAACTACCATTCCCCACCATAATGATTTTAAGTCTGAGATTTGTGAGAACTTCAACTGCCATTTAAGTTTCTCAGGTCCCAAGAATAAGCAAAACCACTGAACAAGCATAAGGATACAGATTTCCAGAAATAGCTGAAAAATCTGTGGCACACTGGTCAACTTATATAGATCTCAATACAAAATTCCAACCGTGAAACCATTTGAATCTTAAAATTGTTGCTGGTATGCTTAAAATATTATTTTCAGGGATCTGGATATCACCCACTACTATACAATCTGTATAGTTATTTACCACCAATTCCAGTAGAAAATTTATTTTTGTAATGATACACAAGTTAAATAAAAGAATCTGCAATTTTAAAGTGAATTGAAGAGTCCTGGACACCTCACAAACATACTAGTTAAAAATGTTACTTTTTTTTACAAAATGCATGTGTATTCAGTTACAAAGCTACATATTAGAAAAATCAAGTCTAATTCTTGAGTTTTCTAGAGAAATTATTTCATTTAACTTGACAATCCCCAAGAGGTTCTGTCTTCCTAGTATACTTCACCGACAATTTCATTTTCTTCCTAGCTAAGCAATGTGTCACATATGCTTTTAGGGGAGAAAAAGAAAATTAAAATGTGCTGGTATAAAAAGTTATTTAGAGAGATGTAAAGCCAGCTTTGCCTTTTTTGGTATCTTGGTCTGGTCAATGAACTCCAGTTCTACAGAAAAGAATAATATTATTTTAAAAAATTTAAAACTCCTATAATGGAATACTGGCTAATTAGAACATTTTTCAAGGTCAGAGTCTACTTGTTGTTCAGCTGCACTTTTTCTATCTAAGCTTTTCACCAGCTTCCAAAAAAATTCATTTTCCTTAAAAAAATGTAGGAACACCAGAGACATGTCTAGAAACTGGCTGAAACTCCTCATCTTCAAGCATTGCAGCCTTTATACGGAGAAGCATTTAACTAAGAAGATTGCAGGACAAGCACAAGACATGGAAAAGCAGACACTTTAAGACAAGTTACACCATTATGAACAAAAAAACCCAAAACAAAACAAAAAATTTGTCTCTCAGATGTCCAGGGTGCAGGGTAACAAGAAAGTCACTCCATCAGGATACCCGAGAACAGCCATTAGCTTTAGTCCTCATAGGACAAATACAAGATCCAAGTTTAATAAAGCAGAAAAATATGTTAGGTAAGAACTGCATCCAGTCCAGGACCAAGAGCAGTGCACAGCGCAAGTCCCAGGTGCAGACATGATGGCAGTGAACGGGAGCACAACCCCAGGGAGCCACAAAGGTGACCCTTCCAAGCCTGTGCCCCGCCCAAGCACCTGCTGGACCTCCACANAGGCTGCAGCTGCTGCCTGACGTGAGCGCTGCCTCCGCCAGCCCCGCCCCGGGGGACGCCCCGGCCCAGGGGCGGGGCAGGGGCGGGGCAGAGGCGGCCCGAAGCGCCGGCNAACAGGGAAGTTTCTTCCAGCCTAATGGAAAATCAAATGATAAAAAATAAATTAATACAAGAAACAAGATTCTCAGCTATGAATCTTTAAAGCATGACAATAGGCACTGAGTATATAACGACAGAATAGTAACTGACAATAATATTTATTACAGTATGAACAAATAATTACAAAATAATAGAAAATGCTTTTACTGTTTGGAAGATATTTTCCATTTTCAGCATACTTACAAAAATAACTAGTTTTCCCACCACTACTGCAAAGGCAGCTTTACGCATCCTTGTTCAAAGTGGGCAAATTAGGACTGACTCTCCAACTCTTTCACTCCCATGAAACCCAGCAGTAAGACCTGATGAACCAACTACATACTGTCTACTGTCTGGGGCACATTAATAAACTAAATGTACAAACTTATACAGAAAATTATGCCTTGGAAAAAAAATTTCCTTTGTTTTAACAACTCAGGTCTTATCCTCAAACATTAGAGGTCACTGCAGGACTTGTTAAGAGCAGACCTAGTGTACCCTGTAACTACCATTCCCCACCATAATGATTTTAAGTCTGAGATTTGTGAGAACTTCAACTGCCATTTAAGTTTCTCAGGTCCCAAGAATAAGCAAAACCACTGAACAAGCATAAGGATACAGATTTCCAGAAATAGCTGAAAAATCTGTGGCACACTGGTCAACTTATACAGATCTCAATACAAAATTCCAACCGTGAAACCATTTGAATCTTAAAATTGTTGCTGGTATGCTTAAAATATTATTTTCAGGGATCTGGATATCACCCACTACTATACAATCTGTATAGTTATTTACCACCAATTCCAGTAGAAAATTTATTTTTGTAATGATACACAAGTTAAATAAAAGAATCTGCAATTTTAAAGTGAATTGAAGAGTCCTGGACACCTCACAAACATACTAGTTAAAAATGTTACTTTTTTTTACAAAATGCATGTGTATTCAGTTACAAAGCTACATATTAGAAAAATCAAGTCTAATTCTTGAGTTTTCTAGAGAAATTATTTCATTTAACTTGACAATCCCCAAGAGGTTCTGTCTTCCTAGTATACTTCACCGACAATTTCATTTTCTTCCTAGCTAAGCAATGTGTCACATATGCTTTTAGGGGAGAAAAAGAAAATTAAAATGTGCTGGTATAAAAAGTTATTTAGAGAGATGTAAAGCCAGCTTTGCCTTTTTTGGTATCTTGGTCTGGTCAATGAACTCCAGTTCTACAGAAAAGAATAATATTATTTTAAAAAATTTAAAACTCCTATAATGGAATACTGGCTAATTAGAAGATTTTTCAAGGTCAGAGTCTACTTGTTGTTCAGCTGCACTTTTTCTATCTAAGCTTTTCACCAGCTTCCAAAAAAATTCATTTTCCTTAAAAAATGTAGGAACACCAGAGACATGTCTAGAAACTGGCTGAAACTCCTCATCTTCAAGCATTGCAGCCTTTATACGGAGAAGCATTTAACTAAGAAGATTGCAGGACAAGCACAAGACATGGAAAAGCAGCCACTTTAAGACAAGTTACACCATTATGAACAAAAAAACCCAAAACAAAACAAAAAATTTGTCTCTCAGATGTCCAGGGTGCAGGGTAACAAGAAAGTCACTCCATCAGGATACCCGAGAACAGCCATTAGCTTTAGTCCTCATAGGACAAATACAAGATCCAAGTTTAATAAAGCAGAAAAATATGTTAGGTAAGAACTGCATCCAGTCCAGGACCAAGAGCAGTGCACAGCGCAAGTCCCAGGTGCAGACATGATGGCAGTGAACGGGAGCACAACCCCAGGGAGCCACAAAGGTGACCCTTCCAAGCCTGTGCCCCGCCCAAGCACCTGCTGGACCTCCACAGCCAGCAGGGCACCACCGTCTCTGACAGGCAGAGGATGCAGAGAACAGCGGTGCTTCTCACTAAGGGCTCTGCCAGATCTTTTTAACCGGTTGCGTTCCCGCTGGGAGTCAATCTCCCGGCACTCTGAAGGACGAAGGAAAGACCACCCGCCGCCCCCCACGCTGCACGAGGCTGCAGCTGCTGCCTGACGTGAGCGCTGCCTCCGCCAGCCCCGCCCCGGGGGACGCCCCGGCCCAGGGGCGGGGCAGGGGCGGGGCAGAGGCGGCCCGAAGCGCCGGC
>VZRZ01007964.1:104811-154103 GCA_013398175.1 Climacteris rufus
CCCGCTCCCTCCTCCACCATCGGGCTCCCCGGCGCTTCCCCGCCCCGGTCCCCAAGCCCGCCCGGCTCCCATGGCTCCGCCCGGCCCCCATGGCTCCGCCCGGCCCCCGGCCGCTCCCGCCGCTCACCCTTTGCTCGCTTCCGCGGGGGGCGGGCCGCAGCCGGCCGGGGTCACGTGACGCACCGGGGATCCCGGCGGTGCTCCCGGAATGGCCGCGGTGCGGGGATGGCGCAAGGTTGTACTGAGCGTCTGGCTCGGCCGTGCAGCCTCACCGGCTCGCTTTGTGCCGTGCACGCAGCAGGACAGGCCCTGCACGAAATAATGTACTCGGTCTGAGCTCATTCAGCCCCTGTAGTCACAGTTTGAGTCCCAAAAAGCTTGAGGATGCTGGATTGCAGTGGCCGTGTTTTCCTTCGGTGAGGACGGAGATTCAAATACACAGGGAGTCTACTCTTGTGGCCATCTGTTGGCAGCTGGACAACAAGTCCTGTTTGGATATTCACCTGTAATAGTCTAAAAATATCTTAGTATTTCAGTGCAAACCAGTTCCATACCTTGCATGTATTGTAACCCACACACAAGGGCAGGGTTTTTGTTCAGCTGATGACTTTCCTTTCACATTTCAGATCAAATGTGTACCACATTTGATCTGGACTGATGTCAGCCACATCTGCTGCGTGTAGACTTGGCTGCGCTGTGCTGTCAGTCTTGCCTTCATGAATGGCCGTCGGGTTTTCCTGGCTGGTGCAGATGGATGCTCCAGGGCTCATGTTTTCAGTCAGTGTTTGGTTGTTTTTATCAGTTGCTGGTGCCAGTACAGTCTGAAGCAGAAAGGTTTTCCACATCGTTTGTGTACCTTCGAGAGTCAAAGAGCAAGTTCATGGCAGGGAAAATTCATTAGAGGTTATCACATACTTAGGAACTACCTCTGGGTCAGGGAGTTCCTAACTAGATGCTGGGAGTTACTTCTGCTAGTCAGGCCACTGTCAGAACCCCGTGTAAAATGGCACCTCTGCCTCACTGTGCAGTCCGTTATTTGCAATTTATTATTAAAATGTTATTTTTAAGCTAAAATAAAAGCCAAAAAACTTGAATTAGCTTTGGTGCAATTTTGTTTTCTGAAATACATGATTCAGTATATATCACTTGATGCCAACATATTTGCTGCCCACGGTAAACCAGTGATCGATACCCTATTTCACTTTGTTTTCCCTTGACACATTTTTAAATAACCATTGTCTTTACAATCCGTCTTACTAACTTTGTTGTTGGTTAACCTTTATTTAATGCATTCTTTAACACATTTGAATTGTGCACCCACTTTAAGATAAGGGAGGTTTTCAGTGCATTGTGTAGAAATTAATAGAGTATTTGGCCACTGCTATCCACCATCTCCATTTTCACCTAAAAATTTTAACTGAAATTTTCACAAATCGTTTATAAATATTGCGGCAAAACACAGTATTGTACTTTTAATTGTAATGTTAGAGAATCACCTTATGAGAATGTGCCTCAGTGTTTCCATTCACTTGAAGCTGACAGTATCAAATATTTCCCACTAAAACTCTTGAGCTGAAACTCTTTTCAGATTAAAGACTTTTGCTATAAACCTCTCAAGATGAATTCATGGCTTATTAGTTGTCTTCATTTTGAAATCAGGTGTGTGCTAAGCAACTAGCAGGAAATGCCCATTCTAACTGTTTATTTGGTCGTAGATAAAGTGAAATTTATCAAAACTGATACTAAAGTTACAAGCTGCAAATGCATCACCAATGTTTGCACCTTTTTTTTTCTTTTTTTTTTTTTAATAAGTATTCCTACTGCAAGTGCATTGATACCCTGAAGTAAATGACAGGGGTTTTTGCTTTCAACTCTAACAAGAAGATATTGGAAATGTTTTGCTGCTTCTATGCTTTGATGTATCTGTGACTGAAATAAAGAAAAAGTGAGCCCTTTTCACCCACCTCTTCAATTACTTTTCAGTTGAGGGTACCATTAAAGCACTCTTGGCAATCCATAAAACTTTTGCACTACAGAATCCACTTAAAAGACTCTGAACAGACTGCAGCAAGCTCTAAGCTAAAAACACGTTTAGTTCAGTTTCCTCCAGCTTAATTTCATTTTGCATTTTAAAAGCATAAAAAATCTATAGAAGATACTCAAGACCTGATTTGAGTTAAAGTCAAGTACCATACATTTGCGAATCTGTAGGGTATTTAAGGCATTTTTATCTTCATAGAGTAAAGGAATGAATGTTTGAGTGGTGTTGAGTGTACTGCTCTGACGAGGTGTGTTTTGGGGGAAAATCCTGGGCCGGATCCAACTGCTTCAGAGCACAGAAGAGGTGCAGTGAAAAAAGGGCACAGGATTAAAAAGCCTCATTGCTTAAATGGATATTGCAGGTGAACGCTTCATATAGTCCAGCTGTGGCTTGAAGGACTTGTGGTCCAAGGGCAGCACTCAATGGTGTGGCACAAAAGAGGGCAATAAATCTTATACCTGCTATTGTGCTGGAGAAGATACGATTGCAGCATCTTCAGTGTTATATTTTTACGCATTTCCATTTCATTACATTACTGGGGACCTAACTCCTGCTGCATTCTGGGTTCTGATAATGGGTGTTATCTACCCACATACATATAATGCAGCTGTCTATAGATTAACTCTTTGTCTAAATTTCCTTTATGTCAAGGAAGTAACAAAGTACTCTTCTAGGACAGGATTAATCTCATTCACAGGTGATTATTGCAAAAACAATAGGAGACACTGTCAGTTGCTACTGCATGCATCTTGATGACTCAGGTGTACAGGACTCTTGCCATGGGAAGGGAGTTCCTGGGGAGCTGACTGAAGGCTGGTGCCAAAATCTCTGAAACTGGTGGGAATACAGACCAAAGTTCCCTAACTGATGTTAGTACCTTTGCACTTACCCATGGTTCAGTGCTCCTTACTTATCCAGGGAAAATGGGTTGGGTTGATTATGATGCTCTATGGAAGTTACCTTATATAGATCTCTGGGCAAACATTTCTGTTCCTTTGTGTTGGTATTCCTTTGACCATGACATACTATTTATGTTATGCCTCATAAAGACTGAAAACACAGTCTGGTCAGAAGAAAGTAGATTTTGCTTCCAGTTGGTCAGACAAGCCACAGAGCATAAAATTGTGTAGTGACCTTTCCATCCAGGAAAAACAGAAGAATTGAAACACAAGAAATATATTCCTGAAATCCTATGACTGGTCAGTGAAACCAGCATAATCTTTGAGGGCCAGAAAATATATCAATAACTTATGATAGTCAACTTAATTGTGTTGGCTTTCCTGAAGTAACAGCTATCACTGTCATACATAGGAAAGAAGAAAACAAACATGATTTGTAAAGTCAAGAGTCTTTTGTCAACATAGGTAAATTCTTGACAGGGTAATGAAAGATTTTTCACTCCAGATTTAATAATTACAGAAAAAAGAAAATAGTGCTATTGCAAGAGGGAAAAAAAAAAAAGACATCTCTATAATAGACAACTAAATTCTTATAAAAACTACCTAACACTCACTTCTCTGTCACTGGTGTTTTGCTCACCCTTTGGTTGTTTCCACAGGTCTTAAGATGGTTTGGTTCAGTGTGATGGGAGTTGTTTGTTCTCTTTGTTACCCCTGCAGCTGTCTTTTCCCAACTTCCCAGGTCAGCGTATTTTTAGTTGACTGACAGTGACTTGTTTACAGCCCTGAAGTTTCCAGTGTCATCTTGCGCCTCCCCCACTCCTGTCATTCCATGACTGTACTCCCCTGCATTGCATTATTATCATATGGGCATAAACATTTCATTCTACCAACTGCTTATTACCACTTATTACTACATATTATGGTTGTATCACACAATTATATAAAATTACCAAAAAGTAAAACATAGAAACATAGAATATCTCAAGTTGAAAGGGACCCATAAAGATCTTTTAGTGCAGCTTCCCACTCCTCGCAGGACTACCTAAAGTAAAGCATGTGATTGAGAGCATTGTCCAGATGCCCTTTGAACACTGGCAGGCTTGGGGCTGTGACCACTTCCCTGGGGAGCCTGTTCCAGTAATTGATCACTTTCAGTGAAGGACCTTTTCCTTATGTCCAATCTAAACTTCCCCTGATGCAGCTTCATTCCTTTTCCTCATGTCCTTGTGTCCTAGCAGTGGTCACCAGTGTGGAAATCAGTATATTAGACCAGTACCTCCTGATCTTTAGAAGGTTGTTGTTACAGATAAGCAAAGTAAAACAGTTGCAGGCATGCTAAGGTGTGCTCAGCAAAGCCTGACAAGTCCAGAGGATTTGCAAAACCAGTATAAAGTTCATGTTCTGCTGCTAGCCATAGCAATAATGTACTTACTGAGCCTGAGCTACTGGGCTACATGGGTCCTAAATATTTGGAAATGTGAACGTAACTCGGCCTAATATTACTTATCGCTTAATAGTCGTCAATATATTTAATCAATTTAGCATTCAATTCTTCTATGTAATGTGTAAATCCTTATCTCCCTTTTAAGTGAGGAGCAGAGCTTACAAAGGTTAGTAGCAAAAAACAAATGTGGAGCAATCATGGTAGATTAATGATTATTAGATGCTTTGCATCAAGCAGACGTTTCCTTTACTGTTGCATACAGTACATTTTTCAGTACTGTCAGATTCAGAGGCTTAAATTTACCTGTATGGAGTCAGTGTTTCTGTGCTGTCCTTTCTCATTACAGAAGCTTATTTCTGAATCATTTCTCCTGTACATGCATTTTAAAGGTATGTAATTGAATAGCTGCAAGTTGTTAGGCAGTTGATGAAGTGTGAACGAGGCGCTGATTTGTTTTCTTTATTTACATGTTTCCCTTAATACTCTGATGAGAGCAGGAGGCGTTTTTACCCTTTGTATTAGTCTTTCTTTGTTTCATCAGAGTAAGAAGTATTTTGTGAAGCCTTTTGCCATTCCTCAAATTCCATTAAACATTGGTGTCCAGGAAAGCCTAAATCAAAAACATAATAAGTGCTACATGAACACAGACAGCATTGCTGTCCCTAGCACAAATAGCCAGGTTAAGGAAGTGCTTTTTTTCTGACTGTAGCAGTGCATCTGACCACTCTCACCTCGTTGTTTAATAAAATGGTTTGAAGACCAAGACAATTCGGGAACTGTATCTTGTTTATTACTCAGTCCTCCCCCATCTATTCACTATTAACCAGAGAGAATAATAACTGTGTTGGGCAACCCACCCTTCTACCTAGCAGTAGGGAGGGAGACATTTTAAGACAGTTTCATTGCTGGGGTCTCACAAAGGTCCCCGTTTTCAACTCTTGTCAAAGGTGTATACCCTGGAGTGTTTGTGGCCACCTTATTTTAACATTGTTTCTAACAAGCACAAAAAATAGCTTGCACCCTGAAAAGTCCATCTTCTTATGTATGTACCTCTGAAAAAGTCTCTGAAAACCCTATCCTTAATTATAATGTATTAAGTAAAATCAGCATGAGAGGTTTTCAGTAAGAGAGTGGGAGCTGAATTAGAAGTAGGGTAGCTGAGAGCTACTGAGACAGAAACAACCAAAAGAGCAGAGTCATAAAGAAATTAAACTGAGGCGTGCACGGCAGAGTGTATTGAAACAGCAAATAGTAGTCTGGAGGAATTGGCAGGGGACAAGCAGGGGACAAGTAAGCATAATAGAAAGTGTGGATGAATGTGAAAGACAAATGGCAAAAACAGAGAGCCCTTTATAATAGGCAGGAACAATTAATCTGCGTAATCACGAAATCCTGCGGTGACTGAACTCCTGTGCAATTACTGACTGGACGCATAGCCCGAGCGCCGCACTTTGAAGACTGTGGAAACAGCTTCTATCTCTTGTTTCCAACTCACACACCCCCGCCCCCTACCTCAGTCTGCAGCAGCATTTGTGGTATCTTTGTTTTCTACACGAGCAACAGCAGTGCCAGCCACGGACAGTGAGAGCAGCACTCGCAGGGTAATCAGAACCTCCCTGAGAGCAAACCCAAGCCAGAGGGGCACATGTAATTAGTTCCTAGTCAGCACCACTTGTTCCTAGTGGCACCATCAAGTCATTCTTAAAACGTTTTCTTTATTAATGCTACACATAACTTCCTTGTTTGTTTGTGTTTTTTTCTCATCTATTGTTACTTTAGAAAGTATAATACATTCCTTACTAATATATTTAAAACAAGGATGTGACACAGTGTTACAGGAGAACAGTGTGTTTCACTGCTAGGAGCAATTGGCATCTCCATTTTCCTCTATTTATTATGTATTTTGGGGACCTTATTGCAGGTTGTTAGGTCACGATATTCTGAGCACATCTTGTTTGCTGAATCAATTTTTACTTCTGATAGTATAGCCTGGGCTGAGTTAAAATGTTTTCTAAATTACATCAGCACCATCTGAATCCAGAATCTTCAAAGAACAACTAGCTGCAGTCTTTTTGAAACCTCCCATGGGAAAAATTCCTTCCAAACACATGAAATTAGAGCTAATAAACGACTAAGGCATCAGATGCAGAGTTGAGACACTTAAAACCAGAGTTATGGTCTAAACCCTACTGCTCAGCTGTTGTATAACCTTGTGGGTAATTCCTTATTTGACCTGCAAGTTCTTTGTGAAATCCTTCTTTCCTACAAGCATATGGCTACACTTTCACATACCTAAATCAGAGCACTGAACACATGAGGCTTTTAAATCTGGTATGTATTACCAGAGCATGATATACTTATCCCAAAGGATCAGGATTGTCAAAACCTCTAAACTTGTTTTAAAATAGCAGCATTTAGTGTACAAGCTCCAATGTAGTTAGTGAAGTTTGTAGGGAAGGAGAAGATTTTGATCCCAGTTTCCCACTCAACCTTTGGTTTCTTTCTGAAGCTCAGGAGTTTCTAGGGTTGATCCATACATCCCAGATTGAATGTGCTGTTTCCACAAGACAGACACCAACGGCTGTTGCTAAGATGTAAAAGAAAATGATAACTTACTCCTGTAACTTACACAGCTCCTACTTCATTCAGAGTGCTCAATGCATATTCTAAAATTTCCTGCTAGAACTCAAGGGTTTCAGACAAAACAAGTTATTTCCAAAACCTGATCAGATTGGCGTAAAGTTTAGCTGTGGTACTTTGTAGGAGGCAATTCTCAACTGTATAGCTTGATTTCATACCTCTGAGTCACATTCGTGTTCTTTGGATAGAAATTTTGAGTCACCAGGGCCTGCTTTTTAAAAACACTCAGTCTGAAGGTTAATGAGTTTAGTGAGGATACCTGAGATAACGATGATTATATGACAGTGGATTTGGGTCTCTTCATGCCATCTACTCCTTCAGTATCTTCACAGACAGACACATGTGCACACACAAACATATATATGGAAGTAAAATTTCTGGTTGGAAACTACCTGGCCATTCATCTCGTCTGTCTGACCACTTTTGTCCCTCCAACACACCCTGGTCTGTCCATTCTGTTAGGGTTCTGTACCCTGGACAGACATACTCCTTTCTGCCAGCCCTACTCATGCTACAGGGCAGCAACAGGCAAAGGAGACATGATGGCTCACTTGTCACTTTCTGTCTGCTGGCCACACCAGTAAAACACACTGTAGTTTTCAGGGGCCCATAATTTAGTCAAATCTGATGCAGCCATTTTTTACTATATTGCATTTCAGTTCCCATCACTCAGCCTAGTACCAACTATGAGTACCAACTAGCTCTAGTACCAACTGTAAGTATTTAGCCTTTTAGTTTCTGACTTTCTCTGACTCCTTCCCAGTCACATTGCCCTGACAGAAATACCCAGGGGCAGCTGGTCCTCAGAATGGCCACTCGAAGCTACCTGGTTTCCTTAGTCAATACTGAAGCTGCAGGGACAGCTGTGGTTGGAGCTGCACCACTGCTAAGGCTTGTGTGCTGCAGTGCACTCAGGTGAGAGAGTTCCAAGTGTTGTGCCAATTCCTGCACCGAGGACAGGCACCTGCATTAGCTGTTTTAATGAGCCATGTGCTGTGGTACTTTGCTGCTGGTGGTGATACAGGCAATGTCTTATTCACTGAAATGTTCACCCAGGGAGCTAAACAAGTTGTGAGAGCTGCTCTCTGACTCTGCTTCAGCAGGAGACTATTAAATGAAAAATGAAATTAGCTAGGCAGGCTGCAGGCAGGTACGTAATCACAGTGTCCTGTTCCCCCCAGAAATACACGAACGGCATCCTGCTGTGTTTCACAATACGGCAGATCGCTGATTGTGTCACCCGCACTGGGAGAGCTTTACGAGGGGCGCTTTACCCTGTGCTGGGAGCTTATTAAGGAGAACATTTGCATGTGGTG
Organism: Climacteris rufus; assembly: GCA_013398175.1. NCBI lineage: Eukaryota > Metazoa > Chordata > Aves > Passeriformes > Climacteridae > Climacteris > Climacteris rufus. The sequence continues at coordinate 113,155 of VZRZ01007964.1, forward strand.
GTGAAGCTGTAGATGACAGAGTGCTGCAGAGTATTTTCCAATTGAGGGCAACCAGCACACCACACGTACAACAGCTAACTGAGGCACAAGACACAGGACAAGGAAGAACAAATGCACGATTTGTGCATCATTCTGCTGGGTTTGACATTCATATGGGTTTAACCGAGGAATCTGTGTCCCAAGCTCACCAACTAATATTTACCACATTGAAAGTGTATTACATATAACATTAACACATGCATACTAACCACAACATAATTAATAGTACATAATATTTAACATAAAATTTGGGAAGGGACTACTAGTATACTGCAGGTTTGCCCCAAGTTGTGGTACAGTCCCCACAATCATAACTACATTGTGATATTCTCAACAATAGTCAAAGATTTACCTGGAAACTGCATATGGATCAGCCATGGACCAGCTGAGTGCTTTAACCACGGGACTAAGGGGTGAAAAAGGAGGTACTGCCCCTTCTGGTCACATTTGGTTGGTGTCTCCTAGGAGGAAGGCCGTGGGAACTATTAGGTTGAGCACTGCAGACTTGCATATGAGCTAAATGCTAAGCTACTCGGCACAGCGCTGACACCAACATGCCTTCAGTATGCCAGTTTGAAAAATTGGAGAATGCTAGAGAATGCTAAATGGGACCATATATGTTCATATAGACTTTTAAGAAGAGTGAGATCAGGCCGTGTACATTTGGAAATGTTATTTGAAGGCGTTAGATGACTACATATACCCGGTGCCAGTTGAATACAGGTATCCCTTCAAATGTATTGCATTCGATATATTTTCTATATTCAGGTAAATTCAATAGCTTTTTCCAGGTTAGACTGTTCTGAGTTGCAATGATGCAAATCAAAGTAGCTGCACTTAACCTGCTTGTCAAACCTCTTTTTTTAAAATCAGATCAAGATGACTGACCTCAGTTTTGTAACTAAGCCACAGCATCAAGAATTTCTTCTAAAAAGAAGGAGGTAGTTTGCATAAGGAATTAATAATTTTACATATTTCCAGGTGCCTAAAACCTAGGTTTTAAGAAGAAAGGGGGAAATACCAACCTCTGAAACATTAAATGTGAACCTTCAAGCTTTTAACATACAGTAAAATATTTATTCTTAATAAAGAGTAATGCATGTCTTGTGGCTTAGTTAAACTAATCTGCAAAAACTAGAAAGTCAAAAGCCTAGAAAAATGTATATTTCATAAATACTAGTACAGATTGTCAAAATACTGTGAATATTTTTTGCAATTAGTATGGTGATGGCAAAGCATGGTTATACATCTTGGTTGAAAAGTGAGACAAAAACTTTCACTTGTGTTAGGTATAAAGTACATTTTCATATGATGCACAGAGATTATAGGATGAACTAAGATCAAATATCAGAAAAAATTCTTGTATTTACTGGATAATACACTAAATCATATGCACTGAGACCCATTACAGCTTTGGTTGGGGGACTCTAAGATCGAAGTGATCAGCTCTACTAGGGAAAATTATGTGTGCAAGGACAAAATATAAATTAAAGATAATAATTCTAAAATTTTGCTCTTTAGGGATCAGAGTGTATAGGTTTGGAATTTGGGGGTGTGTGGTTTTCTGTGTTGGGTTTTTTCACCTCTTTAGTTTGGTGTGAAATCAGCTTGGGAATATAAGAAATTTTCTGAATTTGGGACTGAAGAGGTAAAGGGTTATTATTTATTTGACTCTTGTAAATTGGGAATAACTATTCTGAAATCTTGGAACAGCGTCCAGATTAATCCAAACTTTTGTTTTCACAAAACTACTCTGACAATCATTCAGTGGCATAAAACACGTTTTTCCAGTAATGTTGTATGTAATACTTCACTGGTAATGATTGAATTTGGTGGATTTAATACACTAATTGTGCTTGTAGACTTATCAATTTACTTCAGGTTTTACATTTGATGGGTCTTTTCCAGAACCATGTGAGAAATGTGTAGATTGTAACATGCCCCATTGCTCTCATTTATTTCTGACAGATTAGAAAGAATGTGAATTCTTTAATTTTGCATTTTTTATTAATAGTATGCTGTATATCAACAAGTCTTTTAAAATTTCGAATATGTGGCATCACTTAATTTCAAAACACATTACAGAAATAAAACACAATTGTACAAACACAGTAGTAATTGCAATTTTATGCTTCAATTCTCTATCACATCAGAGCATTTCAAGATTAGTCTATTGAAGATGATTGCTTCTGAACTATCTGATTGTAGATGTTTTAAAGAGCTTTGACTTTCACCCCAAGTATGTGCCTGATCATACACACTTTTTGCAGACTCTTGTTAGATACAGTAATCTTAGAGGAAGGAGCTTAGATAAAATTTTGAGGGTTGTAATCTGCCTAAAGCAAAAATATTTTAGTGAACCAGTCCTGAAGGTTAAATAATTCTGTTCCCATTCTATGGAAAATTCCAATTATACAAAGAACTAGGTGGATATTCCCGATTGCATAATGCATAAGCCTATCCCAAACCCTTGTATTAATAAATGACTATATTTAAAAGTCTGTAGTCTGAAGAGACAAGCTAAAGCAAAAAGTGAGACTATAAGTACTGGAAAACATAATTTAAAATTTAATTTTGCTTAAATAATTGTATAAGATCATTAAAATAATAATAAAAATATTATTCAACACATTCTCTTAATACCTTCATTATGCACCAGGACTCTCTATTTATTCTGAACATATTTACAAAAAAATACAAAACTAGAGTCCTTTCACAACTCATTTGTCCAAAAATGGATCCCTTTTGAAGAACTCAACATCTTTTTGACCTGAATATTACCTGCAATAATTTTCTTTGGGTACTGAGAACTCATACAGCAATGTACTCAACTTAATAGTCCATTCACCCAAAAGCAGCCTCTACTGTGGAGTCAGTATTTCTGATATGTTGTTTATTCACCTATTTTCTGGCTCTGCTGTGCCATGATTTCCCGCTGGAAATATGCTTAAGGATGGGGGCCTGCCCTTTTGCTTGCCTTGCACTATTCTGACTGTGTTGTGCAGAAGCATCATTTAATAGGCACTTACTGAAATGCAGGCGAAGCAGGTGAGGCAGAGTGCTCAGTCTTCCCTTGACTGCTCTATGACCTTGTCAATGTTGCTCTCCAGGCAGGGCGCACAAGACACCTACAGAAGACCTGAGAAGAAGCCCCAGCAGTTTGTCTGCTCCAGATAAAAATAAAACCATATTCAGCAATACCCTTTGCGAAGTGCTGCTGACTGAGTTGTAGCCAGGCTGAGGACTCAGCAGTGAGATTAAAAAACTCTCATTTTCTGTCGTTATTAAGTAATTTAATTTTAGTGCTGCTAAATATGTTATACAAGGACAGCATGGCACGATGCTTTCTTGCCCATAAGATCCTGCCTCACTGCAAGCACTTGCACACATTTCAAGGCACCAGTTCTAAACTGACCTGTCAAAATAAAGACGGGGAGGCAGACAAAGGTAGCCTGCTGGGGAGTGTTGTGTTCCTTCGGGAGTGCTGCATGCATATGCTACATAAAAAGTTACATAATGTAACTTAATGTACATAATGTAGTTACATAATGTACATAATGTAGTTAAATAACTACGTAAAAAGTTAAGTTATGGTTTGAAACTTGCCAGTATTATGTCAACAATAAATTCATAATATGTTTATATGAAATCTCTTTTCTGTTTCAGGTAGACTCCTGTCCTTTGCCTTTTTCTGTAGAGACCAAGGTAGAAATCAGGAATAAGCCTGTGGTTTTCAGGACAAATTCATGTTAACGAAGCTGCAGTATTTATTCATTTATGTATAATCAGTGTTTCTAGAACAAAGTTTTGCAACCCTGTGTTTCACAACGCACAGGGCTAGACCAAAATAGCAAACTAGCCAGATGTTTTGTCAGCCCAGTGTACCTTCACAAAACAGCTTTCCATTCTGCCAACAGCAGCCACGGCTTTTGTTCCTTTTGTCACCCAGCCAAAGCAACTCACCTCAGCAATTGTCATTTGCTAATTAGCTTGAGTTACACGATCATAGCTGAGATTTTGGCAGCCTGTTTTGGAACAGATTTATTAATGATGATCAATTATGACCAGGTGGAATTTCTGACAATTTTTCTTTATTGTTGTTTGACAATATATGGGAAGTCTTCCATTAGAATAAATGCAGTTAACGAGCTGACCCTGCCATCTGCTGTCATTTCTGTTTCTGCTTCCCTGGTTTAGTGCCTGCTCAGAGGCTCCCAGGTCACTCCCTCTCCTTCAGCTCAGCGTGGAATACAAATCTTTCTAATGAGCCCACGCAGTGTTGAAGACTTGTCATTCAAGCTGTGCCTGGTTTCATGTAGCACAACTGCTGAAATCTTCACTTGCAAGATGGGCTGGTGTTGTCTTCAGTAAAAATAGCACTGAACCAGAAAAGGCTCACTGAGAGGATTTGCAAAATCCACCAAGTTTCCCAGTTTTCGAGATAAATATGTGTAGTGTTGGTAAGAATGATAAATAGCAATTTTGTCTTACAATTTAATGTTTTAATTGTTTCTGTGTTCTTTACAGCACTGGAGCTTGTTGCAGGTAAGACAACTGTGTGCAATACTGTGACAGCTAGTTTTGATATGCAACATACCACAACTACATCACTGCTGCAGCAGTAAGGACACCAAAGACAGGGCAGCATTCCATGGTGCCCATCCATGCCCATACCTCACCGCATCTGAGGCACGTGCAGAAGCACACTTCCCACAGCAAGATGGAACTCACCCATTTTTGTCCTTGTGCATGGGCATAAGAGGCCCACAGTGAACTGAATTTTACCCTTTGAAGGGAAGGTAGGGGTTCAAAAGCTACATAGAGAACACAGATGTTTTTCTCTGAACATGGAGCCGTAGAATGGCCTGGGTTGGAAGGGACCATAACCATCTGGTTCCGACCTCCCATGCTGTGAGCAGGGACACCTTCCACTAGACCAGGTTCCTCTAAGCCCCATCCAACCTGGCCTTGAACACTTCTAGGGATGAGGCATCCACAAGATCTCTGACCAACCTGGTCCAGTGCCTCACCACCCCCACAGCAAAGAATTTCTTCCTACCATCTAATCTAAACTTACTCTTTTTTTCAGTTTGAAGCCATTCCCCCTTGTCCATGACCACCTCCGAGATAAAAGATCACATAGCACTCACCACAATCGTTTTTGCCTTATTTCTTCTATCCTACCCACAGGACCAAGGGAAAACAAACAAAACCCCAGAAACCTCTTTCTTTGGGTACAAGAAAAATAACATAATTAAAATCTACACAGACACCAGAGAAAACCACTTCCCAGCATTATCTCACACAGAGGGGGAAAACCCAGTAAAGCATGTGGTAAAAACACAGTACTTCTCAAAAAGCAGCAAATATTCCAGAAGTCAAAATAGATCTTTATGGCCTGAAAAACAGTTTTCTCTCTTTTTTCTCACTGCTTCCTCCCCTATAGCCTCTGTCTGCTTGTTCAAAGTAGCAGGTTATGACTTGCTTTGATTTTGCTTGCTTATCATCATGCAGCTCAGGTTTTACAGCTATAAAAAGTCCACTGAATTATAGCTTCAGGGGGATTGACAAGATGTGCTTCAGTTCTGAAACAGAACTTGGAGGGGGGACTGCAGATGCAGGAAAACTCTCCTTGGCAACATAAAAAGCCTCTGTCCAGTGTGCACAATCTTCCTTTGCTAAATTTAATGGCCTGAGAAGAGCGCAGCACAGTAATATTTGTTGCTTCATCTCCTAATACACTAGCTGAAAAATAATAGCTGAGTTTATTGATATGTTTTGTTCTTTGTAAAGTGTTTTGTGGTCATGTTAGACTTTTATTTTCTTCAGGTGGGACCAAATTCATTATGTACTAACTGCTGTCACCCAATCCCTCTTGTACACATGCCATTTCTAAAACCTTGGTGTGAATCTTTGGATTAATTTTACTGGGTGCTATATCACATCCTTGGATTTACCACAGCACTGTATTTGTAAAGGTGAACTGAACATCTCAAAAAGAAGTGTAGAGCTCAGGCTGCAGAAGACTCTGCTCCAGACAGCAAGCCCTTCTCTTGCAACACATGGCAAAAAAAGAGACTGCCATGGGAGTTCAGATAGACAGCTGGCTCTCCAGGGTTCAGCAATCCTAAAATAAACAAACACACCCCCCCACCCTTTGTGTCTACCTGGCATTATTTTCTCCATGAAAAGATCAGGAAACAAGGCAAATTATTTCCATTTATAGGACATGCCGGGACTGTGCTTCACCCTTTAACAAAGCCTATAGGACATTACCTACACCCCACCTCCTGATTTCAGTAAATTAGTTTAGTCCCTGTTCTTGAGCTACTGCTGTATCTGTGAACACAAAGTTCTACAGGAGTAGCTTTACCAGTAAACTTCCCCCTCAGCTTTTGTTCCCAAAGCCCTTATTGATAGTCCCCCCTGGGAACAGTTGCTGTGCTGCATGCCCTTCAGGCTGTGCTTTTGAAATATTCCCCACAGGAAAGGCCGAAGTAGCTCCTCGCTGATGGCCTTTCTTTTGAAAAGCAAGAGCAAACACTTCAAGGGAAGTCAGTGAGGTCAACAAAAACCAGCAGCGATAGCAGTCTCTCACAAATAAGCAAGAATGTAATGCAGAGTTCCTCTGCAGAATTTTCCGGAAGTAAAATAAATTGAAATACACAAATGGATGTAGTTAAAATAGCAAATCAATGATGTAAAACATTTAGATATTTAACCAAAAATTCAGCAGCTCGCGAGCTATCAGAGGAGCTATTTACTATGAAATTTGGACATTGATTTGCTCCCTAAAATACTGAGATATTAACTCTAAAATGCACTATCAGTTATGCATCATGGGTTAAGAAAATAACTGTTTAGCAGGGAAACATTTGAACATTTTGCAGGACTTTGCTATTTAGAAACTTTGCTTTTTCAACTCATGGCAGTCAGTCTTCTCTATCATCTGGGGAGCCATAGCAAATGAGAAACATCCCCACCCCAAGGCCTTTTTTAAAAAAAAAAAAAACACCCTCTATTTTGTCAGGACTTCCAGCCTCCCTTGCACTCCTTTCATCTCAAACAGCAGTTAAGCTGATATAGCATCATGCTACAGTAGCCTAAAGAAATATATTTGATGCTTCAGTTTCAGGTAATATTTCATTTTCTCCCACTATTAATTCTCCTGGCTGAGTGAAAACACACTTGGATTAATTATCAGGCCATCAAAGGTTTTGTGTAAGTTTTATTTGCACACCTCTTCTTTTTTCTCTCCGCTGTTCACTTTCTTTTCTCTTCTTCTAACACAGCCTTCCTGGGATAAATATCAGTCAATTAAAGAGTTGTGAACTGTGTCCTTAACAAAAGTTCTAACCTGGGTAAGTTTGCCCAGCTGTGCCTGGGAGGCTCATGTCATAGGCTGCATCACCACTGAAGTCTGACAACCCTTAATCTGTCAAAACAGACACACTAAGTTCCTTACTGAGCAATCAATTTTTTAAAAAAATATTTAATGTTCTTTCTTCTGCAGCCTTATTTTACCACCCTGAAAGAGTCCCTAACCTGCTGCTTATTGCACACATCAGGTATGCGGCTCTAAACATTTCCTGTTCCTGAGGTTTGAATAGTTTGGCTGTTAAATCCACAAATTTTTTTTGTTAATGTTAGCCAAACTAATAATTCTAGTTTCTTATATGCAATACATGTCAGAAGCTGAATCTAAATGTCAATGAGAAGGCAAAACCAAATTAAATTAATATGAAAAGGGCTTTCTCCCCGAGAATCTAGTTTAAGGTCAGACTCTCAAGGGCTCCAGTGACACCCATCCTTACACAATGTCCCACCGGATGGGACTTTGCCCTTCAGCCAGCATCTGTCAAGGTTCTGCCCAAATCATCAGAAATTCCAGCAACCAGCAGAGTTCTGCAGCAAAGATCTGAGCCTGTCAGCACCTGGGGTTACTGAGACGATGCTGCTACATGCCCCACTGATCACAGTTACACTCAAAACAAGATGCTTTTCATCATTTATACCTCAGGCACTGGCTCCTGCCTATTGGTATGGTTTTGCTCCATCACTGTGCTTTTTGCAGGCACTGCTGGACAATCAGTGAACAAGAAGAATGGTCATGCAGGAGGGCATGGTGCCACTTTCATACAGAAGAGATTTACACATAGTTATTCCCTGTTTCATGTGAACAGGGCCATAACTACACTGCCCTGAAACCTTTACTACCAACGGGTACCTTCAGGTTTGAGCTTCTTTCAGGACACAGCTATTGGCTATGATCTGATCTGGGACATCATACCTGAGTTAACTCACACTACGGAGCTATTATGCCATCATGAGAACCAGTCTGAATTGCATCATTTCAAAGCCAGCCAGCCAAATGTGTGGGTTCTACTGTGGCATCCCAGAGACACCAGCATCTCAAATATGGTATTTGAATACGGATTACGTTGCCTATTATGCACACATTGGCTAACATTCAAGCTATTGAGTAGTAAGAGCAACTTGTTCTCATAGGTCCTCCTATACGAGCTTCTGAATTACTCACCATAATCCAGAAAGTGATACAATTATATTTATGACTAATACATAAAATTCAAACAAGACCTTTATTTACATTAGGTTTTCAAGCGGTGGGTGTTGCAACATAGATAACAAAATTTCATACTACATTTTTTATAGCTAATCAGGTTGAAAGGCTGATCTACAGAATCAATTTGACAAAACTGGCTAAGCAGAAAATGCGTCAACTCAGTTTTAGAGTACTCTGTCAATTTTATACCATTTTCTATCGTTCAGAGTATTCCTGATGTCATGGTTATAAAAACAGAACGCTCATGCAGGTTAATTTACAGTGAACTCTAGTAAATTTTATGTTCTTCACTGGTTCAGAAGAGCATGTCAATACTCTCCACCTTGTCTCACAAAGCAATTACAGATCCAAATAGAGAGAAAACTTGACCTATCAGGAGATTTTTAACAGAAAAAAAATGGATTTAGCAAGACAAGGAGTCAGAACTTTCATTGTGTGACTGACTGAATTATGATCTCTCATTCTGTAGAAAACAAGTTGTACTGTAAAGATTAATCAAGTTCTTTTATTTCATACTAACATTATGCAGCAACCAATATGAGTGTCTAGGTAAACAAAGACTTTGTGAAATGTTTTGCTGCAAAGCTGACCAGTAATGCACACAAATGATAAAGTCATCAACTCTACTTACTGCCAGAAAATTTAAAAAAAATGGCTTCAGGAGCAAATAACACTGATTCATACTGTACTGTGCTCAAGCACTTGTCAACAAAACCTATTAAGCTACACGGGTGGAAAAAAAATAAAAGAGCAGCTTTGTTATCTTACTTGTGACACCTTATTTAAATTTCAGGCATTACTTCTTTATATCAGCATAAATATGTAGCCTCCTACAAATTTTATGATGTGATTACATACATAAAAATGTTATAGTAGCAAGCAAGAGCTAGTTCAAGGAATTTCAGACTTTGAAATCAGCAAGATACAAAGCTAAAATTCATATGTTCCTTTTCAAGTTATGAATACTTTCACTAAAACATAAATATTTTAACATATATTATTTTTTTCTGACATTCAAAATTGTAAAGTCAATATGGCAGAATTATTGTTAAAAGCACATATTTACAAATATTCTTTTTTCCATACATAAAGTATTTGGCATAATTATAACAATCTTACTGCATACACAACTGTTTGCTTCTTTTTCACATAATGGTACACTCCTTATTAAAATTTACCAATTATGTACAAAAATACTTGAACATTTATTATAGAAAACTTCTATAACTACTGTCAACAGCTTGTAACTGCTGAAGGTTTAATTGAGAGAATATAAAAAAGTGGTCACTTTCTTCCAGTTAAACTATCAACAAATCAAACACAGCTAAGATCAACATGAGCTTCCCAACAAAAGAGGGAGAATATTTTTAACAGTATGATTTAAAATGCAGTTCACACATCTGTTCCCAAGCACATTTAAACAGTCAGTGAAAGAAAGAGGATACAAAACGTACATATAGAAGGTGCTTTTTTTCCTTCCCCTCCACATTCCTATGTCTTCGCAATAGCTTTCCAGAGCTCTTCAGATGCCAGTCACTAAAATACAACCTAAGGCCAAACACCATTCTCCAACAATAAAGGTGATGATGATGAACTCAAGCTAAAAAGCAAATCAAAAACCTGGCTCCAATGGCACATACACATCTGAAGAACTGTTCAGATTTTTGCTAGATTTTTACAAAATTATGAATGACTTTTGCAATTTGCTTTTGAAATATATGGATCAATAACCAGCAATTTTGTATTTTTAAAAATTTGCTCGTTTAGTCAATTGCCTTGATACTAGTCAGTATTGATTCTTGTACACAAGTTAAACAAACAATTCATTTGTACCAATTTCATACACAGATGTATTCTAGGGTGAACTTTCAAAAACAGCAGAGAGCCTTCACTAGCAAACTGCTAGCTAAAAAAAAAACCTCCAAAACTAAAACAACAAACAGTAACAACAAAAAAGACATGAACTGAAAGAATAAAAGCAAATTGCACCTCAAAAATAAAAGGGATGTGTCAGGTACAGTAATAGACTAATGGCACAAAACCGTATCAGGATTCACCAGAACGGTGCTGTATGCTGAATGAAAAACAGGTATTTTTCCATCTTAAAAATAACATAAACCAAGTGTGTGTTTCAAAAATTCCAAACCACATTCTTACAACCGTTCTCTGCCGTATAACTTGCATTATATCTCAGTTTTTCCACATACATTTGAAATGACCAACCTGTTCATCAGATAAGAGAAACGACTTTCAGCCTACTTGCAGAAACATCCTAGCCTACAGACTACTTCGTTTGAAAGCGTGCATTTATCTCTAGTAGTAAAGATCCAGTCACTATATTCTGCAATTTGTAAGAAGCATTCAGCTAGCTCAGATGAGAGCTGTAGGGTTTTAGATTTAATTTAAAAAAAAAAAATAAAGTACAAATAAAAGCATTTATCAGTATTCACCACCATGAAATTAAAAAACAAAATCCTCTCATTCATGCTTCCTGTATCTGGCAACGTAAATTAGTAATTTCATTTCAAATGTGCAACATAATATTAATAAGCATTTCAAAATTACTCAAAAGAAAAGGTGGACAAAATATTAAAGTGCCTAACTAAATGAGTTTTACCATTTTCAAAAAATATTATTTCTTAAACAGGAAAGAATGGGTTGCAATTAAATATAAAAGTGGCTTCTCATAGCTGAGAGACTTTGCGGGGCAGAGGCCTGGGCCGGGGAACCTGCTCAGTCCTCCTGCTGCTGTTTTCCAGGTTGTTTGGCCGAACCAGCTGGGGCTTGGGTGGCAGTGCCGGGGGCTCTGCGGCGGGCGGGATGGAGAGGCTGTGAGGTAGAGGAACAGGTCGTTTCAAAGTCCGCTCATACACGCTGTAAGGTGGCGGGGTTTTGCTTTCTTTTCTCACAGGCTCCTCAGAAATGCTGTAGCTTGGGACAGTCACTGCTGGCTCGCTGCCTTGGCTTTCAAAGCCTGATGTCTCTGATGTGCTACATCGGCTGAGTGAAGAGATGCCGCTGCTGTAACTCCCTGACAGCGCCGGGGAGTTGGAGATGAGCCCCGGGGAATGATACTCCACTGGAGACGGTGTGAATGATTGCACAGACCCCTGCTCAAAAGAAAGGGCACAAAAAGAATTTACCTGGTGAATATGAGAGAGAACATTATTGTGCTCAGACTGAAACTACACACAGATACAGTGCATGTACTCTGAGCTTTGATAAACAGAAATGGTTGTATCCCTGTTTAATAATGATCTGGCAAGACACTGATAAAAATTCATTTCAATAGTGCCTGGGTACACCTTAGACAGTGCTCATGCCAGTAATTCATGTAAGTGGAAGTAAAATTGTATTTTAATGTTATCTAACTATCATAATACCCTGGAAAAATCTGGAAGCCTTTAGAATGCGCCCTTACTTTTCCCAGCTGTAAGCGGAATGCATCACCGGATGCAGGGCATACCTGGAGGTGTCCTGCCCCCTAACGCCAAAGCCCAGCCACTGCTGCTACTGCAGGATCTCATATCACAAATTCAGTGTCCAAAGCTTTTTTGCACAGCTTTTAGTGCATTGCCATGCAGTGAAAAGTGCATTTACATTGTGGCATCATTTCCGAGTGTACCGTAACACCGTGTCAGAGGGGTAGTGCAAAGCAGGTGTCAAGGTACGAGCTGCTGCTGGGCACCAGCCCCCTTCAGCTGCTGCTCCTGCTCCCATTCGGGGGCAGCAGCAGCCTGGCAGGAGGTGAAGGCATCACCACCGTTCCTTTCCCCCATATCGCAGGTGTTCCTCAGACACCCAAACACAACACCTCATATAGAGGGCACAGGTGGCCAGTGGCTGCACTGGCGGCCTCACAGCTCAGTGGGGGATGGTGAGGGACAGGGAGCTGAGGGCGCAAGGAGCAACAACAGTGCTGACAACGAATAAAAGGCAGGGACAATAAGGTCTATCTAAAACCATTGAGCAGTTCTATTCCAATGAAGCAACTTTAATTGAAAACTCTAAAAGGTTAGTCCACACTTTCCAAGTTGAAAAGTTTTTGCAACATATCTGGAGTCATCTGAGACAATCCAGACTTATTGGCCTCATGCCTCAGACTAAAAAAGGGACGGAAAAATCACATTAAAGACAAATTTCTCACTCCAACTCTTGTTAGACTGGTTGTTGCTCAGTTGCTCAGCTTGAGGGGAGAGTGTGAACCATTCAACAAAGGATGGGAGTGGAGGAAGAGGAGAGGGGCAGGGATGTACAGAGCTGACTGCACTGACTTTATGCTGTTGAGATAATTTTAGTTATCCATCTAGGACTGGATCCACAGAGCACTGAAATCAATGGAGAAAAGAAATCTTCATTTATATCAGTGGGTTTTGTACTAGGATGGTTTTCTCTGGCAGCACAGTGTTGGAACAAAGGCTAAAATCTGAGCCCTGTATATGGCTATGGAAAAGCAGAGCAAGTTTTATTTAAAACTCGATACCTGGTGAAGACATTTCTGACATTTTGAGGAGCCTGTTTAACTACTTGTCTCATGTTCCATTCCTATGTATGTGAGGAGGCTGCAGCTGCACTCCTACTCCCACAAACATCCAGGGTCAAGGTTTTCAAATAAGTTATGTGTTTGGCTCCAGTTCCAAGAACACTTGACACTTGGATTAAGTGACCATACATAAGATTTAGGACCTTTGCTTTTGTCATTCAGAACAAGAGCAAATATGTGTAAAGCCTGCAGGGATAAGCACTTGGTTCCTGACAACAGTGCAAACTGCTTTCACCAGTAGCAAGTAACAGTCTAGACACCAAAACAGTCTGGAAATTCATGGATGCTCAAAGGGAGATCCAGCAGTTCTCAGAAGTATTTTGGGCCAGCATTCCTCTTCCAAGCAGCATTCCAGACTTTGGGTGTAAAATGCTTAAATTCTGTCCAGACCTTTAGAAGAAGAATGTTGGGACGAGCTTCACACATCCCTAAGAGTCATCAGTACTGTGTCCATTCAGGAAAAAAAGAAGAGTCACTCATCTTTGTACAAGGTCCTAAGGTTTTAAAGAGGTTCCTAGTATGCAATTGGGGCAAAACCTGGGATTGGTGCTCACTTAAGCAGAATGGTAATAGGACTATGGGGCACTCTGATGGCCAGCAGAATGGCTTTGTGTTGAATTTGGACCCCTGTGCAGACATAAGTAGAAATGTTACAGGCATATGGGAAGGCAAACAGGAGACTGACTAAGGACTTGTAATTAGGGACATCAAGGGGAAAGAAAATATTTTAGGGTGCTGTTTTCCTCCTCAGGCAGTGTGTACTGTGCAGTATTAGTCCCACATTGGGTTGCTGAGGGGTCTCCTTGGCAGGGCTGCCTTGCTTTGCCCTTGGACCTGAGTGCCTGAAGCACCAGTCATGCTCCTTTTCTATTTGCTCTCCTTCCACGCTGTTGACTCTTGTACTTCTACCTGCAGAATTATCTCTGCTTCAGTGGGGTGGCAGAGGCTATCCCTGAGACCAATGCCATGCACTCTGCCAACACCAGGGCTTGCCTGAAATAAGCAGCCTGTGTCTTTGTGTCCTCCAGTGCTGTGGAAAACACAGATTTCTCAGTCAAATTTTCCAACAAAAAAGCAGGTACAAAAAACACATGCAAATACCTTGAAATAGAAATGAAACCTCAGTTTAGCCTGCATCTCAAATCGCTTTTAATATTTAACTGCCAGAGAAGAACCAATGCTTATTCACAGCCTATGCTTAATGTTTCCAACTGGCAAGTGTCAAACTACTTGCGACTTCTTACACAACCTCCCTGGATCATTCTGTAGAGGAGATGGATATTAAAATGATTGAAGCAGGGCTTACTCTCTAGCACATCCTCTAATCTAACAGTTCTGAATGCTAGAAGTATAAGAGGAATGGGTAACACAACATGTTCTCCTTCGCTGGCGCCTCCCCTTCTTTGACTGTTTGAGATAGAATGCTGGTTTTTGTATAGATATATGATAAGAAAAAGAAAACATTATATAATCTCAAATAATGTACATGAAATATATACCATCTACCCCACAACACACAAGATCTGTCCCACAAAGACAATTCTGTGCAATAAGACAGTACCTTCATCGGTGATCTGCCAGCAGGAGAAGGGGAAATGGAGGCTATATGTCTTGCTGGTGATGCTGTAAATTTAGAAATATTTCAGTGCACTCTTGACATTACAATTTTCACTAAGAAATCTTTCTAAGTAGACAGGAGATAATTCAATGCATAAATATTACCTCTGTTTCCCTTTAGGTACTTGGCCAATAGCTGTAAATAGTTTTAGAGATTTTGTTTATTTTACTTTGTTCTCAGGATTATCTTCCAGTATAACCAAGTATAAGAAATTTCTGCATCTGCCTTTTCTGACAAATTTTATATCACTGTAAATTGTTTTATAATCTACCAAATGATAACAAGTTAAAAAGAGTCAGTAGCAACTTTTTCCTTTTTGTTCTTGAATATCTTATGCATTTGTATGTCAAATAAGAAAAAAAGAAAATACAGAATATACTTCAATATTTATCTGTGAATATACTAAGAAACATGCCTGGAGAAACTCAGATGCATAATATACAAAAAGTTTATTCACTCCTTTGAAAACAATTATATTTATAGTATCACTTGAGCAGCCTTTCTTTTAAATATTTTATTAATAAATAATTTAAAAAAATATTTTATTAATTTTTATTAATCTTTTGAAAGGCAAAATGGTTATAGTAACAGAACTCATGTACTTGCATGATTGCTGTGCTTTTTCTGGCCAGTAAGATTCTTTGTGGTTAATGATCATTTCTGATTCCTAACCTCCAATTCTCATAAAATCAGAAGACTAAATGTGATCATCCTCCCTAGTACTAGCATGAAATGTCTGAAACAAATCATTCATTAAGTGAAGGGGCAGAGTATTGGAAAATTCAGAGAACATTAATGACATGAAAATACCTGCAGAGGCAGCTCTACAGCCTTTCAGGTAAGAAATCAAATAATAAATTAACCTGCCCAAGAAGTTAAACATTAAACAGAGTGGAAAGAATCTAAGCCCTCAAGTACTGGAGCTTTATCTGCAATGTCCATTAACTCACCAGTCTGTGCAGGTCTTGGTGGCACAGGAGGAGATACAAGCTTTCCACTTTCTGATGTGTTTCTGGCTTCCTTCCCACTATCCAGGCTCCAGCTGCTAGGGGCAGTGTTTACAGCTGGAAGAGAATGAAAAAGCTGTCATAGGCATCAACACTTCCAGTTCTCTGACTTGCTTTTATCCATGAGGGTAACAATACACAGAGTGAAAATGCCAAACAACTCAATGAGCATGCCCAAAAAGCTCTCGTGATTACATCTGCACTTGCAAAGCTCTTAAATAGCAGCTGTCAATCTCCTGGTTGCCTGATGGATGCATCTGGCCCTCAGGTCAGTTTGTGACTGTACAGCAATGGGGGCCATCAACAGCAGCACCAGCTGAGATTGCACTCTGGGGCACTGTAAATCCAACCACAAAGGGAGAAAAGCTTGAAGCCTGTTAATATAATCAGTTTATCTTGCACCAGACTATTCAGAGGTTTTGAGGAAGAGGGGATAGACTATTCATAAACTGTTTCATTAACTCATTTTGTACATGGAAGGGACTAGAGAAAGGAACTCGCCAAATTCCTATCGACCTCCTTCATAAAGCTTTCCGTTTTTAACAGTCATTTGTTGCCTGCAGAGACTACAAATTCAGAATTGAAAGAAGGTGGAAAGAAGGGCACAAAATGTAGAGAGTACAAACAGGAAGAAATTAAAAGTGTCTGACAGAAAAAAACTATCAAATTAGGAAATTATTATGAATGGGGAAAATTTCTGTACACTGTTTACATTCGTGGTCAAGGATCTCTTCTTGATCATGTAAATTGACTATCACCTTGACATGCATAAAATTGGCTGTTTGTCTGTGTTACCTTGACCAAATTCTATGACTTTAACTGAATCATCCCATAAGGTCTGGAACAGCTTCCCTGATAGGACTGGATTATCCCATGTCATCAAGTCACCAATATTGGAAAGAAGTCAGACAGAGAGAAAGACGGCATTTAACATGGACAGGACAAAAGCTAATTCAAAAAACAACTTTCATTACACTTCCTGAAAAAAAAAAAGGAGTTGAAAAAAAGCTGCTACAAACCTCCCCATTCATCTCCCAAATACACCACTAAAAAAAATCCCTTATCTTAAAAGCCTCAAACCTCTTGCCCTGCCATGACAGTTTCCTTCTTGTTTACTTGTTTCAGTTGTGAGAATCACATGCAAGGACACCATGCTTATTTACAAAGATTAAACCAAAAGCAAAGTATTGTTGCTAATTGATAATATCAATTATTGCTACTGTAGCAACACTGAGAGCTCTCAGAACCCCAACCCCACTACACACCAGACTTAATACAGTAAGTACAGTAAAAATAATACTGGTCTCATATCTGAAACAATATTGTTACAGTATAATCACACTTTAGTTGACCCTGTAATCAGTGCACAGAATAATCTGTTTTCTAGAGGATCATTTTGCTTTGTTATGGCCAAAATATGCAATACAGCATTTGCTTTTTATTGTAAGCTGTCACCTAACAGTATTGGCTTTGCCCTCATCCTAAAAATCCCTTGGCACCAGACCTAGGTACTTGAAATGCTTTAATCTCTTGACAAGCCATTTTTTTTTGTTTTAAATCATCCAAGAAGTCAGTTCTTTGGACTGCCAAAGCCTTCAGGAGAGAATACTTAATTTTAATAATTCTATGATGTGCTTGGCTGCATATGCCAGTGGAAAAGTTTTCCCATTTCCATGTTGAATTATTTCATATGTTTTTCAGCCCTGTGAAAAAATTCCACTTGTGTTTTCATATAAATTTGAACACAAAAATGGATATTAAAAACAGCTCTTACTATAGAAAATCTGATTCCTGGTCACACTTCTTATTACAGTACATTCTTAAAACAGTTACTTTCTATACACTTATTTTACTGTATCCTTTATTCAGCATTCCACAAAGATACCATAATGAAATGATGCAGCATACTATAGATGTGAGGCACATAATGAAATCATGGCACAATAACTGTGCCAAAAATATTGGATTTCCCCATGCACAACATTACAAAAGGCAATAATTTTTCTATGGAAATGCATATATTTCTCATTTACTCTAATTAAAAACAAAATCCCCAAAAACCAAGAAACCACAAATTGGTGTTTTCACTCAGTGTAACCAAAAGCACACTGAGTTATATTTGGTAAAGAGGGCTTGTAGGTACTTCAAACTTCAGGACTCTGTCTGTCTCTTTACCTTCTCTGTGCCCCATTCTCCAGAAGCTGGCTTTTCACCCCATATGTCGTTCTTGAGAAGCAGAAAGGACAGTCCTCACAGGCAGCCTGCTGCAACCTGCTGCTCCATCACCCCCTCCCCCAAACTTACGGTCCTTTTTTGAGTGCAAAGCTCAGTTCAAACACCATGTTCTCCCCTTTTTGACAAAGTGTTTTGAAACTTAGATTTGTTAGCATAATTTATTAGTTGAAATGTTTTGACATGTGGAGATGACAGTATGCACTCAAAAGAATTGGCATTCTACAGGAACATGATGGAGTAATGACATTTTCATTCTTCCAAGATTGGTATGTTGCAGCATTTCCACTCACCTTTGTCAGAGCCAGGCAGATTGGAATCACTTCGTGGCAAAGCACCATCTCCAATATGATTAAACAGCATTCTCTGTAAATTGAGAACAGCATGGTTTACACATAGCTGCTGCTGTATTTCAGTAGCCTTTATGAAAACAAATATATTTTTGTTATTATCCCCCTTCCCACAGGTCTGCTTTGGAGGTAGAGTGATAAACATCACATAAGAACATAAACAGTTTGATAGAAGTATGTGTATACAGATAGGGAGCAGATCAGTTTTCTGAAAGCTGTACACACAGAAATTGGAACGAGGATTATAATGTACTGAGTTCTGACAGTTTCCAGGACCTTAAAAAACATAATAAAGCTCTTTCCTAAAGTCATATTTTGATAGAATACTACACGAATGGAAGGATAGATTTGCAATAATTTCATTACAGAATCAGGACCTGAAGATCCTGAAGACAATATTCAAGTTATGCTTCTAAAAAAAGCATTATGTATTGTTTGCCAACCCTGGCATTTTTGGCAGCAGTCTTCTTACTTATCTTGTGGATAAGAGTTGACCCATAAAGTGTGTTTTTCTTTCCTTTTCTTAATATACATTTTGTTTAAAAATCACAGTAATGTCTAAAAAAAATTTAAAATTCTACCAGTTATTTGTTTTGACAGGGGTCACTCATTTGTCTTGAAAACATACGTAAACAACATACAGTCAATTCTACAAGTAATTATGATGTATTTTCCAGAGGAAATGGGGACAGATAAACTCTACTTTTTCTTCTGACTTTTTTTTTCTTTTAAAGCCAGATCAGATGATCAGTGAAATCCAAATAAAATCCTGTTACTCAATCTTTTCCAGTGTTCACAGGGGACCATGCCAAGTTGGTGGGGCATTACACTGTGGTTCCACAGGATGGCAAACCCAGCTGCAAAGTAATCCGATATGTTGTAGCTTCATGTTAAAAAGTGAAGAACAAACATTGTGCCCAATTCAACTCCACTTTAAACATCTCAGAGACAGAATGCTTTGGCCAACTTTGAGCTACACTAGGTGTGCTGTATGTCATACTAGAGTTGTACTGGATCAGGTAATATCAGGTATATGAGGTATAACTTTTTCTGGAGTTACCATTAAACTGAGGTGGTGTAGCTACATATGTACTCTAATGTGACAGAAAATGTGCTTATATGTTCCTGCCTGGCCTGGATTGAATGTTCACTGCCTAATGAGTCCACAGTGCACTAGGATGTGGTGGGCAAGTGTTGAAGTCTGTTTTCTGTTCTGAAAGTAAAGAGCATAGGCTGAAAAGGCAGCTGAAATTGGAGGAGATAAAGAGACAAAAACTGAATGAAATACAGAGAAACAGGACATACTAAAAAGAATGAGATATAAAACCATATGGAAGAACAAGAGCAATCACAAGATGTTTAATGACAAGCAAATAAAAACCCCAAAAATGTGAAATTCAAAAAGCTTCATTAGGAAGAATAATAGTGCAAAAACTAAGGAGGCTGTTGACCATTGTTGACTCAATGACAGCAAGCATTCCTCTTCAGAGTATGGGAAGAGCTGGAGAGACACTGTACAATCATTCAGCCAGAGATCACAAAGCAAGCACATATGGATGTAGACTAAAAGCAGCTGTACATAACATTGCACATGAATTTCAGTGAGGAAGTGGATGCAGTACTGCCGTTGTCTTGCTCTATGAAGTCCATTAAACTTCCTTAAATAAGGGAGCTGTGGCCTGAAAGACTTGTGCATGCATTTGCCTGTGTATCTCATGATTCCCAGTTGAAACACTAATGTGAAAATTGCTGGCATTAAGTTGTAACAAAGTAATTCATAAATGGGCAGTCCTTTCCTCTAGGTGTGAAGCTTCAACCAAGGCTGTTGAAGTTAACTGGTGTTAGAATGAAAGTAGAGAGGACAAGGAGCAGTTTGAGCACCTAAATTCTAATTAGAGTTGCAGGTAATTCTAAGATATCTCCTTACAATTGTCCTGAGGATTTATTTTCCCCTTCTTTATCAGAAGGCAGAGAATCAGGATTTTGTTTCTGATCACAGTCCATTTTTACTGCTGTGGGAACAGTGCACAAGAGAAAGAAATTTCACCTTTCCCCAGAAAGATATGCTCATTTATGGTTATAAGGGCAGAAAGAAACAGTCAGACCTTCTCACCTTTGAAACATACTTCACTGTATGAGCAAGTTAATTTTCTACTTACCCTCTCATGGGACACTGAGGGTAGAGACAGATTGGGAGATTTTCCTGCTGGGCGAGTCTCAGAGAGAGCGGAGACTGGGCCTACGAGCTCCTCAGCCTCCCTTATGGAATCTCGGATAGAGTGGGGGATAGAAGTCGCATTCCACTTGGCAAAGCAAGAGTTTGTAGTCTGGGAGCAAAAATGGGATAATTTTTCTTTGCGGCAAACTATAAAACCGCTGTATTTAAAGAGCATCTCCTGATTTGTCTTGTATGTTGTTTTGGCTTTACTACTACTGAGAAAGTGCCCAGTAGATATACCTACTGTAAGTAGTTCCTGAGAACTGTCTTTAAGTCTGGCTAAGCTTCAGTATTACTTCTTAAGCCCTCAGGTAATAGCATGAGGACTTAAACAGAAAAGAGATTAAAAACTAAATAAATACCCAATTCAATAACTGAAGAAACAATGGACAAGAAAAGAACTAATGAGAAAACAAATAATTTCTAAAATAAAAGATCCTGGAGTCGGTTTTTATCAGAGGCAAAACTTCTGGTAGACATGAGAATGTTGAAAGGAGAGCCTTTAATACTGTACTTATGTTCTCATCTTTCTCAGCTTCAGCAAGAGGTGCATTGTGTGATGGCAGGGATTAAAACAGCAGCTGTATTAAATGAAAGCACTTTAGGAAAATAGGTCCATTAAGAAGAAAAGATGAAATAAGGATTCAATATTGGCCAGCTCACCAAGCTCATTCTGCATTTCACAATACACAGAAAAAATACACATTTCATACAGGCCTATGTAACAGTATTTTAAGGTAAGAACACAAGTCATTATTTTCTCTGGAGTACCAAAATGTCTATCATTTTTTTCTGAAACTACATTGAAAAATAGGAATTGCCACATGGAATGGGTTATTATCTCACAGTGGCTAGGATTAGCTTTCTCAGAAGAAATAAAGGGGAGCTCAACAAGGATAACTGCCATGATAACAGTTTATCTTCTTCCCTAGATTGGACAAATGCTGTTCCATACAAGCAGGCTGTGTCATCTGGTAAGCCTTTGCATCTTTCTCTCACTGTAGTGAGTAAATGTAAAGAAACAGACTTACACCTAAAGAAATCAAGCAGAAATGTGATCAAGTACTATATATTCTATTCACATCTCTTACATCCATCTTAGAGTATTTGCTTATAAAAACATAAAAACTCCCTTGAAAATTAACAGCAGTGAACAGACACTGAATCTTTTCAATGTCTAACATGCGCCTTTATCGCCTGCTGAGCTATTTGTGCTCTGAGGACACCCAACAAACTTCTTACCTGCGAAGTTTCCGAAGGAGTAGGGTAGATGGCACTGCAGGGCCTCTCTCTGGGAGACAGGCAAGAGTTTTCTCGGGAATGCTTATGTTTGTCAGACAACAGAGGAGAAGCTAGAATATAAATGTGGTTAAATTCATGCTGTGAAACTCAGACATTTCAATTCTATGCCTTTGACAAAAAAAAATCCTCTGTACCCAATAATTCGGATTCCTCAAATAATTGGCTAAATTTGATGTCTGATCAGTGATACCATGCAGAAATTCAGCTGTGTAAGGTACCAAGAGTCATATATTTTACCACAGGAGATGAGCACTGACCTCTGGCACTGGATGGAGCAGAACTGGTCACATTAGGTGAAGCAGAATGAGTAGAACTCAGGCTTGAGGTAGACGGACTAGGCTGCATATAGAAGAGATGCTCTTGTTACCACACCACACTTACTGGTTTGGAAGACAAAAATTTATAGCATACTTTTCACTAGAACAAAGCAACTTGTAACTTCCAAGAGTAGTTTACTAGTAATTCAAAATAGCATTAATCTAACTACACAAAGAGGTAGTAAAACACTAAATAAATAGACAGGTAATTAATACAATAAAATAATTACATCACAATGTGACAGCTAGACAGAAAAGTCCATGTAAGGACTTTGCATCATAGTCCACTGCTACTTATTACATTTGTAAAAAATTAATGCTCTAATTTAAACAAGAGAAAAGAGCTACATAAAAAAAAATATTTCTAAGTTAATGATGTTAACATCCCATCTAAACATTTGGTTATTAAAAGAAGTATCATCAATAATTTGAGATTTCTCAATGAAATAATAGAAGCACTAATTTAGTAAGTAGCCTTGTAAGAAAGATTCTGGATAGTTTGAAGAATGACAGTAAATTATACCTGCATGTTAAAAACTTCATCAGAGCTTTCTGACTGCCCAGTGATGTTGCTGACTTCAGCAGAAGCTTGGGATGACAGCGATGAGGATGAATACCGATTGACGGCGGGGTAACTCAAGGGGCTGTTATAGAATAATTAAATAAAAAATGGTTAACTCTAATTGTCAATCATAATTTCTCATGTGAAAATAGAGCATTATTACTAATCTTTAACATTTAATTGGGGAACAGCAGGGGAGGGTGTGGCAGGATGGTTTTCACTGCCCCCTCTCTGCTCCCAAATCTTATCTGCTGATGCAAAGATTAGGGGACCATCTCCCCCTAAGATTCTTGGAGCCAGCTGTGAGCTCTTTGCTAGGAAGGCAGAATACACAAGATAAGTGACTGACAGACACAAGGATTTTACAATATAAAAGACCACTGTAAGCTCCAAAAATCAGACAGCAGCTTGGTTACTTCTTGAAATGCACACACTGTCCTTTCCGACATACTTAAGATGTCAGTATGTCGTTTTTGTGCTTCTCTTCTAGAAGTTGAGAGAAAGAAATTGGTAAGTTACATTAATTTCTAACCTTACCATTTCTTTGCTATAGGTACCTTTTATTATTGTACACTATTTATTCTACTAGTAGTATCTTTTTTTTGTTGTTTATCCTGTGTAGTAAGAAGTTTTGCTTAAATTCTGGTCTCATATGTGTTTTCTTGTGACCACTACAATAAACCATTCCATGTTGTAATAATCCTGATCGATCATAACTAAAGAACCAGAGAGAATGCATAGTTTTGGAGTGCAGGCCACTCCAAGAGAATTAAAACCCATTTAAACTCTCTCATATTCATAACAGAGGGGAGAGAGAGAGAAAGGACAGGGAATATATATACCAGCTATTCTAGGCTCAACACACTTCAGGCAGAACATACAAGAAGTCATGCACATAATACAAGTATTTATGGGTCATTTTCCATGAGTAGCAAAAATACATCCATTACTAGCATTTAACTTGCCTCCGTCGTGGAATTACCCTGGCAGCATCAGGGCTCATAGAAACAGGTATGGAATTCCGGCATACACGAGGACTTCCATTTGGGAAATGCACAGGGCTAGCTTGTACACAGGCAGAAAATTCCTGGTGAGTTATTAAAAGAAGATTAATTTAAATGAACATAATATTATTAAGCATTTTGTAAGATACAGATATGTAGACAACTACATATAAATGTAGTTATATCTGCATTTCGGATCACCTTCATCATTAGTATCAAAAATATTTTAACTTTTCACTGACGACAGTAAAATATGACTATTAGTAAAATGTGACTACTTTTCTTGGCACAGTATGGAAAATTCATGTTTCTCTTTGCTTTGTGGTACTACAAGAAGGCTACAAGCTGTAATGGGGACAAACAACCAAAAGATGTCACTGTTTGTTGCTTGGGAAAATGAACCAACCCTTAGTGCAGTCTCCTGAACAGTCTCCTGGTCTATCCATGCACCTCCTCACATACCTGTATTCCCAAGCTTGACTTCATCACAAAGAACTGATCCACCAGCTTTTTGTGCAATGGCCTCATGTCCTGCGGCACCACCTTCTCATGCACTGCCAAGCCAAATTCTAGAATCTGGGCCTGGAGAAAGGCAAAAATTTATTTTTGATCCATTTTCTTTAAGTGTTCATCATCAATTCGGATACTAATTAAAAAAAAAAAAATCAATCACAATGCACATTGCCTTAAAAGCATCTATCTAAATCCCTGAAAGACCTGTAATCAAACAAGGCCTAGGACCAAAAGCAGTAACATGCAAGACTATTTACATCTCTTCCCATTCAACTTTCCCAAAGGTTTCACCTATGCAAATTCAGCTGCAATATTAAAAATCACTATGGATAACATAGTGAAAAATCTGACTAAATGGCAACTTTGCAAAGGAGCAGTTCTAAATTGTAAATAAAAGCCATTTTCTATATGAACAGCTGTAAAAACCATGAAACAAGAGCAATGGTCACATCCACCAGAGATGCTGTAATATATTTGCAATGAAGTCCATGGTTCCCCTCTCCTATTTCAACTCCCCAGAGACTTCCAAAAGTGGTGGCTTGATTCTTGACACAAGGCATGACAGGCTTCAGAGTTACATTGCTAAAACTTTAATCTTGCTCAAATTTGGTCACACGCACTCAGAATGTTGAATTGGTTACACGAGAAATCAGATAAACTCAAATTTAAAAACAAAATAGCTACAGAGTTATGTAATATCTTTGGATGAGAGCTCCTTGCTGATGTTTTCAGGCAGCCTGTGAGCGGGCACGCAGCTGCACAGCATCCCTGACCTCGGGTCAGGACTGCAGCACATCCATCCACACTCATATCCTGGCCCTTCCAAATGCTCTGTGTTAAATCATCTGTGAGTGCCAGACAGGGTTTAACTGCTATTGCTTGGAATCCACATTTTTGTTACAGGAAGTTATTAACTCCAGTTTTAGATTATAAAGATTAGTGAGATTGACTATAGCTTGAAAAAACAAAATCACAATGTAAATTACTATACATTGTCTAAGTGAAATTCAAGTGAGCTCAGTGAATCTATTCTGATTTATACAGTCTGAGGATCTGTCACTCGGCTGCTGTGACCAAAAGATACCACAATGCTGATGAAAAATGGAATTTCCATCTTGCCAAATTCCAATACTGTGACCTCTTTATTCCAAGCCAGCAATAAAATTTGAAATTTCAACATGCTGCATAGAACAAAGATAGGTAAATGTCAGCTAAAAAAGCCGAAATATTAGTAAGAGCTTTGATTAAAAAACATTTTAGCCTTTTCAAATGGAAACACTTCATATTTTAGGCTGGTAAATTGTTGTCTTCTAAATGAATGGAGAAATAATATAAAAAACATACAATGCATACACTACTCATGTGCTTAATTTAATCACTTTGCATTTATTTTGCTGACTACCTACTTTGCCAATTACTACTACTAGGTATCTTGCATTGCAATAAGATTTTGAATGCTTT
The DNA here is from genome assembly GCA_013398175.1 of Climacteris rufus. NCBI lineage: Eukaryota > Metazoa > Chordata > Aves > Passeriformes > Climacteridae > Climacteris > Climacteris rufus. The sequence goes on from VZRZ01007964.1 coordinate 138,905, forward strand.
TTTGCTCTTATGGCAAACCTTACAGTGAAGATATTTTTCTGCAATATTGGTAAAATACAAATCCTTGCTGAAGCCATTGATAAAATAATGTGTATTCTGTAGTACTGATAAAATATTTTGTGTAAATATTTATGTAGGAGCATGACAAGACAGGCCTCTCACTCAACCTTTATTTTTCACAAAATAATTTGAAGTGATTAAAGTGATGACAGAAAGGACTAGGGAAAAAATATTAACATGGCCCAGAAACCTGCTGGTACAGAAAGTACTCTCTACTTGGAATCTATTTCAGAAAACACTGAAGATCACAGGGCAATTATTAACCTCTGATATTTTTTATTTTACCTGGGGACACTTTTAGCTAGAACAGCTGAGCAGGTCACCTTGTCAGTCTTTTCCCCACTTTACCTGCTCAAGCATCAGTTCCCTCAAGCGTGTGATCTTCTCTCCATCCTCTGGATGGTTCAAGACGTATTCTTTGACAAAGAATGCCTAAATAGAATAAAATTACAAAGTAACACAAAGTGAGTAGCAACATACCACTTTTGTTTCTTTTTTAAAAAAACAAGTTTCTAGTAATATTTTCAAATATTTTCAAAGTTCCTTTCTGTTGCCCTGACTTTTGCAGTTCTGGATGTTGTCATTCTTTTGTAGCTAGTTTCTCACATTCTTCTATGTAAACATAGCCATGTTATTGTAACTGTATCTTATCATTTGCATTCCTTTCTCCTGGACACAGAACTTTGATGGACATTTCCTTTGACCACTGTGATTGAGGGAGGAAGAACTTATTTCCTCCAATGAATAGTGATTTCTAAATGTATATAAAATAAAGAAGGCAGGTCTTGCTCCCCCTTTCCTTCTCTCTCCTCCTTGCTGGTAACAGGTGTCTCTGTCTCTTCTTTCGTGTTCGTTACTGCGACACCTTTCGACTGCAGTAATGGATAATATGTGTTAAGTAAGTAATTAATCACATATTCATTGGTGAAGACTATAGACAAAAAAATGTATCCACTTAAATGGAATTTATGAGTTGTTCAATATCTAGGACAGATCCTGAAGCAAATTCTGAAACCTGCAAATCAGAGTTGAAACCAAACACAGGTCACCTGAACTAAGTATCTCTTCCCCAGTATTGTGATATATAAGTTTCAAATAGTTACAAAGAGTTTGATTTTCCTCTCTTTTCCTACTAGGAACTTCATTACTCCTTAAATGTAAACATGTTGACAACAGATTTGAATTGTATGCTATTATATACATTGGACCTGTGATATTATCTTCTTATTTAGTCAACATAAATAATGTTTTGAAGAACTCACAGTGACAATGATGTCAAAAAGATACACTTTGCACTTCAGGAGCATCTGACCAACATCCAGGTGTGTTTGTGAGCTTACATGACTTTCCAGTCTATCTGCAATGTTCAAATTGCACCAGCTACAATAACCCAAAGTCATTTTACCCACAGCAGTGGTCTGGACATAGCACTCCCTCAGTTTGTCCAAATTGCATCTTTCTTAACATAGCAGCTATTCTCCCCTGCAAGGGGATTATATTGAATTTACAACAATTCTTGACAGTACATTTATTTTACATGGTCCTTTCACTGCAGATAAGTAAATTATAAGAAGTGATATTTACACTGTTAAAAGGAGCCCTCTGAAACTTGCTAAAATCCCAAACCCCAAACTTCTGCCAGCTGATGGGGCTTTTTTTCCCTCATCTACAAGCTTAATGTTCTTCCAATATCAAGCAGGTAGTGTCTCAGTGGTTTTGGATTTATACAGATCTATAATTAGACCTGAGTTAGAGATGTAATGATCTAACTTCAAACAAAATCGCAAATACTTATCAGAATTTGACTAAATCCAGTAACATTTTTGGAACCAATGGTTTCCAATAATTAAAGGGCCTCTACTCTTCTAGCACTAGTAAAGGAGTGAGAAGAAATGCAAGCTATAGTACAAATTGCAGTTAAGAGGTATTAGTGGGCACAAAAACAACTCTCCATGTTTTCCAATAGTGTTTAGACAGTTTTTTTTTTAAATTGGTGGTTCAGCCTACAGCCCTTTTTTAGCATACATAAAGGTGCTGCATAATATCTCTTACTTTTTAAAATTTTCCTGGAGTCTGTTCCTGTATACAAACTAGTGAATGGATGGCTTTAGCAGCTGCCATACCAAGGTGCTAAATATAGGAAAAGATTAAAAAAAAAAAAAGAAAAGAAAAAGGGGGACGAAGGAAGACAGAATCAAGAAGGCAGCAGTCTGGCCAAAGGACACTTCTTAAAGCTTGGAGGTTGCCTGAAGAGAAGGAAGATATTGGTAAAGACATGGTCACTTTTACCTCAAGACCAAATGCTCCAAGACTGACTGAATTTTGAGCTTCATATAGGGCAGAAGGGAAAAACAAGTGAAACAGGTAGACAAGGAAAAGCATTTACAGAGAATGGGATAACAAGGAAGGTAGAAGGTAAGAACTGTCAAAACAACCGGAACACATATAAAGACTGAAAAAGGGACATGCAAAAAGAAGATTTAGGATGAAATGGAAGAAAAAAAGCTTCACAGTTATTGCTAAAAGTTTTGATGTTTACAAAACAAATTGCTGAAAAGTCCTATTTTAGTATAGTGAGAGGCAGAGGGCAAGAGGGAGTCAGAACATCAACACTCTCTAGGAGATCAAGAATTACAGCTAAGGACAAAAATAAGAAAGGAGCAAGCTAGAACCTTTAATATGATTGTGAAGAATGGAAAGCTGCGCAGAGACACCAAGCTAGGTCTGACACTCCTGATTCAAACCAGACATAGTTCTGACATGACTGCATTTCTCCAGGGATTCCCGTCATGGTGCTTGCTTTGCTAAACAGTTTTGTTGTTGTTTAAAGACAGTTGGGAAACATTAAAAATTTTACTGCTTTGCTTTAGTCTCACAATTTTTATAACATTGCAGTTTTGATGACACTAACACTATACTGGACTCAATTTCTTGAAGTTTAATTAAGATGCTGTTTTATCAGATTTAACACTCTTGAGTGAACACTGAATCTCACAGCCTCTGAGACAAATGGACACAATCTTATTCAACTCAATGTTTTCAGAGGCACAACAAGCAGACCCAAGTATTTCATAAGACTAATAGGAGAAAGAGGAAAATCAAGTTGGGCTGCAAAAAATAGAACCAAAACCTTTTGTTTTTACTGCAGTTTCAAAAGTCCACAGAACTTTGCGTAAATACAGCATCCCAAATATTTAAGGTTCTCCTAAGGTGATTCATTATCATTAATAATAATAATAATAGGAATGAGGAATAATGGTTGGAAACAAACCCAGTGTTAGGCATTTCTAAATTATATTTAGTTTTTCTAAATTCCTTGTCCCTCCCCTCCAGTAGCTTTTCTTAAAAACATGGAAAAGAGATACAATAAGGATCTAAAACATTATGATCCTTCAAGATAATGAACTTCTTGTTGAGAATTTTATATATATATATGTATGTAAAAACTAGAAGGTCGGCACAAAATTGTAAATTTCCTACTTGGCCAGAAGCAGCTCCTGTCCTAGAACAGGCAATGTATTAAAATAATATACTTACAATTAACTATTTAATTGAAAATCTCCAAATAAACCACTGAAGAATGCAGGGTAATTGCGAATTGAGTCATTGCTGGAGTAAGTTTATGGTACTATCTGCAGCAAAATGGTTATTTCAATAAACTATACATCTTTAGTATCACTTAACCCAAAACTGCAATATAGGTATAATTATAACTATTATTCATATAGTATTTTCTGTCCTTAATTCATACAGGGAGCTTCATCTGTACAAGGAAAGAAATCGGATCTTCAGTAAACAGAGAGAAAATTGCTTACCTCTTGGTATCTAGAAACTCCACCATTAACTGCTGCATCAATGACCCCATTTAGACACATTGTGAGAGGGTTAATGTTCTGCATCTGTCGAGTTTGACACTGACTAATCAGTGTTCGCAACTGCTGGTTCTTATTTTCCAAGACTTCAATAGCATTCTCAAGGGGACTCATTTCCACCTGAAAGGGGAGTGAGAAACATTGCAAACAACTTAATTTTCAGTTGAAAGATGAAATATATTACCAGTAATTTTTGATTTCTAAAAATAAAACAATGTTATTCTATGTTCTAGAGTACTGGGACAGAGGAAGTTCTCACCTGGGCTACACTCCCTGAGTATATGCTCTGAGCACAGAGAGATTTGGTTTTATCATGTAATCAATGATCCAAATAAACAATGGTCACTCTCTTGTAGATTCATTATCTGACCTTGAGAGGTGACTCAGCCCTTGCTGCAAAACATTCACATACTTTCAGCCAGTGATGAAACTCTTGGAATCCAGGATTAAACTGTTCTGGTAACTTCACCCAAAATGGGCTTGGGGTTGGGGAGCTTCACCCATGGGGTTGGGGAGTTTAAGGGTACAGAGCAGAGAATAAGTATTGATGAGTTAGTTTCTGCACCAAAAGTGAAGTCAGCAAGGCATTATGGATCAGGAATTCAAATGTAAACCTTGAGCTAAAATTGTGATCAAGTTATAGTCAAAGGCAGTCCTTGAACAGGATGTGCCTCTCATCTCTCGAAGGTAAGGAAGCACTTTCAGAGGTAGCATGAACTGCCAGAATAACCAAAAGCTAAGCCATGGGAAGAGTACAGACCTGCAGCTGCTATAATCTATCAAAACATACAAGCACAAATCTGAGTCATGACTTCATATGTGCCCAGGGAAAAAATATTACAGTTTACTTTTGGAAATGGTGACTATAACTGTAACATGATAGTAAACTGAAGGGGGTCATATTAACCTAGTAAGGACTCAGCAGGAGTCAACTAACAAAATTTGTCATGTCACACACAATTTTTTTATTTTTACTAAATTCCATTTTTGGTTTTACTGTAGGAGAATATCAGGATGGTGAACAAATGACATTTTGTTGCTATTATAAAAAAAACACACAACAGAGGTTTAGAGAAAAACAGTTGTACTATGGTATCCTTATATTTAATGGGATTATTCTCAGACTGGCTTTGACAAGAAGGAAAATAGTTATAGATAGTTATACTCCACGGCTCAGCAATTAACCAATCATTTAGAGATCATTATAGGAGAAGCACTCCTCCAAATACAATTGGAGTCTATTTAAGGATTTTCTAAGAAATACAAGAAGCAAGGAGAAGAAATTACAATGTGTCAGTAACAGACTGCTACATTAGACCCTATTCCTACAGGTTCTGTTGAGAAGCTCATGGAGTTTATTACAGTACAGGAACTTGGAGAATGTTTATTTTTTAAGGACACTAAAGGAAATATGAAGATATTTTAAGTATTAAATGTTACATGGTGCTAAGTTTTAAGGAAGTAATTTGCTGACATTAAATGTTGCCTTTAGGTGCCTATTACTGTTCTCAACTTCTTTTTCCTCAAGTGTTTAAATTAGTCATAAGGGTGGTTCTTAATACTTTTCAAGACAAGAGAAATCAGACAACTCAATATACTTCGTAAATAATTTTGGTGTAGCCACCTTGAGATCCTGCTCAAATAAATTACATATAGGTAATAAATTTTGAAGCAGCTAATCAAATAACATATGATTAAGGAAGTAAACCAACCCACAATATGTATGGAAATGAGTCTCGTACTCACCACTTCACGTTTTTCCACTTCAAACCAACGAGATATCCCAGGTAAACTCTGCACCAAGATCAGTGTGGTTCTCTCTACCCACAGACTCTACAATATAAAAAACCAATTTATTTCCTTATTTGACTCTGTATTTTCCTTAATTATTTCCAGTTTTCTTTATGAATACCTTCACTTAAATACTGGTATACATTAGAAAAAAAAGTACTAACATCCAAATTCCTACTGAAATGTTTATCCCATAAGCTGATGACACTCACTTTTCTCCTTACTTTCTAGGTCCTACTATTAAGCAGTAACTTCTGCTGATTCTTCACTCATAAACACGGAATTAATCTTTATTATGTGTCATCCCCAAATCTCCAAAAGTCACTCACAAAGGAATTGGTATTTTATTATTTCTTTTCTGAGCTAACGTCTGAGAAGAGCAGAGTTCAGATGCAGAACAACTTACAGATTGCAGAGTGTGGTAAGCTCTCCTCTGTGAAGCCCTATTTGAGATTCCAGAATGCATGGCTGATGGGATACTCAGATGCACTACTGGTACACTTTGTGCAAGACATTTGTAAAATGACAAATCAACACATAGGATAGTGCTTATACAAAATATATTTATATGCTGTACATTTAAAATGCAGCCTAAACTCAAATTAGAAGACAACAGTGACTCAATTTAGCTAATTTATTACCCTTACAGTTCTTTCCTCTAAATTTATAATAAAATTATTATGGGATAACTAATTTTGTCTTTCTGAATACCAGAATATATTCTGCATCAGAATGTGTTTCTAGTGGGTCAGAATCAAAATTATGCCAAGAGATGAATTTTCAGCATGGCATTTTTATTAGGAGGAACAGGAGGAATTTACATATTGGGAAAGGAACTATTGCTTTTCCCTGAGACAATCTCTAAATTCAGAGGTAGGTTTTAGTCTTGATATCACAGGAACAGGTCATTATGCTGCAGGTTAGTCAAAACTGTCTCTCCCTTGCTCCCTTATCTCTCTCTCTCGAGATAACTTTAGGCAATCCTATCCATATCCCAGATGACCTACTTAACAACGTTTTCCCATCTGCCTTAGAAACTTTTCTGAGACTACTCTGCTCTCTCCAGTTCTGTCTTCTATACATCACAGATGCAAAAAACCAAACAGGTAATTTTTTCACTCACATATATAGCAAGACCTTTGCATGTCCCATATATTTTCCATATAATTTCATTAAAAATAAGAAGTAAAATACTCAAACCTGAGATACCATCTACTCTAGAGAATTTGTTATACCACACTCAGTTGAATAACAGAAATACAGATGATGTTTCAGTAATGCAGCTGTTGTTGATGTGACAAATAAATCCATAGGCCACAAAGATCAGGAAAGGGCATGACACTTTACCTTGAATTCATTCTCCTTGTCCTTGGTCCCTTTGTGAAATGGCCTGTCATATCGGAATCGCCAGATGTGATTTACTTTGTAAAAGCTCTTGATATTATCAGGAATGCCATCCCTCTGCAAAACTTCCTGGTTTTCTGGAATTGGTGTCACTGCATAAATCTGCAAATCTATATGTAAAGAGTTAAGGCTATTCCACTTTATTCAAATTAGCAAAGTGTATTGACTCCTGAAGTATTACAGAAGAAAAACTCTTTAAAAAGTGTGTATCATGAAATGCTTTTATACTATTAATGATTGGGGAAAGAAACGAGAGAGATTTTTTGATTGTTTGAGATGTCTTTTTACTGTTTTGTTGAAAATTTCGCCTTTATTTTTGAAATAGAGTACACAGAGTAAAGGGATTTAATTAAATATATTCTTACACACAATAGGTCATGCCATGCTAACATAATGTTGTATTGTAAGAAGTTAAATGACTGTAACTTGAACTGATACACCATTATCACAGTGGCAATAGTTCTGCAAGTATTTTTAGCTAAAGAAATAATGTAATAATATGTCAAGGAATTTTTAAATAGAACCAAAATTACACAGAGAACTTCCAAACATAATAGAGTGAACTGGGACAAAATGCAGGGGAATTCTCACCTACCATTTATTTCAGTGGAGGCACCATGTGATTATAATAGGCTATAGATGTACCTACATTTTTTAAAAGCATAGAAGATGTAAGTGCAGAGTATGGCTTTGTGATTATGTGGATACACTGTGCTTCTGCCTGAAAGATGGTCTCATCTGGCTGATTAGCATGTTGCATAGCAATGGCATGTGGGAACTCATTCAACATTCGCTGCTGGAAGGCCTCCAGCCTTTCATAGTCATGTCCCCGGCAAACAAATTCCTTATTCTGAGCAGAATAAGAAAACAAAAAGCAAGAGCAAGTTATGTGATAATAATTGTGATCCAAACACACACTCTTAAATATAGACTTTCCAGGCAAATTTTGCATCATTTTAAGAAGGGAAAAACAAAAAACAAAAGGCAAGAATGAAAATAAGGAATATAGAAAGAACAGGTTACTTAGAAGAAGGGAATTTTATCATATAAGGTACATTTTATTCAAAATTCTGGAAAAATGGAATAATTACACTTCAAAGCTTAATAAAAATCTGAAGGGAGAAATTGTTCTTAGTGAATCAAAGTATGTAACTAACACTACATATCAGACTGTATAAAATATGTAACAGAAACATAACCCAAAAGACAGTTAAGACAATGAAGTGGGTTGTAAGTCAATTTAATGAGGAACCATGAAACTTTGCTCTGATGTTATACAATTCTGAAGAAAAACATTGCATAAGAAAATTGTAGAAGGCATTTAATTTGCCTTATCCTTTAAATGTTTATCAGTTATCAGCCTGGAAAATGAAAATCATCCAGTTTTTGCAACACAAAGTAAAACAATAACGCTGGCATTGAATTCTGAGTCAGGACTTTCATGGGAATTTCTGAAGAAAAAAACTGTAATAGTATTATTGTTCAATGACAAACTAAAATGTGAAAGTTTTGTTATGAAGTTTATTCTTTATTCCTTCGACAGCAAACACAGCCAGACTTACAAACTTAAACAAATGTATTAAGTTTGTCCTTGTTGGTGTTGCAAGCATATATCTGTGCTGTGTATGCTTAACTTGAAAAATGCACAAGTGAAAGACCTAAGGTTTGAAAGTACTGCACTATTGGGCAACTTCTTCCACTACTTTCACTCCATCAGTTGCCATTTAGCAATCTAAACATTAAAGTCTTTCTAATTAACATTTTCAAATTGGTTTATAGAGAAGTTATAATCAGATGACTATTAGGTAATATCAAAAACTATCTTCCCATCAGTCTCTTTCTGTGCATTGCTTTAAAGGGAAGAGTTTCATGCTGTATTTACCATTTAGAAATTGTCATTTTCCCCACCACTAAGGCAAAGACAAATTGGGCTTTTCAGGCCTCCACCATACAGAGGAGGTTTCTTCATCACTTATTTCAATTACCACAGGAAGAGAAGCTTGGATTATGATCACAGCTGCTCCATGAATAAGACAGATTCTGTCCTTTTCCCAAGGTGATAGTCAATGCAGCTAACCCACTGCAGACTGTGGAAGAGGGGAACAGTGTAAACACCACTAACATTTTCAAGGGCACTTCAGTAACTTCAGAATTCCAGATAAATGATCAAGAGTAATAATTTTATTATTTCTCGGTTTTAGTACATTGATACTCAATGAAATTCAGCATGTGGAACTTCTAAGTCATTAAAAAAAGGAACTTGGGAATGTAGCTACTTAAATGCTAAATTGCTGATTATCCCACCACCAATGGATACTATTTCTGATAGTCTTTTTCTGAGCACCCACCAGCAGAAACAGAACAGGATAAAGGGAAAAAGCTACCATGAAACACTGCTCTGTGGAACAGTAGAGGTGCATGGTTTCCAACTTAAACATGAATACTGTGTTTCTGTGGGACTCTACAAGCCTAGCATTTGTCTTTTCATTAGTCAGGACCTTTTCTTAGCCATGAAACATGAGGGTAAAGAATTTCTCACATGACAAGAACTTGTATATGGTATGAACAAATTTTAACATAGTGAAAGTGATTATGAATGACAGTATTACTCCATTCTGTTTATTTTCAATTCACTTACTCTCAAGAAGAATGGGAACTTTTTCCCATAGAATCCAACTCTGAAAAATTCTGGCTCCAAACGCTGTTGATCCATAATTTTATCATACAAAGATGCTTCCATCATCTGTGTAAGATTGATAAGAAATGCACTTAATCTTTTTTGAAAATGTATTTTTACCATAAGCTACCACAAAAGGGAGGGTCTTTCAGCTCTGGGTTACTGGAACTGCAGTGTATTTCTGAGCAAGAACTAGGACATCCAGAAGTTTCTGTATGGATCAAATTAAGTAATTACACCTCTTAAGGATCTGAAAGTTTCCAAGAATTAAAAAAAAATCCTTTTAAATATGAAGTACCTACATTAAAGGGTAAAAGAGAAAGACAGTTTGAAACATATGACCCAGTAATCTGCTAATCACATTACTGCCAAACACATGGCAGTAATGTGGTCAGTTAAATCAGCAAAGTCCAATTTCCATATTCAAGACAGTTGTGTCAAAATCACACCAGACTCCAATGACTTAAGCATCAAATATGAGTTCCTTTAAAATCTCACAACAGCAATTAGCATAATTTTTGATCAATATATCCAGCTTTTATTTCACTCAAAACACTGACACAAGGGATATTTTTCTGATTATATTTTCAGCAAAGTTTTGAATACTGTGGAAAAAGCCAAACACAGTTTTAGCCCTATTTTAGGCAATGCAGACAGTTATTTAATCTGCATATGATATCAATAGCTGCCTAATTATACTGCTATGAGAAATCCCCACACCTCCGTTTTTGCATTAACATAGGTGGCACAGATATAGTAGAAGGGTATTTCAAACACTAAACACATTGAGTACAATTAATTAAACATGCATAAACTAATCATTTTATTCACACAATGATAGTGAGTTTGTTTTTGCTTGTAGGATTCTACCATTGGCATATGTAAGAATATGTGGAATAAGCAGATAACAGGGAGTACTGTCACACAGCTCCGTGTTGAGAATTTTGCATAATGTTGTTAAGCAGCTCTGGATTAAAGGAACTTCAGTCAGTCTTAGCAGCAAGCATCCTACATGTACAGGAAATCTAAAAGGGAAGCTGTAATACAAAATTGAATCTATCAGAATCTATCAGGTAAGAGAAGACTGAATAATCTTTAAAATACAGTATCTGAAAGAATGAGAAACAATGCTTAGAGTTCTAAAATTAAAGAGACAGCAGGAAGACTGTACCAAGAAAGATTAATTTTTACTACATAATATTAAACAGACCATATTTTTAAGCAGCAAATTAAAAAACAAAATGCAAAGGTATACATTGCTTGTGGCAAGCTCTTTGCTTGCAATTACAACTGCAAAGATATGCTGCAGCTCCTAGAGAAGAACTGCATACAGCACATTCCCTGGATAAACTGGAGGAAACTAATGAAAGTGAATTTGTAGTATTATTTTCCTGCATAAGCATGCACACAAAAAGAATGCTGTACAGGTACAAAGATTGGAAGAACATTAATTTTAAAATACAATAAAGCAACCTGGTCTAATGGAAGGTGTCTACCAGAGGGGATGGAACTAGATGATCTTTAAGGCCCCTCCCAACACAAACTATTCTATGAAATATGATTTTCCCATTTTTCTTCAAAAAGCTCACACTCCTTTTCTATAATTCTTATTGTACGAAAACCCTCCCAGGGTTAAAAATAAGATTTGCAAACCAAACCTAAGGACCATTCTGTGGTAAATTTAATTTTCTAAGTAATATTTTATAACCCAAACTAAAAAGCTTTTGGATTCTTGATTGATGAAAAGTATTCAAGTACATTACCCTCATCTTGCTGAGGTTTCTGTAGTCATAGTAGCTCTCATACTGTTCTGCAATTTTCCTGCATAAGATAATGCCATTTTCCCAACACTGCAAGCAAGCAAAAGATGTTCAGTAATTCAAAGCAACTGTTTGACCATTTGTGATTTATTAGTGGTCTGTTCTATCTATATTAAGTAATACTTCTTGTAACTGAAAATATTTGAACAAACTGTCCACTAAACACCCTGATAGTTTCTGAGTAATCCAAATAAATTCTTTGAAGAATTAAAAATATATTTAGAGACTTAATTAATAAATTATTCGTTTTGAACTATGCACAAAATGTAAGTCATTGCAAGAGTGATGGACAACTTTTTTGACACTACATGAGATGGATTTAACACAGGATGATTTTTACATTTTAAAATTGTATTCTTAAAACATCTTCATTCATTTTGGTAGATTGGAAAATATTTTATTGTACCATGTAAGTTAAACTCTATAATATAATTACAGAATCGTTTGAAAAACATGATAATCAACATCCATTTGATTACATTTATTAGGCTTACATGGATTTTACACTAGCTACACAAAATTGTAATGCACTGCTTGTTTGTCAGCAAGACAAATCAGAGCACTAAGTGTATACAAAATTTCAGACTACAGGATAATTACACTTGTTTAATTCAGAATAACCATTTGCAATGATGACAGTGAACTGTGATCCCCCAAACAAATTCCTTTTTAATTTCCAAAAGATTGTAAGCTGTAAACATGGTTTTATAATACCATGTTTACAATACCATGTAGACATGGTATTGTAAGTTGTAAACATGGTTTTATAATCCTCACTTGGTCACTAAGTGAATTTCATTAGCTTCATAAGGTTCTTTTTCACCACCTTTAAAATGGCAAGAAATTATACCATCTTTTATAAAGTGCTTTGACAGTTACAAAGCCAACTGCTACACAAGGGAAATTATTCTCATATATAAGTGGGGGATTTCTAGGATATAAACACAGGTTTAGAAGAAACCTACTGCACCTCTAAGTAACTGCTTAATCAGGCAAGGACAAACACTTCCCCTCATCTAAGAAAAGACTGCAACCCTGGAACTAACATCCTAAAATGAATGTACTACCCTTCCCAGATCCACTCAGTAAAATAGGGCTATTTTACCTTTCCCCTATCAAAGTTTTGAATGATGGTCAGATGGAGACACTCCTTACGTTGCCACTCTGTTTGCATGGGGTAGTTGAGAAATTCCCTCAGCGGCCGATCAGACCACTCCAACAGCTCATCATACAGCAGAAGTGTGTAAGCAGCCTCTGCAAGACAAAGTATAGCATGGCACTTATGAACACCAAACAAATAAAACAGACAAACAAATTACACAGAGGTGTGAATGCTTTTCTTGAGATGCAGCTTTTTAATGGGTAACTGATTTATTTTAAGTATTAGGCAGATGGTAGTGCTGCTTTTGGACAGAGTTAATATCTACAGCAATAATAAATTCAGCTTAAAATTTTCACATACTATTTAAAGTGGAATCACTAGGACAATTTTCCTGGAATCTGACAATACAAAGGAAACAGAGAAATTAAGAAACCATTTCCCGCTTAGCTCCAGTCTTCCCTACTCCTAAGGAGAAACTCTCAATGACTAAGCTGATGAGGAACATCAGTAACGAAAGAGGAATGAAGACAAGACTGTGGACACAGTCCAAAAGAGATCAGGGCTGGGAGAGAAACGGGGAGGCAGATGTGTGCTTGAGAAAATCCACTCTCTCCATAGAGAAATAAGTACCTGATAGCTGAGCCTCACCAGTTGGCCATAACAAGCAATATAGAAGTGCACATGCAATATTTGTCTATTTTTAATTTGAAAAATTTTATTTAGTTTTTGGTTTGGCAGGAATCGAACCTGTTGTTGCTCTCTAGTCAGAGAGCTGTGTAGTAATCTTTACGTCATGGTTGATAGAAACTACCTGGGAATTCAAAAATTACTGATTTTTACTTTTATTTCAGGAATTCCTCAGAAACAGTACACTAAAATAACCTTAAGTGAATCTCTCTATTGGAAAGTCAGACTTTGGCCACTTAAAAACACCAGAATTACTACTGGCTATGACAATTCAATTTGGTTAACTGAGCATATGTATTATTGATTTCCATGTTAGTATTCACAGTTTATGTTTCCACTCACAGGACCACTCTGCATGAGTGAGTCAGTACAAGAACAGGCCATATTCTGGAGATGTACTGCACTGGAGAAAGAAGTTGCCTACTGGACTTACTTTATTGTGGGTTTTATAGGTTGTACACAAGGCAAAAAACTAACTACAAAGTACTAAACTACTTTTTGTGCTAAGCTAAGTTTCCTGCAGACAACCAAATCCTACTTCTGCCTCTGCCATATGAGTGTCCATAAGACAGGCAACTTAAGCTGAACTCCACAGTATTTTTTCTAGCAGCAGTGTTCCTCTACATGTCCAACAGAGAACCTGTGAATGAAAAAACATCACTGCAGCAGTATTTGTGGGAGAGAGAGCTTTGACTCCCAGTGTTGTAAAATTCTAAATGTGGTGCAAACCAATGCTGTGCTGTGACACATCCGTGTGAGGGAGACGGCTCGAGTTGCACAGACAGCCTTAATTCTGGCATCACACAGCTCTCAGGCTGCTTGACTGGTAACCACCTTTCTCATAGTTTCAAGCTACATTTTTGTACTTAAAACATGAATTACATCAATATACCAATTTTAAAAATCCATGAAGTTAATAACAACAAATCGTTCAAAATCATAAGGAAGCAAAAGAGAGCAGAACGTAAGTACATGTCAGGATAGCTCACTATGACCTTTCCTTTCTAAACTTGGCATCCAAGTCCTTCACTTTAACAAAATTTTGTCTGCCATAACAATGTTGGTTTTTAAAACTATAATAAATTTATATAGAAGGTTCCTAAAATAAGAATGACCATACTGGATTAAAAGTCTGAAGGGCTCCTCTACCCAGCATCCTATGTCGGGCAGTGGCCAACATAACAAATAAAATATTGGTACCTTGGGGAGAGGTCTGTAAATATTGACTTGCACCAAAACGTAGGCAGAGATAAATGGGGTTGACTCATGATGTGGGAAATTCAATTTATACAGGAAAGATTCAAAACACTAGACATTTCTAAGGTGGATAGGTAAAAACAGTCTCATTACAGGTCTCAGGTGACTGTGGGGGCACAAGGAATCACTGCATTTGTGTGATTCAGCCTCAAAAGAGGTATATTTTTAGTTGTAACTGAGTGTTCTGTAAAGAAAGATTTGAAGTTATGTTTTATATAAAAAGGATTCTTTTTTTTAACAGTGGATTTTTAGAAACAGTCAAATAAATCATACTATGGAAAGGAGAGAAAAATCATTTTAAGGGCAAGCAGGCTTCAACCCTAGGACAAAACTATGCAATTAGCAAACTAATGCTGCAATATGTAGGAATGCTGCTGAAGTATCAAACTCTTTTTCCTAATCCCACATTCTTTAGATCAGCTGATTTACAAAAGTCTGCATTTTGTCTCTGATAAGGCAAGGCAGTAGACTACACAAGTCTGTTTTCAAATTATGGGTGTGAGACAATTCTTCTTTAAGGCTCCCATAC
>VZRZ01007964.1:154117-223495 GCA_013398175.1 Climacteris rufus
TTCTTCTTAAAGCCCCAAAAAACAAAAAAAAAAAAAAAAAAAAAAGGGTGAAATCTACCACAGCAAAGAATGTAAAAATTACATGTATTCATAATAAACACACAGGAAATACAACAAAGTCCTAGAAATAAATTTTGAACAAAATAAATTTTGTTTAAAATCAGAATGGATGGCAAAACAATTAAAAAATTAGGTTCATATCACTGTTGGAGGTAAACTGGACACGTAAGAGTACCCAGTGTGTAAAGGGAATGTAACATTGCTCAAAGAGTTACTAAGATCTGTTATGTAAAATCAGGAAATGAATAGTTTGGCACAAAAGCCAGCCATGGCAAACAGACTACTTGATAATCAAAACTCTCTTGTGACTTACAATTGCCAGGTCACATGAGGAAATTAAAATCTCTCCTTAA
Organism: Climacteris rufus; assembly: GCA_013398175.1. Classification (NCBI taxonomy): domain Eukaryota; kingdom Metazoa; phylum Chordata; class Aves; order Passeriformes; family Climacteridae; genus Climacteris; species Climacteris rufus. The sequence continues at coordinate 154,531 of VZRZ01007964.1, forward strand.
TATATCCTGCTATCTACTCTACATTTAAATCCATTAACTGTATAGGGACTGTGGAAATTCCAAGTGAACAATCTTCCTTATGGATAGCAGAAAAGTATAAAGAAATTTGCTGTGACAGTAGGTACCTGTAACCTGTTTACTAGTGACCCCCAGCCAACTAATGCTTTTAGGAAGAAAAAAACCCTAGAGATTCTGAACGTATGTGATCGCAATTGCAAACATTGGAGAAAAGATGGAGGTATCACAAGGTCAGTAAAGGATTTTGGAAAACAAAGATTGTGTGATTTAAAAGGATACTGATTTTATCTTCCTCAGCATTATTGATGGCATGTAGTTACCCAAATGAAGTGCATTTTAAGCTGTATAAACAACAGCCATACACAATATCTTCCTATTTCTTCATTTAAAAGATAACAGCCAGCCCTGGCACAAAATTAGCATTGAGAAGTCCTGGACAATTGTACTGCAAATTTAGTATGTGAAGATTTAGAAAGATATAATGAAATTGCAATACTTATTACAGGTTTTAGGGTCTCTACCTCATTGTAAGTGATATGGGTCCTCTTTTCTTTTTTTTTTACCTAAAAATTACATTCTGAAACACAGTTGTGTAGAAACACTACTTCTAACAGATAGCAGGAGCATTACAAAACAGTGCATAGGCTCAGATACCATAACGAACTCATAAAAACTTCCTCTAAACTTTTCTTCTTTTGGGTGAAAAATGATCGTATAACACATTTATTGCTAGTGGTTATCAATAGAAGTAATTTACATTCAACATGGCACAGCAAATAGTAGAGTTGTGGGGCTGAAAAAAGCAGTATTTTAATTGACATCAATTAGGCAAGGAAACTCAGCTGTTGTCTGAGCTGGTATGTTCTGCACTGAGGATGAAGGTTTGCAAAAGAGTGCAAACCACAGACCAGTCCTAAATATCTTTCTTTAGTTTGTATTCAGTTACCTGTGAAGTTTTGTGCTTTCAGATGTAGGTCATAGAGCTTATGAATATAGCGAATATACATCTCTTCCTTGTTCAGTTCAGTCTTGTAAAAATTCTGAAATAAAATTGAATTTTGTAATAAAATGTAGTTAATAAATTTATGATAATGGTTACAAATAAAAGACTTCAAATATAATGCTCTAGAAATACCTGCATAGATTTGAACTTTTCACATGTACAAAGTCATTACACAATAACGATGCAGCAATACAATAAGAAATAGTAAATAAAATAGCAAATTTTCAGTACATAAACCAATGTGCTCCTCAATATATTTTAAAATTCTCATAGAACATAAGAGGAAGAACCCAACAGAACTGAAATCTGACAGTTCTTTCTTTATAAAAACTAATCCATCCTTATGCCATTTAACATGTTATGAAACTCTGTGTTGATTTTAAAATACTGACAGCCTCTGGCTTTTGTAGTCATCTTTTAACAAAATATCTACTGCCTGATATGTCTATTCTTCCTGTCATAGCAAAATGCAGAAGGACTTTGGTAGCTTTACAAAGAGCAGTATTGTAAACAGCATAATTCTGAATTAAAACTGTGATTTCTTTGGCTTTAACTAAAACTCAGAACTGATGCCTAAGTACTGCACTGTATCATTGAAATATGCCGAGTTTCACTCTAAATTGATATCCAGAACAAAATGCCTAGAAGTGGCTAAAGATTTCTGAACATATAACTGTTATTTGGTGTTACATGGATAAAATATGGACTGCAACTTCGTAATTCTTATTTCAAAACATTCATTGTTTATTTACAAGCCCTAAAGCAAAGTATAGCACTGTTCACAAGCACTGACACATTCACAGTAGACATGCAGCTAAAGTCCTCCTGCTAGACATACTCAATGTTCAGGATAATCTGCTTTGGGTAATACAAATTTAGGCTAGAAGAATCTAAGCACTGGTTCTCATTAGCAATTAGCAATTTCTGTTCTATTATTTAAATCACTATTTCAAACACAACGCAGTTTTTCTCCTAATGCACAATATTCTTATTCTGTGCCACTGTTTCCTAAATTGAGTTATTATCAAGGAAAAATGTGGGAGGAACACTATGAAAACAAAAAAATAAGAACTTTATACAGAAAATATTTGTAAAAACGATTAGAGAAAATTTAGCATTCATTGTTTCTCTGTTGTGCAAGAATATTAAAAATTTATTTGAAAATTATTAGGATATGAAATCCACCTTAGCCCATATGAGTCATTGAAAATCCTATTAAAAAGTAATATGGTGTTTTGGGATTTTGAAATATTTTAATTTACTTTTTGTACAAATCTTGAATGATTTGCTAATAATAGATTAAAACTCCTCAGGGATGAAGATAATCCAGGTGCTTTACAGAATGCAGATCATGCCAGATATTTTGACAGCAAGCCAGCTGCTTTATGGCTTCATAGTAAATATCATCCATAATTAGAGCACTAGTTTCCTACTGAAGAAATCCTTTGTTCTCTTATGTATAACTGCTACTTAGAAGTGATACCAAATTGTTTCACTGACGTCAAAAATGCGGAATTACAAGTCAGCTTATTTTGGGTTTTTTTTCCTCTGGCTAAAAATACAGCTTTTCAAAACATTCACCATGAAAATGGAAACTTTCCAAGGTTAACAGAAGTCAACAAACTTGTCAGTGGAAATTGGCCTAGAATCAAAATGCATTTTGTAAACAAAAATGACATCTTTTTTCATACTATGGTTTTGCACTGTTGGTTTGCTGCAATGATGATAGTATGACAACAGGAGGTCTTGAACAGCATTTCTGCCTCTTTTAATGGGGAGAGAATACTCAGCCTGCAACATTCAGAAGATATCCCATATTACATGCTGTAAGGACCAACTTGTGTAAGTTATTGGGGAAGAAAAGAAACAAGAAATCATGTAAGTTTTGTTGGGTTTGGGTGAAGAGGAAAGGCCTATTTGTTTCTATGAACTCAGAGATCAATTAAACTTGGAAAGTACTTTGGTGAAGTTTATGCAGAAGGAATAGTCTTAAAACTGAATAAAGCAGTACTGGAGACCTCTCAGAACCCGGCTATAAAATGCCAAGGGGGACTAGTTCCCCACTGTATCAATCTCACCCTGAAAAAAACAATCAGCAATCCTAAGTGCAGTATTATTCTGTCAAATTCCACTCAAATTGCAACAAGAAGCAAAGTATCTCCTATTCAAACATGTACTTGTATAGTAGAAAATGCTCAACTGAAATCAAAAAGGGAAAGAAAAAGTATTATACAAACCAAAAGGCTAACAGTGCAGCCAATCTTTTTGCCATCCACTTCTCCCATTTTCATGCAGTCCCTAAAGCAGAAAGTAATGAAAGTCAAAAGGAATGACATTTATACTCTTACAGTGAAGCAGACCTCAGAAAACAGACATATCTGACTTGGCAAGCTGACTGACATGATGGCATTTGGGTGAACAGCTGACCCAAGTGGTAAGAGATTTCATGCCTCCTTCTGTAGTACATTGAATATCTCAATAGTCAAGAAAGCCAATGCTTTTTCCCTGGCTCTATCATTACTATGTTAATTTTTTTTCTCACACAGGTAACAATAGCCACTATAACCATGTTGGAATAAAACAATAACAGGCAGACAGTACCATGTAGTCACTAAAAGAAATTTATGTTTTATTTTAAAACATTCTTCCGTACATGAGCTAAACAATTGTCCCAAATACTCTCATAACTAGCAGCACCCCATTGTTTTGAAAGATTGAGAGCCCTAGTGGTTGTAATCCATTTGAGCCCTGAAGAGAAGGAGTACTGCCAGGCTTCTAGAATTAAAGAGTTAGTCTCATTGTTGATGAACAAGCTTTCCTTTCAAACCAGCAGTGATGATAGCAGGGAGAGTACAAGGTGTCCCTATGGAATCAGGGGGAAAACCTTATACTTAAGCTCTAGAAAGTGCTACAGTTGGTGACAATAAGGAGGACAAAGCTGAAATCTGAAGCCTCTACACAGGCTCATAGTTAACTAAGAAAATTGCTTTTAGTCTCGTACTCCTGAAAGACAGTACGTGCCTCTCATTTCTCTCTCCTTTGATCATGTGGCACAGTCAGATATGAGATGTTCACCCAGAGATCATATCTTTGTGTACAAACTTAATGTGTCAGTTGACACTACAACTAAGCATGATTGACACAGTGATAAGGATTTTACATACTGTGTAAAACAACTGTCAGGTGATTAGTACTGAGCTCTGTGTCTTCAGACAGGCTTGAGTCACTAACTCAGTGCCAAAAGTTACTACATTCCTTGATAGGAAACTCGTGCACATCACTGGATTTTTACTCTGTGGGGAGACTACGTGGTTGTTTTCATCCTGCCAGTTGTGTTTTCCTGTTGAGTAAGCAGCTGCTGTCAGAGATCCTGAGCACTTACAGTTAATGTGTCCATGTCTCCATGTGCAGTCACTATTTGAGCAAGATAACTGTATTTGTTTCTTAATGTTTCCAAGATGACAACCCTACTTCTAAATTCTGATAATCACTCACCTGTAGTCCAGGAGCCTCTCCATGAGGCGAGTCACAGTGGCAATTAATGAAACGCCACTTTCCCTCCATGTTTCCCGCTCAATTTTCTTCAGCAGACTGAAAAAAAAGAAGTCAGAAAAATTTCACTGTTTATTTTTAACTGTTACTATGACAACCTCTCTGCTTTTACCATTACCTTAATACCTTAGCAACACCTTTGATAGTTAGATTTTCTTTTGCAAACACCCTCCCAAGAAGCACAATTTGCAAACAATGTCTTACCTAGGATAAGGACCAAAAAGTGGAATTCTAGTCCAGGAAGCATTGACAAAACAAACGATTTTTATATTAGCTGCATCAGGTAAAAATATATCAAACACCTAATTTTCAGAATATATTAATATCCAAAAGACTTAATACAACTCTTCCATAAAATTTACATATTCATTTCATGCTGATATGTCAAAAAATGAGGAATTTAAGGTGTTCCTAGAAAAGAATATAAATCGGCTCAGTATACCTTCTCAATTTTTTTAACAAAGATTTTTCCTTCTCTCCTCTCTTCTCTAGTATTTCAGTATGCATGAAATTTAAGAATAGGGGAGAGATTTTAATAAGATGATTCCCCCTCTCTTTCTGAGAACATACTATCCTGCACATGTACAATTCCATTATCTTACAGTGTCGTAAGAGTCTTCTATTAAAAACTATTGTGCTGAGTTCTTACACCAATATAAATGCAGATTGCATATTTAAGTGGAAAGACTTTGAAATGGTGTTGCAAGTGGAGCTATCACTAAAAGCATACTTAATATCGTTTTCTTTATTATTATTCTTAATATAATTCTGCTACAGGCCTCTGATTTTCACTGTTTAAGTTTATCAAATATTAATTCTTTAGGCATGAATTTCCCCCATTTCCTCTTTAAGAATGAGCAAAGAAATATTTGTCTACAGAGCTGTGTTAGTTTTATGCTTTGGTGCAGGAACTGGGGTGGATGACACATCCATATTTCAGCAGTCTCTCTGAAAATGCACTCAGCAATGGTTTATTTAGAAGCCTCTGAAAATTGCCACATACATATACTTAGAGCTTTTAGAGAATTGTTAATAGCATCTCTGAACCTTCTCTCTGCAGGGGGCAAGCTATCAGCTCCACTGACCTTCATCTACCCTGAGCATGCTCAGTCCCTAAGAACTCCCACGTCCAAATTTCACCAAACATGTAACAGCGCTCAGGAACTCCTACATGCCAACTGCACTAGCTACACATTCCAGCTCTGCTCCGCTCCTTACAGACTCAGGGATGTCACAGATGCAATTCTCCAAATAAATTTGACCTAAATGAAGCTGTGCTCTGCTGGAAGTGAGGAGGAAATACTGATCTTCATACTGCACCCTTATATGGGCCTTAAACTCACTTCCACTCTTTAGGAGGCAATCAGATCTCTTTTTCTGACAATCAGAGACTGGCTATCTGTCATTGCTAGCAGGCAGATGACAAGCCCATCCTTAACCAGAAAAGGCTGAAGCACTAAGCTGGCATTTCTGTTTTCTGTACAGATTACACAGGCTCCCTTAACTCACTTTTGAACCCCTTATGTTCCTTCCAATACAAGTTTTGTGTTTAACAAGAAATAAGAGAAGAGCCAGTTAACGTTATTAAACCTTGATTACTGCAGTGATTTTCCCCTTTTACCTTCTTTTAACCCAGTGTTAAAAAGGACCATTTCAACCTAGATTCAACAAAATAATTACCTACAGTTCCTCTAGAAAAACAGTAGAAGTATGACTTCTTTTTCAAAACAGATGGTTCTTATCTGCATTTGACTTACTCATTTTCTTAAAAATTGCATTGGCATGTTCATTATAAACATACAATTTCTAATAATGGGTTCTGTAGATAAATTCAAAGTATTTATTCAAGCTGACATCAATGTGGTTGGATGAAAAATTATGACTTGCCTTCTGAAGCATGCCTCCCTCTCTCCCCCACACATTTCCACCACAATGCACAGAACAAACATCCAGAATGAAAAAACTACTCAAATATAACCTGGCTATATCCAGGTAGAATTGAATCCCTGTTCTTACAGATCCCAAAGCATAGCCAAGATGCTATCTTCTATAAAGCACTAAGGGGGATAAATGACATAGGGAAACAATAAAAATGTTTCTGTCTATCCATGCTACTATAGCCTAACATCTGGGCTCACTTGAACAATTATGGTTTGGTTTGGTTTATTTGGGGTGGTGGGGTGTTTAACTTAATCTTGGATACCCCAAGAGTAAGAGAGTGCTGACCCAGAAGACCAGAGTTCTCCAGGGATGAACACCAGGCTTATAACCATGTCCAGTCCAGGTCAATCCTGTAGTAAATGGATTTTGTATGCCTAAACCACAGATTTATTCAGACCATTAGCTCACAGGCAGCTAATCCTAGAGGTGCCTTAAAACACCTGGATGCCTGAGTACAAAGCCCTCATCGTAGCCAGAGGTTCCCTCAACAATTTATAAGGGCTCTCAAAAGACTCACTCCAGATAGAGTCTAATGGAATGGGCAGTGCTGAATTCAGTCATGCATTTGGGGAAGAAATTAAGATGACTGAAGACAGTACAGGAGAGGTAGCAGTCATCACTTTTATATAACAGCTTCATGGCTAGAGAAATCACCCAGAAACTGGCAGAGCTCAGTAATACATGCCTGCTCAGATGAATGTCAGCTACAATCTCTTCAAAGAGAGGCCTCATTGTCAGGCCCCCAGCAGAACTCATTAATCCAGGTCTTGTGCTTCACTAATGTGGCCACCTAACTTTCAAATCTTCCAATGGCTTGTCTTAGGCCAGACTGAAATACAGCTACGGAAGTAATAAACTGGCAGCATCCATTGGATTCAGAAAAAAGAGCTACTTGACTATGTACCTTGGCTTCTGAGGATTTTGTTTTAACTAGCAACTGTTTAATAAAGTAAAATCATTCTTTTCCCTGTACTAATTGACTCAGGAATTCAATTGCAGTGTAACAGTGTAAATGTAGATCAGAACAGCTTTCATGCCATAATTTCAATGGATAGCAATTACAACATCTAGTTTCTCATGATAACAAAATGTTCACTACTCCATGCTTTGCAGCTCCTTCAAATGTCATCAGGAGCTAATCAGTGAGTGGTCACATTCAAGTCCCTAGAAAGACATGGATTCAAAACAAACAGCAGTCACCTTCCCCCCACTTTCACTGTTTTTTCATTTGATACAGATAATTCCATTGTAGGCAGCAAATTCTAAGCACATAATATTTTAGTTATCTCCAGGGATGCTTATAATTTATTCTTGAAAACAGATGTTCAAAGGAAAGATGCAATTATTGTCTCTGGGAAAAAAAAAAAAGCAGTTAACGTGGGAGTTAAGGGATTTAAATTCATTTTCCAATTCAGACAAAATAAACAGAAAGCATGACAAAACCTGAAAGTGTCACACGCACTGCAGTTCCTAGACTGTATTCAAAGTAGTTGTGTGCATGCCCTCGGCTCCCAGCCGTACCTATCAAAAGTAATCACACCCAATCTTCAGAAAGATCAGGTAATATTGTAGCATTTGCTTTCATTAAAGACCACAAAACCACTGCTTGCTGCAAAACTGTATTACTACTTCACAATCCTTGGGTACTTGCTATATCTCTGCCACTTCATCCTAAACAAGTCTGCTTTCTTGCACTGTGTAAAGACACTAATATTGCTTAGTTTAAATTACCCATGGAAGAAATAAAAAAAAAAACAAAATCTCAGGGTAACTAACCCTGTCTCTTGCAGTCAACTTCCTAAACTGTCCACCTGATAATTTTCCTTCACATACTCTAGAACACGTCACCCTCCATTTTAGATTAGTATCTTCTACAAGCTCTCCTCTTGAGAGGTGGTAATGTATATAGTAAAATCAAACTTAGTAAAAAAATTAATCATAAATACTACCTTTTTCATAAGCAGAGAGTGAACTTGAGCAGTTACTCTGAAATTTCCCAAATAGTTAAGTTTTAACTTGTGTTATACCATGACAGACACAAGTATACTGATGCTGTGAGACATTCTGCAATTTAAATTACCATGACTATGTCTTCAGCATTTAGATTTATGAAAGGCTCTCAGCACTTTTTACTGTATCATGTTTAACATTCCCCAGTTTAAATCTAACTCAAAACCATAAAAATATTAAGAACTGTATTCGATACCAATATGCTTTCTTACAGAATTTTAAGTTATTTCAGTGATGGGCACACTTTTTTGCACAAGAGAATGCATTCAGACTTCATTTTATAATTAGAGCTTTTCCCTTAATTACTTAATTTTACAGTTAGAATACTGTGTTGCTAAAATATTGAAAAGATCTTACTTTTTATTATCTTAATAAAGATTACGAGAATGTCATTAATAATTACAAGAAAGTTCTGCTTTAGCATACTGTACTGCTGTTTGCTTTTATTCATTCAATTCCATACTATTCTGCTTATTATGTCTACCCACTTTTGCTTCTATACATGATAAATATTTCAGAACTCTACTTTTTCATCTCGGTACAGTTACAGATTATTACGTTTGCTATTCACAGAGACCAAGACCTGAATCTTGTTCTTTAAGCAAAGACAAGAGAGCTAAAAATAATACTTAAAGAAGAAGGAATGATTAAGAAGCCATATAAAAAGGAAAAAAATAATATATTTAATAGTATTGAAGAAAACACAGCAGGTCGGAATCCTGAAGAGGAACACTACATCTCCTACTAAAATAAACACATCATAAGTGAGTGAAATCTTTCACTTTGGTGCAACTGAGCTCTGAGGAACAACAGAGATAGAGTCCTGTTAATTATTTTGTACCTGTACTCTGTGACAATCATCTATTTCAGTCAGTGAGATAACTTATAGGAACTTTAGGGACTTCAGCACTACCATTACCTGTTCCTATTAGATTTAAGTGACAGGTCATTTACTAAAAAACACTAAAAGCTTAGCTGGTAATTTATAAAAGAAAATTAAAATAAATAATCTTATCAGAATAAACACCATTGTTTACTTCAAACAAGAAATCAACAAGTGACATTACTGAGAGGAGTACAAGTTTCTAGCAATAGAAAAGAAACACTTTTTATTGAATTGTCATGCCTTGTTTTCAAAATGCTCCATCTGAGCTCTACCTGCACCCTATGCAATTGTGAAGCATTTCTTGCTTTTCTGATTTTAAAATAAGTAGGTAGAGAAAGAGAATGTTCAGTGATATAACAGATTTAGCCTTTCCCAAATATAGCTGTATGCAAGAAGTACCGCCAGATTTTACAGATGCTGTACAACACCACAAAATGTTTTATTCTTCAGATTTTAAGGGGAAAAAAAAAAAGAAAAAGAAAAAATGAGCATCACAACTGGTTTAAGCATTACTTCTCTACAATGACATTAGCATCTGAGACAACCAACTGAACTCAAGGAATTATAAGATAAACATATTACTCACATACTGTTGAAGAGTTCTCGGTATGTTTCATCACCTTTACCTTCTGACATTAGGCTGTCCAATTTGTCAATCAGCTTTGCTTCCACCTGCAACATATAAGTGTGGTGTAAACAGCTTCTTTTTCCTTTAATGAGATTAGAGAAAATGGAGGGAAGATCTAGTTTTATGTAAGGGACTTTGCTAAATGCATGTTTTAGAATTATTGGTCAATCGTTATAAGCCACTTCATCTCTTTGAAGCTGTTATCATTCCCGAGGTTTGTGGGGCTTTCTTTTTTTTTTTGATTTTTTTTTTTTTTTTTTGAGGGAGGGAGCTAATTTAAATTGAGCAACGTGACTTTAAAACTACAGGCTGAGTAGCATTTGCTGCTGCTAAGGCAGCTATACTATTTATGGAGTCAGAGAAAAAGCACACAGCCCAAATAAATTGCATGAATTCTCATTGCAAGGCGGTAAGTACAAGCTACTTTCTCAGACTTAAGTAAAAATATCATCTTTTCTGACCTGGACCCCATTCTTTATAATTTAATATTTATAAATGTCTGCACTGCTCAGAATACTTGGGAGCTCGGACTCTCCCAACCCTCTTACCTGCCAGTGCATTTGGTTAGAAATCAAACCTGCTGGCCTTACATATTAGCTATCAAAGAAACTTACAGTAAATATCTGGTGACTAATGACTCCTTCCATATTTTTAAGTGAATTGATTATAAAAAAATACAGAGGTGATGTGTGTTAATATCTCAAATCTCCTTTTTATCAGCAATATATTAACAATCACAAATCTAGGGGAGAAATCAAGCTGTTGTCAAGTTATTTTGTTACAGAATACATCTATTACAATTTACACTTAAACCCAAGCTGAAAAGACAGAGAAGTAGAACAAGTGGATTTTTTTCCTTCTCACTCCTTGTTAACATTTTTGTGATAATTTTTAACAATAAGCTTATATATTGATAGGGAAAAGGTACCTACTTACATCAAATGCTCTCCTCTGGTCTTAGTAGTTTGTTTTGTGTTTCAGATACAGCTCCCACCTTAAGCATTATGATTGCCTGGGAGTAACTGAAACACTTCTACTTTCCTTCATTTTGAAGCAGCAGAAAGGAGGGCACTGAGAATGGTTTGAGGCAGGCTGAAAGAACTGAGTGGGAGCTGCAGGAGCAGATGGCATTCTTGGTCGTTCCTTCCTAGCCCATTAAGAAAGTGTTTGAGCAACAAGAATACTTGGATCTTTACAGAGAAACATCTGATCTTTTTCCATAGTAACCGGAAGGGAAGCTAGTTGAATTCTATTTAGTCATGTAAAGCAGAGGTGAAAAACCACCACAATCTCGTTGAAAACAGCTCAAGCTTTGTTCTTCCCTTCAGCAGACCATGGATTTGATCCCTGACCTTACACAATTAACATGATAGTATTAACTGGAGAATCGTATTAGCCCTGCAGAGAGTCAAAAGGGAAAACCCTTGTAACCCCTCTCCAAAAGGTAGAGATGTGGATACCTTCTACACCCTGAATCACCAATGGAATTCCAGGTTCAAGTCCACTAGGACTCTCTACAATGTTTGATATCCTGTTTTATAAACAACTTCACACAAAGTACCTGCTTAAAGTTGCCACTTCGCCTCTGCTCCCAGTCCATCATGTCATGGAAAATTGGAATCATTACATTCCTCAGGTCTGGCTGAGGGATCAAGGTCACTTCCAGGAAGGGACCAATCAATGCTGGAATAAAGTGAAGCTTGTGTTCCCCTAAAATGAAGATGAACATAAACTTGAGTGTGAATTGAGTGTCCTGTGAGCTAACAAGCAATCCAAATGCTATCTGAAGAGTGAAAAAAACAGCACTCTAAATGTCTGTAGATTTTTTTTTTTAAATCACATGTCTGTCACAGCATGGGCTATTACTTAAGCCCAAAAAGTGAAAGCTATAGTCAATACAAGAATATAAGGCCAACATAATTTATCAGATTCTATTATGCAACACTGAGTTCAGAAGTGACAGTGGGTTAGCTGTATCCCAAGTTAATCCTCCAGAAGGAGAACAAAGACAGACAAAGCACTTTCTTGGCATTTCATTTATATTTCACAGGAATAATTTGGTTTCTAAGACCTACATCCTTGTGTTTACAAAATTGTGAAGTGTCTGATATTCTGTGCTCATCAAAAAGAGGTAAGTACTTTGACTTTTACCTATCTTTAGTTTTGCAAGTATAGAAAGGGAAATATGTGTTCCAATTGCAGGAAAAAGAAGACACGGCTCAGCTGTTCTCAAAACAACTTGTTTTAAAATCAGTGCTAAAACATCATCTATTATCTCACCACATTCCACTTAACACAAAACTGCGTTCTTATCAGAAAAGCTAGAAATGGCATACAGTAAACACTGACCATTCAGTTCCAGTTTTCCAAAAGTAAGACTTCTGATATTGTCAAAATAGAGGGATTATGAATCAGGATGCACTGATTTTTCAAGATGGGAATTAAATTACATCCAGTCTAACTCTGGATATTCCAGTGGGCATTCACCCCTGCTTGGTGCTCTGTTCAGTGCCTGAGTTTGTGCAAAGGAAAACAAGAACTCCCTTTTCTGGAAACATCCTAGAAAGCATATCCATATGAAAGCAAGGTGACTGTACATGGATCAAGGCTTACAATGACTCTTACTGCTACAAGAACTGTAAAATGCTGACCAGCATAACACCAATTAAAATACATATCCTGACTATAGTATTTCATTGGACACATTACCAGATAAGCTCCATGTTGCACCGCACAAAACTCACCCCTACTGAAAAGCATCACTTGCCTGCAACCCAAGTGTCTATTCAGCAGAAAACAATGTGAGTAGAAAGGTGATGTGCACTAAGGAGGTGTGTGCAGGCAGGAGATGGGACCTGGTAGTGGATCCTTGATATACCAGTTTTGAAATACCCATAATGTATCTACATAATGTAGAGGGATGTCTTAGTGAGTAGGCAATACTAAATATGGTAAATGAGTAAAATATGCTACTTATTAAACGTTAACAATATATTAGTAACAACACACTTCTTATTTTGAACATGTCTCTCTCTAGTACAGGCTGATCAGAAAAAACAGATTTTACAACTACATATCTTGCTGGGGAAAAGATTGATAGAACTGAGATGGTAGTATCTCAGAAATAACCGATGATGGTCGCCATATCATTAATGAGCCCTCTAAGGAAGTGAATATTAAACAACTGAATATAAAGAGGACAATTGTAGTGCCCAAGTCTTCTACACACTTTTGATTTTTCCTGAACATTCAATTGCATTTCTCTGACACTCATACTTTCAAACAGTCTGCACCACTATTGCTGAAAAGTATGTGTTTCTAAGTTTATATTCATGTATAAAGCATGTATTTTTCCATGTTGTCCAATGTGTCATTTATACATTAGTCACTGACTTGTTTATGCCTTTATATTTTAGTGCAACTAAAATTTCAGAGAAGACTTCATGCAAATCCAGCATCTTGGGAGAGCTTCAGAATTAAGATATGTCTTTTCCCTAAACTATTTAACAATAGGACCAGAATTAAGAACATGAGTATATTTCAAGGCATAATAATTCTGCCCAAAAAGAGTAGCACTTTCTTTCTTAATTTTCTCTGATGATATTCCCTCAGTTCTCTGTGAAGAAATAGGTCAGATACAGTATCAAGGCTTAGAAAGCTGAGTTTAGCTATAAAGAAGGGAACTAGAGATGGCAAGCTTTTTCCTAAACTTGAATCAAGACTTCATGTCTTGAACATAATTATCAACAACTCCTCTATCACTGGGAAGTATATATAATAGGTGAAGAACTAATAATTGGTTTTCACTTTATGAGTTACGGATGTGGTTAATCACTTACCTAAATTTTGCCACATACTGAAGATTTCACATCCCATTGTTACCCGCATGTCACCATATCTGTAGTGTATTAAAAAATGAAGCAAAAAAGTGAAAGATAATTTAAGAAAATCAAGTTCATATGCCATTCTGTGACATTATTAAATGAAATGTCTCATTTGTAGTCCACAAAAGACAAGTTTGAAAGCGATTTCTTCCAAGTTTTTGCTCTTTAGAGTGTACCCAGCTAAAACCGGATTCCTAAACCCAGTTTTATTTGAAATATTGTCAAAATCCTACACATCAGTAACACAGCTGTGAAGCAAAAGCCATTTTTTGCAGTAACATGCTCTAGTTCTCTCTCTGAGAACAAATAGTTTTGCTCTATCTTAAAGAAATATGATTAATTCATACAGACAACAGTGCAATGCCTGGCAGAAACACCTGAACCAGTGTGAGTTGACTTATGTATCAACTGGTAATGAGTGCTAGCACTGCTACAACGTGGCTGTTTTCCTGCCAGGATCTGAACCAGTTTAGGCACTTACACAAAAGTTATTGGCTCTGAAGACCCTTATGTACAAAGGGCCAGAACTAACTCTTGTTCTAGTCAGTGGACATATTGTTATGTTGTCCTTTTGCAACCTCCCATGTCTTGCATTTTGAGAAGTTTTAAATCTGTTACACTTTTCTACAAACTGACAGCAATACTTACTTTTCCAAAACCTTTTTCTTCTTAGAAGGTGTGAACATCTCCAGTTGCAGACATAACTGGTTTATAAAAATGACAGCAAGAAAAAAGTAGGAATCCCATATCTACAATAAGCATATGGCATTTGGTTATTTCATTTTCTCTCAGTACCACAACTTATGACCACTCAAGATGCACATTTTCAAATCACAGCCCTTGTTTCACTCTTAACTAATAAACTACTCAAACTTATTTTGACTAAATTTGACTCCAAATGTGCATTTCACCAACTCCAAAATGTTCAGCAGAAATATATCTATTTACATATCCTACATCTCAAAAAGTTTCAAAGTTACAGATTGGGTTTGTTCATCCCTCCAAATCAGGAAGTCTTACTTTTGGAAAATTTTTTGGGGGCATAATTAAATAGAAAACTACAGAAGTTATGCCTGTAAGTCAAAAAACCAAAAAATTCTGACACCTCAAAAGGTATCACATAACAGAACTGACATTCTCTGTCCATAACTTCATAATATTATTTGCAAGTCTCACTTGCTGAAGTCTTCATTGGACAAAGCTGAAGGCAGGTTTTGTTAACATACTGCAAATGTACAGATATTTTGTGCTCATGCTTTATGACTCAGATGTTGAATCTTCTACTTAGAAGATTTAGAGATAAAATTGAAGTTAAATACTAATAATTCTAACCCAATTCTAGCTGCTCCATGACCAGAAGTGTAGAGGGAGCCCTATTCCTGACACTGCAGTTCAGCAGGACAGCAATAACATTACTAAGCAAGTATAAGAAACATAGAGGTCTTTTCTACAGGCAATTTTTTTATCAGTTTTAGCCCCTGAACTTGTGGAAATTCAAAAAGAATAGGCTTCCTCCTGTCCAGTTATGTCAAGTAGAAAAATCTGCATTCCTGCCAATCTACCTAAGAGGAGTCTGGATTTTCAGAGAAGCATCCACAACCCTGCTGGAAGTCAAGAGGAGCTCACTGTCTTCCCTAGGAAGGAAATTCTGCACTTTTAATGATGCAGCAGTTGGACTAATGTCTCTTGGTTGGGCAGAATATTCATTCTGGTTTCCATGGAAATTTTTTTTTTCAGACACATTCTTGGATCTTCTCATCTGAATCCTAAAAGCATAATCTGTAATTCACAGTTTATCATAGATGTAATATCTCACTATATGAGGTACTCACTAAGATCTTTAACTACATTCACCATGAAGTGTCATAATTTTCTAATTTTAATTATGCAGCATGTTAACTAGTCTTGAGGGAAATTACAAAAATATAAAAGTACATTTTTATAAATGTGCATTGATTAAAAAAAAAGAAATATTTTTTATTTCTGTAATAACTAAAAAATAACAGACAAATAATTAAATTAGTTTTTATGATCCAAAAAAATG
Source organism: Climacteris rufus (assembly GCA_013398175.1). Taxonomy (NCBI): domain Eukaryota; kingdom Metazoa; phylum Chordata; class Aves; order Passeriformes; family Climacteridae; genus Climacteris; species Climacteris rufus. The sequence goes on from VZRZ01007964.1 coordinate 170,497, forward strand.
CTATGCAAAAATCCTAAATAAGTAGCCTAATATAGAGGCTGATATAACAAAATGAGAAATAAGATTAAATTAAAAAAACCTCACAGCACTCATGATTTTAAAGACAGTCCAGCATTTAAGAAAAAAATCTCAAAGCACTTGAAATTGCTGATTTAGTACATGTTCTAGCTGTTTGGATGCTGGAGCTAAGTTTAATAACCACCAAGCCACAAGATGATGTAGTAGTGTTGCATCTATCATATACTTTACCTTGTAATCAAAGTTTTCATTTAAGAAGTTTTTACGAAGGGCATCCGAAAGGTACAAGACTGTAGTAATGATCACACTGGGAAGAAAAGAATGAAAAAGTCAAGTTTTCATAGGTGGAAATTCCTATTTAATACTCAAAGCCAGACAATTTTCCAATGAGAAAACAGATGCAGCATGTCTGGTGGCATTAAATACTACGTTTTAAATTTTATATACCATATAAAATTTATATACTATAGCTGACTAACAGCACCCATTGACAGACAACATGCACATTAAGAAAAAGATAATAAAGCATGCTGTAAGAATGTGCATGGAAAACAGACATTCTATAGAGAAGAATAAAATTGATCAAGACAAGTCATAAACTTTGTTCTGCAAATAAGTCTGATATCACATTTATTACACACTTTGCCCTAACAGTATTAATAGATACAGGTGTACAATTTGTGTTCAGCTTCCTTGGTACTGAAAATATGTGCATATAGATTATGAATATAAAATATCTAGTAAACACCAACATTCAACATTGACAGTCCTACAGTCAAAGTCTTTTTTAATGACAACAGATACAAGCAAAATTGCATGAGCTCTGAGAGAAAGGTCTGCTTCTAAAGATATCTATGCTGTATGTTGCAAACAGTCATATATTACCCTACATTTATACTTGCTTGAATTATAATAACCTATCTTAAATAACTATATACAACCAAGATCCTTTCACATTTGGTTGTCACCTCTGGTTGTCACCAGAGGTCAATGATGGCTTTGCTCATTGTAGTGATCAACTTTGGTAATCTACAGAAATAGAACACCCATTAAAATTATTTAAAATATACCTAATTTCAATGAATCAACCCTTAAACTAACTTCTGCAGCACTCTTGTCTACCAACATATTTAGCCAAACCAAAAATCCACATAAAACATTACATTCTTTTTGGAAGTAGTCAGAAGCAAATGCTTACAGAGGACAAAAAAGCTAAACACACAATGATCTTTTTGCTGTTGTACTCATGTATTCTACAACAATCAACTGTTCAAAGACTGTCTGAGAAAAAGGTTATATCTACACATTTCATTTAATTACCATCTGTCTATTAATACATTTAGTTCTTCTTTGAACATGGTTCTTGACCTGCATGCTGCTACAATGCTAAAATTTGTTTCCCTTTCTATACTTTGGACTTCATTTTTTTACTGTTTTTTGCAATGTATTCAAGAAAAAAATTCATTAAGTATAATAGCAATATATGTATTTCAAGGTTATAATATTTTTCATTTTTACAACGCTGGACAATTATATGTTAGCCAACCCACCTAGAAGATAAATTATATTTTTCTTCCGGCACTTTTGACAGTTTTCATGTTTATAAATAAAAAATGGCCACATATAATTTCACATATTAGTATTTCAAATGTTTGCTTCCATCTCTCCACTTTTAAAATTACCGTCCCTGACAAACTTTACCTTCTGGCTTGATGGGCCTGAACACCTGTAACAGCCAATTCCGAGACTGTTTTTAGAACAGCGTCTGAGTCTCAACCCTCAAACCTATTCCATTGCTCAAGTGTCATTTTCATACATATTATTTTCTCAATAATTACACTCTAACTCTTCTATCCAAGTAGTTTTCCATGCTTAGCACTTATCTGTAAATTAACCCCACTTTCTCACCAATGGGGAGTTACAGCCTGTGAACAGCACTCGCTGTTGCAGCATGGAACACAAAGCAATGAAGTATAAGCACAAATGCAGTATAAATAAAGCTAATAATCAAGGCATGTTTAAGAACAGAGTCCTGTCATTCTTCTTGTTGTGCATGATATAATTTACAGCCTGTATGTTTCACAAAATGGAAATAGTTTGTGTATTTTGGGAAGACATTCTGATAGAAAAAGCCTGTTCATCAGAATTATTGCTATGCAAAATTTCAACCTAAGTCCAAAGTAATAAATCCCTGAAAAATGGTACTGAAGAGAAAATTCCACAAGATCTGTAACCATACTGCCAAGCTTACATTACACAGTTCTATTTATGTCCGAGACAATTCCTTTCTTGCTACATTTCTTCCAGGTCAGGTGAAATGGAAGAGAAAGATCTGCTTCAATTCTTATGAAGAGGTGAATAAAATAGACATCTTAAATGCAACTTTTAGAATATTTTTTGAAGAATTTTCCTGAGTGTGCTGGTTTTGCAGGGCCTGGTTTTTTGGCAGTGAGGAGGGGGCCACAAGGATGGCTTCTGTGAAAAGCTGCTTGAAGATTCCACAGATGTCCAGCAGAGCCAATCTCTGATAACTCTGAAGACGGATGTGCTCCTAGCCATGGCTGGGCCAATTAGAGATAGAAGTAATGCCTCTGTGACAACATATTTAAGAAGAAATCGAAACAAAGTAGAGCTGCGCAGCTTTAGTTCTAGTTAGTTGAAGAGGAGGAGTGAGAACATGTAAGAGAAAACAACCATGGAGACACCAAGGTCAGCAAAAAAGAAGGAGGGGTAAGAGGTACTTTAGATACCGAGGCCAAGACATCCCTGCTGCATGTGGTAAGGACTATGTTAATGCAGTGTCCCCCTGCAACCTGGAGGCCCACAGAGTTGCAGAGATCTACCTCCATCTTTGGGGAAGGTGTACATGTCGAAGCAGGAGGGGTGGATGCCTAGAGGAGGGGCTGTGGTCCACTGGGGGGTCAACAATGGATAAAGAGTTCTTAGTGAGTCTGGTGGGAGTCATCATTGATAAAAAGGCCTTGCCCCCCCCACCCTGAGTGGGACCAGTCCATCCTTGGAAGGACTGCACTTCTTTGTGGAGAAACTTCAGCAGCAGCAGCAGCAGTACTGTCAGGAGGGGATGCTTGCTGGTGGGAGAAAATTCACGTCACATCGCAGCAGTTTTGGAAAGTGGATTGATGCCACAGTGCTTGCCAGAACAAAAACTGGGTCCCTTCTCCCTAAGCAGTGGAAGAAAATCTCAAGTGATGAACTGACCAGAAGAACACCCACCCTGTGTCCCTGCATCATTGGTGGGAAGGAGGGAGGGGCTGGGGGGGAAAGAAGGTGTTGTAAGGGCTCATTTTGTTTCTCAGTATCTTCCTCTGATTTTGTTAGCAATAAATCCACTTAATATCTTCAAGTTGAGCCTGTTTTGCCTTTGAAATTAGTTAGTTAGAGTTTTTCTCCCAGTCTTTATCTCAAACTCCATGAACACCTAATTAAACTTTTCTCTCTTCTGTTCAGCTGCAGGGGGGGAAAAGGGTTGGTCATGGGGGCCTGGCATTTGGCCAGCCTCAAACCACGACATTTTTGGTGGAGAATGTGGGCAACCCACAACACTGAGATAACAGAATAATTGCAATGCAAGTATTTCTTGCTATAGGGAACTTAGCTCAGGTTTTATTTATTTGGTAAGCCAAAGATACGATATGGCTGAGTTGACAAAATGTGGGTCTGTAACATGAGAGGGTCTGTTGCAGATAAAAAAACCTCAAAATACCAGAACACACAAAGTTGAAGACATTGTTTTTGATGCACAATCTGTTATTCTGAATCTACAACAATCTAAAGTCAGGTAGAACAAAAAACAAGCTAAGGCTGGGGGTGCTCTTTCCTCTTTTCCTAGAAATAATGTATATTATATAAAAAAAGCACAAAGCAGAGGCAGCAGCCAGAGGACAGCTGCCTGATCCGGTACAGTACTCACATTCCAAGTTGATTCCCAGCCAGCAATTTCCAAACACCAACAACAACAACCTTCATTTGAAATCCATTTGAGTATCAAACTATAAACCACAGAATTTGTGACAAGACTGCCACATATTTGTTCAGAATCAATGCCTGTTTTACAGGGGGAAAAACCTCTGCTTTTAGCTATTACATTATTCTGGGCTCACATAAAGAATGCTAACCCAATGTGTGGTCAGAACATTGTGGATGGAGTGGCTTTTCCATCAAATTTTCAGAGCAAATCTTTCTGCAATAAGTTGTTTGAAAAATCCGGAATTTCAACACCTGTTTACTGCCTGGACTGTGCTCTTGCAACTTGGCTTTTGCCTGGGCAACCAGTGCTAGAAAATGAAAGCTTTCCTTTTCCATGCCAATACAGGACAAATATATAACATTAGCTTCTCATTCCATCCTTTGCTATTTCAGAGTTAAATATTCCCAGACACAGAGGTATTTGAACAGAAAAAAAGTTTCTTTCATATTTCATAAAGAAATTAAATAAACTTTGAATCACATATATGTGTATGTATTGTTATATGTTTATAAACTTATTCATACATGCATGCCCATGTATGCATAGGCTTTTTGTGACAGACTGAATGCCAGGTTCAGTTGCTAGCAACATTTTGTATTACAAAAAAGCAAAAATGTTGTTAGCAACACTATGTATTACATAATAGCAAGAATTTTTGTTCATTGTAGGAGTCTCAGACTCCCACACCAGCTAACAGCATTCTTCAAAGCAGCCATAATGATGACACTAATACTAATTTGGTGTCTTCCTTTACTGTGTATTCATTTTGAGTCACTTTTTGATGATGATGATGATGATGATGATGATGATGATGATGGTGATGATAATAATAATTACGTATTTTAGTCATTACTGAATTTGATAACCAAAAGGATTCTCTGCTTAAAGTCCCTATGCCCAACTGTCAGTAAATACATTTGAAATTTCATTGTAAGCAACATACTATGTAAATCTTACTTTACAGATCTATTATTTTACTATAAATAATATTATTCATACATCTATTTGTATGCTTATCAGTTTGAGGATAGGATGACCTAACATCTCTACCATTCAGCAGAATGCTGAAAGGATATATATTGTTAATTACACAGAGATCTTGAAAGTTAGAGCTTCTTGTGTACCAAGGGCAGCAGAAAATGAGTTCTTTGTTCAATAATACATAGGCATAGTATGTTATGAATATCAAACATTTGCTGGGCAAGTAATTGAAACTCCTTTGCTCTTCAACTCCCTCCTGAGTTGGTAATGATGTGACATACCCACAGTTCAGCTGAGTCTGTTAACTGCTCTCAAAAGATGCCAGATAATTAAAGCATTAACAAGTCATTCTTTTCCTAACCTTAGGGCAACTGAAGCAAGTGACCATAATAGAGTAATTTCCAGTTGAGACCGTGAAGGTCTTCTCCAGAAGCTTCAATTTTAGGCATATTTTGCTATAAAATTTAGTATTTCTCTCTGGCGCTAGGCAACAGATTCAGACATCTTCCTAAATTATGTGGTTACAAATAGAAGCTTTACTTAGAGGGCCAGCAAGCTAGATACTACCGAGCTGATGGAGAAAGAAAGTCTACTCCTAGAAAGAAAAAAATTAAAATTATATTTTCTGTAGTATACACAAAGCCATATTTTGTCAGTTAGTAGTAACATCCATGTTAGAAATATTAGATAACCATAAGTAATTATTTTGCCTTGCTGCTTGTATGCTGATCAGTTCACAACATATATTACATGGTTATGAAGCTTTAAACAGAGTTCTTTCTGTCTCATTGCTCAACTATTAGAAGCTAGGAATGTTTTTGCATGTTCTCCTTCCACTACAGAATACAATTTTAAAAATTTATTTCTCTGCTTTAGTGTAAGTTTGTCCTTTTAAATGCTACTTTATTTCTCCAATTTTAGAAGTAAATTGGCAGCTTATAATGCTAGCCATTAATACTTTCACATGTTGGGCATCAAAGCATTTAGACTTATAGATCACACGTGTCATCATGAAACTTCTTAGTTTCTGGATAGTTACAGGTTTGTTTTCTTGAGCTTACAGTGTCTTCAGGGTTTGTTGAGTTATTTTTCTTCCCAGACAGTATCCAAGTATCAGATGCCACATAATTACTGAAAACACTGTAACTAGAAAGAAAAAAACCCCACAACCTAGAAGCCAGGGGCAGCAATATTTTTATATGTAAACATTGTATATTGTAAGAATGGCATTTTAAGACTTAGAGATATTTCAGGTAATTGCAGTTCCACATACATAAATAAGAGAAAAAGAACTTTCTCCCTGCCTTTTCCTCCAGGAAAAGCTTATTACTTGATTATATCCTTGCTAAGACTTACTTTTTCCCTAGGCTCAGACAGGATAAATCTCTTTTCCTGTAAATACCAGACAGTTTGAATTTTTATGTCACTTTAGGGATAGGGGAGAGAAAACCAGTGCTGCTGTTGATGTGACTGCAGCGATGGGTGAAGCTCCCACGACACACACACTGCCTTCAGGTGAGCTACAGTCTCTCGAGTGAAAGGCCAGACAGGTGAGAAGGCGGCCATCAGACACAGGAAACATGGCAGCTAGTTTATTCCTGGGAAGCAGTAGTTAGAAAAGACACAGACTGTTACTGGATCACTTTATTCTGCTCTTAAGAAGATGTGCTAGACCTTCTAGCTTTTTCTTTTAAACATGAATGGAGAAGGGAGTTCAAGAAGTTTTGCCTTCCGTTCTGAAGAGTCTCAGATCCCTGGAAGTGCTCTGGTTCACCAAGAGAAGCTCAGGAAGAACAGCTCAATTCTCTCTGTGGGACAGGCAGTGCCCTAATTTCACATCCTGCCTCTGGGCTCTTTCCTTTGTACTTAAAGATTTTGGGCTGCAACAATTCTGGCAAAGCTACTATTCTGACTGTGCTTTTGAACACCTTGAGGATGCTGAAGGAAGGCAGTCACTGCCACTGCAGTGAGGGACATGAGTTAAAGGAAGGAGGTCCCATTCAGAAACAGCTCTGGAAAAACTATTTCTCTGCAGCTGAGGAGAGAACAGATGCTGATTTTCCTTTCTGCTGCCTCAAAAGGGAACAGAATAGGAACATAGAAATAATGAGGCTTCAGCTTTCACCACACATTTAAGCACACCTGGTCAACCCCGTGTTTCATAGCAAACTGGCACTTCCTTCACATAGTAACAAATTTCCTAGCAAGGCAATTATTGAAAGCTGAATTGGTAACGATGTGCTATATCCCACTTGCTGGCAGAAGTGCTTATGCAATTGTGTGTTATCAGGATCAGTTAGCGGGTCTGATGAACTTCTCATGGCCAACTCCCACCAGCAGTTATTGTCAGTTTTTGCCTATCTTCTTTGCCTGACAGGACTGGGCAGAGTGTCTTCTCCTGGATGGTCAGAAACAACATGACATGGATTAATAAAGAGAGATATGTCATGGTAACTGAAATACTGGTGAAGAAAAATGCTCCTTTTGCAGATCTTGGTATCATCTGACCATCACCAGCCATGAAACGTATGCCAAGGTCGTTTCTAAACCTTAGTTCTGTACATGTCAACTATTGCAAAGCCATCTGCCAAGCCAGCTGTTACAGAAGTATGTAACAACTTCTTAGATTATTTATTTAGTCTAAAGGTTCCTATGTTTTTTCCCCTATTTGTCGTGTTTCACAGTTTATTTCTTAAACATGATTACCAGATGCAGGCTGATATCAGTCATACCTTATTTAATATCATACACAGAAACAATTATCATATCTGTTCTTTAATTACTTTTTTTTTTTTCTGGAATTCAAACTTGGCAAGATTAGCAACACTGAGGTAATAAAAATTAACAAAAAATGTTAACTTTTTCAAGTTATGACAAAGTTTGAACAAATACTATTATGTTTGCATATCCACATGTACACACAAATCACACATAGATCATGAGCACAAGTGTGGTTGAATTTAGTTGTACCGATAATATTGCTACTAGCAGTCCGTACAGCTCCACAAATTTGAATTCTCCTTGAAGTCAGCAGGCACAACACAGACTTAAACCAAATTTCAATCAGGCATTGTAACACATATCATGAAAGTTGAAGTCAATCCTATATTCTGGATTCCTAGGTCTGCCCAACACAACCTCTCTCCTCTGCTGACACTGATGTTTGTATAACTGTGTTACTGTTCAGCTGGTTTATTTGATCTAAAGCTGAGCCTGTAAAAAGGATAGGTGGTGACAGAGGTGAAATAAAACTCAGTAGTCTCAGACATGTTCTAATTACTTCTTAGAAATTCTGGGAACCTGTTTCTTTAAAAATAAGGTCTGAGCAGAGAAAGAATGGCTGAAAGGCAGCTTTCACCTGAAAATCTTACTAGGAAGTGCTTAGAGCTGTACGTGACTGTTGCTTGTGCTGTACCTCATTTCCTGATCTGCAATGTTTAATCTGTGATTTTTTTTACAAACTCTAAATGAACAAACATGCAAAAACATCATTAATGATATTACAGCTGATAATTTCTTCTTGAGAGCAAACAGATCTTTACCAACTCAGTATTTCAACAAACAGATTTGAAAATAAGTTCTTTGGAGATTTGTCATTTGTCACTTGGAAAACAAAGTTGTTGATGCTTAGCAGCTTTATTCTGTAAAAGTGTTTCTGAGTTTTCAGTTATATGTGCTTACTAAAATTCAGAACAGAAAGAAGTACAGATTATTTTATAAACGTTTAGTATAAAAGAAGTCCAGAGATTTAGAACCTTAAATTAAAAAATGAAAAACTGCAGCCAGCATTATAAAAGATATATTGAATTTTTATTACACACATCATATAACTTTATTTTTATCATGATCTGTACATACTAACTGTATTTTTTATTAACATTAAAAATGCCTTACTTGTTTGCAACCAAACGCATCACTGTCCAGTCTTTTGGAAACATCTCTGGTCGTATTAGTATCCGAAATACTGTGAAAATCTGCAGCAGGAAATCCTTTGGAAGGAAAAGAAGTAGTCATATGTCTTTGCTGCTTTAAAAAGAGCAGTGAGCTTTAAAAATATTTTAATCATAGAGAAAAAAATCATTATAGAAATAGAAGAATTGCACTTATTTTCACCATAGATACCTCTCTGAATGTTTTTTTTATTATTCCCCAAGAAAGCTTCAAACAGTGATTTAATACTTTCTTCTTAAAATAAGGAAAATAATATAATGTGCCATTTGATTGACAGCAATGCATAAAAGAAATGTCAAAGATGCATTTGGTTTCCACTCACACATTCCACAAATGCGAGGCTGAGAACAATTTGCAAATCAAAAAAGCACTTTACAAACACCAGAGAGTTCAGAATATCTCCTTAATCATGCCAGGTTTTCATCACTTTTGAGATTTATTCTAAAAGTGGCATTATTTAGTGGGAAAGAGATAGAATGTAAGGACAATTTTATCACTGAGTTGGCAAAGACCAGTGACTCCAATAGAGATGTCCAGGCCCCATAACTGGTAGTGCAGCTGTCTGACTGTGTGCAGGTCACTTAACCATTCTGCCTTGTTTGCTGGATTTAAAAAAACAGTCAACACACGTGAGTTACTTTGGATGTAGAAAGCACTTGAAAGCTTTTAGCATTATCATCTCCTATGTCATCTCACTCACTAATAAATAACTAAACTATTCCTCTCAGCACATGTTTTTTTCAGTTTTTCTTTTCACAAATAAAATTAACAACAAGAGTAGTACTTCTTACGCGCCATCTTGATTGTGTATAGTACTGCCAGTATTCTTTTAACAAGAAAATTGAGTTTTTGACAACATGAAGAGCATGAGGCAAGTGATATAAACACGTCTAACAGAATCCATGCAGTACCTGACCTTGAAATGTTTGGTACTGATTCTGCCCACATCAGTTGTAGAGAGTTACCCCGAAACACAGATGAGATGAAGATATGAGCAAAGAATACCAAATAATTTTGAACACCAAAATATATTCTGAAGTGCATTTATCAAAGATGACAGGCATTGCACAACAGATGTCTTTCATTAGAGAAGCACTGTAAAGGGGGGCGAATGCAGGCACTGAGAGAGGCAGATGAGATCCCCACACCCACCCACCAGAGAGGATTACATAAAAGAGACAACCTGTTTTCTGAGCAAGATGCCAAAAAACTATTTGTATTAAAGAGTATAAATGATACTCACTGAACATAAGATACTGTTTGAATGCAGGTGACAGCTTTACAGATAAACAAGTACCTACCTCTACAAGCAACACATTCATTCCAGACCATTTTTCTATAGCTTTGCACCTTGTACTTCAATGCCTTTTTATTTTTGCAGAGGCTACCTCCCTTCCCTGAAGTAATCCCACAGTTCTGTGCCATAATTCCAACAAGTATGGCAATGCCTTGAATGTTGCTTGTCACCTCACAATAATGTCCCAAATTTTCCATATTCCCTTTTTATCTTGTCTGTTGTCCAAACACAATACATGTTGCTGTTGTCAGGGATTTAACCAGCTGACTACTGAACTGAAAAGGCCAAATGGCTGTTGTCGGGTAACCATAAAACCATGCAGTGGTTTGAAGATTTAAAACCCAAGGGCTGTGTGAGGTGTAAACTTAGTGCCTTTGAGATAGCTTGTTCAAAAGTCATTAATAACTTAAATAAACCTAAATAAGAGACAGAAAGGAAGCTCATATATACTTCATTTCTTTAGGTAACTAGGCTACAAACAGAATACATCTTTTTCCAAGCAAACTTTAAAACAAAGCAAATGTAGACACTAGCCATAAATTTTGAATCATTAATATCAGGCTAATTATTTCTAATTTTAACAGAAAAAAATAAAAAATTGTGTCATCAATTTAGTGATTAGCAATATTAGATGCAAAACATAGATTTAGTAACAGATTTTAACATTTAAAAAACATTTTTGCCGGCATTATAAGTGGACTAACATTTGGTTGGTTGAGTACAGATATAATTAATGTCTCATATGTCTTCTATCTTAAGAGATCAAAAGGAAGTAATTTTGTCCTTTTACGTACTCTAAATACCATCTCTTAATATTCCTACTTAGTGTACACATGCTTTAGTACTGTCTATAAGATAGTATTAGATAGTACTATAAGCTTTAATACTAATTCAGACCACGTAAACGACTTCACACCTGAAGGATGGGATACCATCCAGAGAGACCTGGACAAAATCCAGAAGGGGGCCTATGGGAATCTCATGAGGTTTAACAAGACCAAGTGCAAGGTGCTGCACCTGGGTCAGAGCAACCCCCTGTATCAGCACAGGCTGGGGGATGAACAGATCCAGAGCAGCCCTGCTGAGAAGGCCCTGGGGTGCATGAGAGGCTGGACATGAGCAGGCAAAGTGCGCTCGCAGCCCAGAAAGCCAATTGTATGCTGGGCTGCATCAAAAGCAGCGTGGCCAGCAGGGCAAGGGAGGGGCTTCTGTCCCCCTGCTCTGCTCTGGTGAGACCCCAGCTGGAGTGCTGCATCCAGCTCTGGGGCCCCATCACAGGAAATACAAGGACCCGTTGGAGCAAGTCCAAAGGAGGCTACCAAGATGGTAAGAGGCATGGAGCACCTTTCCTGTGAGGAAAGGCTGGGAGAATTGGGATTGTTCATCCTGGAAAACAGAAAGCTGCAGGGTGACCTAATGGAAGCCTTCAGTATCTGAAGGGGTCCACAAGAAAGATGGAGAGAGACTATTTAAAAGGACATGTACTGACAGGCCAAGGGAGAATGGCTTCCAACTGAAAGGGAGTAGGTTTCGATTAGATATTAGGAAAGACGTCTTTACTGTGAGGATAGTGAAGCACTGGGACAGGTTGACCACAGAAGCTGTGGAAGGCCCATCCCTGGAAGTCTTCAAGCTCAGTCCAGATGGAGCTGTAAAGCAAGCTGGTCTAGTGGAAAGTGTCCCTGCCTGATCTTTAAGGTTTCTTTCAACCCAAGCCATTCTATGATTCTATGATTAAATAATATCATAGTTTGGTTTTCTTTAAGCATCAATATTTGCGCAATGAAATTTTCAAGCTGTGATTAAGTGACAAGCCTTCTGAAAGACTGAAAACCATCTATTCATTTAACGAAAAACTGTCTTGGAATTTCTTGCATATTTCCCAGTATGCATGTATAAATCTCTGCAAAGCAGATCAGACTCTTCACTGGATCTCTCAGGGTACATCTAGAAAGCATTTTAATTTGGGTCAGCAGTCCATTTTGAAGCCAATTGCTTGATGTTCCATTGCTTTGGTTCACAATGCAGGATTATCAGGCTACTTGGTATCGAGGTTTTGTTTAGCCAAATCTGGACTGCCAAATGCCAGTAAGAAAGAGGATGCCTTGACTGTGAGCTGTCACTTCCTGGGCAACTCATCCATCCCATGGCCATCTCCTTTTCCAGATCTTTTCTTCACTGCTTTTTTAATCTACATCAGAAGCCACCTAAACGAGTGGCTTTAGAACTACCCCTCTGCCCCAGCACTCATCATTTCACAAGTCCCATATGTGAGCAGCTGTCCGTGCATAGCAGGGGAAGGATGGTGGCTAGAACTGAGGCTCTCCACCAGAAACACTCCCCATGCCTACAGACCTCACACAGCCTGTGTCCCAAGGGCCATTAGAGAACAGTGGAATAAACTGGACTTGGTATTAGGGTTTGGCACCCACCTTACCCTGCTCAAACTCCTTGAGCTGCAAGATATGGATCAGAGAACTAGTAAGGTTTACACCCATCCCTATGAAATATTATCTTTTCCTTCGTCAGATCCCTATTCTGCCACATTATGTAGAGTACACTGTCAAAGAATAAAAACTAGGCCTTCTGGTAGGTGCTTACTTGTTTTGCCTTCTTTTAATCTATTAATTAAAAAGCCCACACATATTGATCAAAGCCACCTTGCTGTGGCCAAAGCTGCATTTTGTTAACATTTACTTCCCACTTGCCTCTTGCTATTTATAACTTTCACTGTTACCTTTTGTCATAAATTATATTTGAGGTTTTTCACAGCAGCAAATATCCACCTACAAGGGTGCCTCTGTTCTATAAATTGCTTTAAAATAAATTTACTAAAAGAAGAGAGCATTTTGTGGTAAGCAAAAAGAACATAACTTTAAAATAATATTGAAAGATAAAAGGAAGCATTTAAAATTACTGTCTTGTTAAAGTCAGGGTTTCAATAAGTGAGTGACAGACAGTCCTTGATTTTACCACTCAGCCATGAAACCCCTGAACATTCTTTTTTACTTCATTTGCATGTTTTCAAATATCAAATGTTTTTCCTATCTTCTGCTTTGAGTGGAAAAATCCTCTCTTACACTGACAAAATTACTTAAGATAAATATATTTACAAAATAGAGAGAATGTTTCCATAAGCAACCACTTGTTTAAAGCATCACTCAGATGCATGTCATATAAATATGTGTACATGCCACTTCTTCAAAGTCTCCATTTTGCTTTTCTGTGTTTAACAAGCTGGAAACAACCTGCAGTAAGTTTGGCATTGACTGTTAAAAAAAAAAGAAAATATAATTCTGCCTATGCAAATATAACTTGATAGGATAAATTACAATCTTAATTCCTTTTTGTAAGTAATTTCTGTTTGGAGAAGTGTTTTGCTGGAGTTATTTTTATTAATTGTATCACAAATGCTGTGCAAACACACATTCATGCACGTACTTGACATAGCCACCTTGAGAATTAGCCTGGAAGAAAGATTAAATGCCTTGTGGTATGAGTGCCTAATAATTCAGTGTAGATGGTTAATTATAACCAGAGGTAGCTAAAGGAAAAAAGCAGAGCACAAAGCAATTCAAAGGCCTACATTACACTCAGATAAGTCCCTTGTAAACCTCATATCAGATCTGTAACTCATAACGTGGCTTCAGGAAGACCCAACTCCCTTTGATACCATTGACTGGGTGCAAAATGAGGAGTCAAAAATGTGGCAAGCTGATGGTAGTCACTGCGAAAGTTTAAATCCCAACTACCCAATAGATTAACTAAGGCTACTATTTCAGCTTCTAAAGCATCTCAGTGAAATAAAAGTCTTATCACAGGTATTTCCACCTTTTGAATTTTCATTTAGCCATACTGATATAATTTCCCAAGACATGTATCTTAAAGCAGTATAAAATACAAGAAAGTTCTGCACTTGGCAATCAAAGTAGAAAAGTCAAAAGGAAAGTGGCAAGATGGTTTAGATAGCCTAGTCATACACAATCACCTAATGATTAACAGTAGTGTCAGCCTCACATACTAGCTCTCATCTTTCCCTCTTGCTCTCAATGATATTTGATATTTCCAAGTGAGGGGAAAAAACAATCCAGTATTTAAGATTCAGAAGAGAAGGAATGCTGCGTTAATGATGATCAGACTACTGCCACTGAATCATTGGTGGAGCTGATGCTGATTTGATGAGATCTGAATGGAAATAACAAACTCTGGACTTAGAGTTCTTAAGACCTCTGTTTTGATAGCTGCTGGCACCAGCTACAGCTGCTTTCCATATGTCTCTGCGTAATAGTAGGGTATGTGCGTGGGGGGAATTTAAATATGTCAAATCAAACACCATTCAAGCATTAATTCTAGAGATTTTTTTCAAACTCTAGAAGGTAAAAAAGTCTGAATAAACTCAACACTGTATTTCACAGGTACATCAGACAGAAATAAAGCCTGAAACTTCTAGGAACACCTGTTCCAAACTCAAACAAAAGGGAAAATATTTCCACTAAAAATGCCTAGGTTCTACAATATTTACTAAAAATTGTCCAAGAATAGCAACTATGCTAGGTGAAAACAGATGCTGTAATGCACATTTAAAAATCGTCCACTCTATACAACTCCTAGGTAGTGCTCTTGATTCATGATAACTTCTTAGCAGGATTTTCTATCTGTCAAGTTCAATATGACCATCTTACTCAAAGAAAAGGCACTCACAAATGGTATGTTCTCTTCAGAACAGCTCTAAGCAGCTATCAGGAATTTAAGGAAATTTGAACTTGCACCATGACTAGACTCCCCTTTTCAGGGCATTACTTAAGTTTATCAAATGGTAATTAAGGAGTAACATCTAAAGTATACTATCACATTAGGACGTGATTATTGGCTGACTAATGTGCACAAACAACTACTCAAGATTTTTTGTGTGGATCAAATTTGGCACTATATAAGCTTTTCAGGGTCTAACAGAGTGGAAGTCTCAGTGTATCTCTTTACACAGGAAATCTTAACTTTCAAATTTTTTTTTAATCTTACCCCTCCTCCAAAAAGGAATTTAAAAGACTGTATCTCCACAAACCTAATAATTTAATTAATGAAACTGGTAGAAGCTGCCTTGAAAGAGTTCTGCAGCTACTCTTTTTCATGACCAAAATGAGCAGACAGACATTATAAGTCTGACACATCCTCCTGCCAGTGGACATGCCGCACAGCTAAAAAAATGGAGAGTCAGTTGAATATGCATTTCTTAAGTTACATGTTTGCTATTGCCACACAGAATTTAACGAATGAAAAAAACAAGCAAATACAGTAAAACAAACACAAAAAAACCTCAGCTGCCTGACAGGAAGAATCAAAAAAGAGCAGTGTAACCTTAGATTGACACCATCTTTAAAACAGGCTTGGGGGCTAAGTTCATGGCTTTAAAACAATTACATAGTCTCCTCCATCCGTATTCTCTCTGATGTCATTGTAGAAGCAACAGCAACCTTGCCCCACTGTAAGAGTGAACATGAGCTCCCAATAAAACCTGTGCAACAGTTAGCTAATCTGTAAAACACATTGCATTTAAATACTGAACTGATTCATCAAGGCACAGGGATATCTTAAAGGGAGATAAATTAAAAAAAAAAATTATTACCTAAACAAGTGGAAATACAATTCTGTTACTCACCCTCAGATCTTCCTTTGTGCTGAAGCTATCAAGAAGTTGTTGATAATGTCTATCAGTCATTTGTCGCAAGAGTGACAATAAACAGGAGACAAATTCGCCCTGTTCAGATAAGCCAAGAGGAGCAATATTATAATGTCTTCTGCACTTGAGCTTAAATTGTTATAAGCACTTCAAAACAATTAACAAATGCAAGGGAAATTAATCTACAATTAGGCTTCAACTCCACATTTTGTGAAAATACATTGATTCATCTGTGCACTTTCCATTTAAAGAAATATTTTTCCCTAAATGGAGTTTGATTGTTTAGAAAAATCTATTTTAAATAATTCCAGCAGGGCTGAACCAGTAAAATTCATTATTTGTTTCCCTTGTATCTGTTTTTAAACAAATTACTTAGCTTGCTAAAATTGCAACCTCTTTAGTCAACTCAATTTTGAAACAAATATAAAAAAAGTTATTTTGCAACAATTCTGGGAAGAATGTTATTGTTTCCTTCAGGGAAGAAATTAATGGAGTTAGCTGGGAATTTTTCAAAACATTTTGTCATCTCGAAAACCCCAGATTTGTCAAAAAGAAAACTCATTTGTAGGACTGAACAAACTGAATGAAATGTTTTGATCAGAAAATTCTTTGGGGTTACAGAAGAATTTCTCGTTGAAAGAGCACAGTACTGCACTGGGTATCACCAGTGTGCAGTCAAACGACAAAGACATTATAGGAAGGAACAGGTTCTCCTATTCTCCCTTTCCTGTCTGCTTGTTCACTTTTGAACTGAGAAGAAACATTGAATGATATCAGTCTGGTCTGACTGGAAAATGGATGAGGACAGGAAAGAGTCAAAGGTCTGGTTTGCATCCCAGTGCTTTAAAAGAACAATTCTGAAATCTTACAAGCTTGCTAAAAAATGGGAAATATATTTCTGGCCTTGTCTACCAGGAATGGAGAATGAGACTGGAAGAACAGACAGGTGTGATAACAGCACTTAAAATGGTGTCTTTCATTAGTTCACCAAGTCAAATTTTGGGAAGATTTCCCTCCATCTTTCATTAAAAACAGAACATTAAAAAAAAAAAAAAGCAGCATGTTTTCACAGGAGTGGCTGTTCTGGATTTTACATTGGAAGGCACAATTATCTTGTGATTATACCTGGAACACTCAATCACATGTGAGGCTTTTAGTAGCAACATGGTGATAAAATAATTATTATCTTGCCCATAATAAGAATCTACACTGATTCCTAATTAATTACCTCCCTTTGTTTTACAGTGAACATAGCATTCATAGAATCAGAGAAACACAATCTCAAAACAATATCCTAAGGCTACAGAATCTGTTAATCTTCATGCTCTGGCCATAAACATAAAGGCTATAGCTGCTGTCTTGTAAATATCTGTATACCCAATTGCTAGCTTGCATGACTAAATTCATTTCCTGCCTAGGCATTTTAAGCAGTCCTTTTTAGTCACCTTTATTCTATGTCCCCACATTTATTTCAACTTCTATAGTAGTATATTAAAAATCAAAAACTATTATAGAGAGCCGTACTATTATAGTTGACAGACAGATTAGCTTTAAAAGAGTACCAACTTCAGCTAATTGTTAACTGACTTCTAAATTTGAGATTTTAATTTGAATGTAGGTAGTTATACAGGTTGGTTTTTAAAATAGCAATAAACATTCCGTTTCATTGTTGAACTCAACATAAAAATGTATGTTGTAGGATTTCTACCAGTGTTGGCCACACACTAACTTTCTAATCATGCACAAAAGCATAACACATATAACAACCATGATAATAAACATTTAGGGCCCAATTCCAGTGTCAAAAGTCAAGCCAAGCAGTATACTAAAATCACCTAGGTAGATTCCTTTAGTAATTTTTTGTGCCTTCTTTAAGGAGCACAATTATTAAAAAACACGGAGCTCTCAGTTAACGTGCAATTCATTTAGATTCTGAGGGACAACTTTCAAGATCTGAAATCAATTAAAGTTCATTTTAATTGGACTGCTTTCTGCCAACTCTTTACATGCAAATGCATTTTTTTCTTAAGGCAAGCCAAAGGTCTAATTCACTGACAAGCTAAAGCAGAAATTTCACTTTCACCACTGCATTAAATTCCATGTTTGTCAATGCAACATCTGTAACACTGACACCCTGAAGCTATGACTTTGTGCTCAGTTTAAAGCATCACATCCATCTTGCAGGTTACCATCTAACAAGACTGCTCACTGAAAATTAAATGGTACCCAGGTATCAAAGCTACTTGAGATGAAAGAAATAGTGCTGTCATGGCAGCACAAATCCCAATGCTGCCTGATTTTATGCTGTTTCCTTGTGAACAAAAACAGTGGCACGTGGTCCTAGGAGATCACAGTGAGATAAGTTTGGGACTACTTCCACAAGGAAGCGGTTCGAAACTATGACAGTTTTATCCAGTGTACTGACGTGGTACATCTCACAAAGAACATTTTATGACACATGCAGTTTGAAGTAATGGTAACATACTGGAACAGACTCTACTTCTGTACTTACATTGAGTACTTTATCAAACGTGCTCTACAAATAGTTCAAGAATCTGGCTCCATGTGTTGCCAGAAGCCCATACTGCATGATATTTCTACATAAATGTATATAATTGCCTTATGCTGTGCTGTGAGTCACTTCCACATTCTTTGAGAGCCTGCAGTGACAATGACATGGCTTTTCTGATGCATGAAAGAAAATTTTATAATTTGAAAGCAGTTTCAGAGTCTAATTTTTTGATGGTGTAAAAGCATTAGTCTGTTGTGGTATTTAATGAAAACATAACTTGCAAGCAAGTGGATCTCTCATAAGAAACCAGTAAGATCAGAGCTTTGCTACACTAACAGTCTAACACTACCACTTCAGCTTAGGTCTTCTTGTAGTTGCCTGATATGCCACACAGTATACATTTGTAATTTTATAATTTAGAGAAAAAAACCTCCAAACTCTTAGATGTATGTTGCTGTTGAACCACAGTGATTAAAGCATAGTGTTAACTTATTACAGAGCTTGGTCTGCTCCATAAGACACTTAATATACAGTTTGCTCTCTGTGGGATAAAGTAAAAAAGAAAACAAGCAAAAACACCCAACAACACATTTTTTTCCGCAGCTATTAAATGCTTTTGAAATGTTTGATCTCAGAGGAAATTTTGGTTTGAAAAACAACCATCCATTCATTAACAAAAACTGTCACAGCGTAAACACCGGGAAATTAATTAATAAATGTATAATGAGATGGTAAATCACTCAGCATAATATGTTTTCTGCACAAAATGCTAACCCCTCACATCTTATTGGGGGCACATCCCTGGCTACATTAGAAAGAACTTGCCCTTGAAAAACAAAGTGAAAACCTTGCTGCAAACAAAGCACAGTGACACTTCATTTTGTTTGATCAATGCTCGTCACAGGCTTTTCTGTAAATGCCTGTATTTCAACCTTCTAATTCACATGAGTTGTTATAGCAGGTTCACCAAAACACTATTTGCTAATCTTCTAAATCTGTCCTGTACACTCAACTTCACGTGATAGAAATGAAGCTCGAATATTCAGCCCAGAGAACAACAAAATGCCTTTCAATTAATAAATCCGTACAAGTTATTACAGATTCTGTAGGCATCTTTAGAGTTGTTTCATCAGGAAAAAATGTATGCATTTTAGGAACTGTTATTGATTGATACTCTTCTATTTTCAGGAATTTAAACTTATGGAGAGTTTCAGAAAGCTATTACATTGCCAACTAAAGAAACATCCTGAAATAATTACTAACCCAAAAGTTTCAAAAGAAATGTTATAATTTGGGCTTGGTTTTTTTGCTTTGTTTCGGGGTTTTTGGTCACAATTTTAAAATAAATTTTATGAAAAAATTTCTATTTCCACTAAAAATTAGTAAAATGTAGCAAAAGTTTTCATTGTTCTATTCATCCTCTGTTTTGTACACAAAGTCTTAACATTATTAATTACAATATAAAGACAATATATTCACAAATCTAGTAGTGACAACTGTGAGCTATTTCATTGCAAGAAACTTACAGTCACATCTTGAAACTGGAGGCGCATAGCAGAGCCTGATGGCTGTGGTCGGCTGGTGATCTCTAGTATGGTCCTTAATAGAATATCTAGCAGACTGTTTACAATCACATCAATTTCTTCCAGGACTGATTTTTCCTTAAATAATAAATTAAAACATTTAAGATTTTAAAATAGAAATGTGACCACAGGTATAATTCCAAATTATAGTTTTACTAGGAATGCTATGTTCAAGAAGCAAGGACTATTCTCTAATTCAGATATTGTTTAATTTTATTCATATTTTCCTGACAGTTTTCAATTAATTACATTATTCAATTTCAATTAATTACATACAGAGGAGAGTTACAAGGATTACTTCGAATATGTAAGTGTTCATCAAATTAGCATAGCTCCATTTGCAATTGATGTTTAGAAGAAAGTAGTAAATAATAAACAAGCACTTTTAAGGCAAGATTTTTATAGGTAACATCTATATATCTTCTGGGGAAATTGCCAAGAAATTCCAAAAAGCAGAACCCTGTTTCCACACTATGAAACTATCACCAGAAACAAGCAGATGGTGCTCAACCTTCAGGACCTGCTTCACCAGTAAGGACCAGCTACGTTGCTTACCAGCAGCTGAGTAGCACAAACAAATTAGTTATTTATGTAAATCTACCACTGCTTGCACACAACGTCCATGCAAAGAAATCAAAATGTTCACTGCCAAAAGAGAGAATGAATACCTTATTTACATGCACGAAAACACTCGATAAAGTCAAGTTGTAGTTACTTCTTTTTAATTCAGATGGAAATATGTTTTTCCTGCTTTAAGATTGTTTTCAGTCTTAACTGCAGCAGACACCACCATCTTAATCTGAGCAATTTTATCCATGATTTAAAATGACACTTCTACCCAGAAAGAAACACTTCATAATCAAATACACACAACCAAGCTAAAACTCAACTGACAAACAAATAGATCAACTTTACTGACATTGAGGTGTAGGAGTGATTTAGGGGTTTTGTTTGTTTTAATTTTGTTTCCTAGACACCTAAAATGTATGATTCATAACAAAACTCAAAATTCTTGTTTGGACTTATATTGAATCTAGTGCCAGGCCATGTTCTCTGTCACTTCATCTATCATCAAAGAACTGTTAACTTGGCTACTTATGAAAACAGACAGTACACAGTAGAATTAGGAACTGTATCGACTGTGGGGACGCTACTCTTTACTGCAACAAACTACTTTTAGAGTGACCAACAGCTTCCATTTTCAAAACCACCTCACTGCAAATTCACTTGTTCCCTCAGCCTCTAAATTATCTTGATTATAATGGAAGGACTGGAATTTCGAATTGATGTACAAAAATCATATCAAAGTCACCAAGCTGTTAATAGTCTCAATGACTCAAAGACTACTAAAAATAGTAGCTGCATATCCTGAACATTGGGGAGAGTTTTATGTAGATATCCACTTGTAATTGTGTATATCTCTGGCTTGGTGACTCCAATGGAAGCTCTGCAATTCAGACCAGACATGTAAGCCTTTCTCCCAGTCCAAAACCACAGCTCTCCTTTAGCATCTATTACTTTATTTTGTGAGGAAGTTTTATACTATTCCAGAAGCAGCTGCATGTTGTTACAGTGCTAAAGGTGCAAGCCACATCCATATGAAATCACTGATGGAGCAACTTTAATTGCTGATATTGGTATGAAATGAAGAAGCACAAAAAAGAGTACTCACTAACATATTACAAGGGAATGTATGCTGGCTTTGACATGCATGTACTACACTAGCTACAGGCAATGCTTGGTTATAATTGTCTTATATACTGATGCCTGTCAGAATCTATCATCACCTTCACATTTGCAATACACCTGTCTAAGTGAGCTCTTGTATGCAACTTTCACAGATTAATTCACAAACACAAACATCAGAAATTGGCCACAAAGTTTATCCACTAACAACCAAGTGCAATTCCCCATATCAATCTGTTTACCTATATCAGCCCTGTGTCATCTTAGAATATTGAGCCCACACGAGAAAATGCCCCTAAAAGAAAGTGGACATTTCTCTCTTTCCAAACCAACACTCAAGAAGTGTTAAAACTTGTCAGAACACTACATGATACAATTAGTATACTCTTGCATGGAAAGAAAAGTGCTATGAAAAAATCAAAGTGACATGTTTATGCAGATCCATTACAAAGAGAACTCTTTAAAATGCTCTTGGGCAAGGTCTAGCTTGTGTCATTAAATGTCACTGAGCCACATAAGGAAGTTCAAGTGGATGTGGACACGGGGTTTACTCACTGAGCTATTCTTCTTGATGAGGCAAAATATGTTGCTAAGGATACGGGCACACATTATAAGGTCCTTCTGCTCTTGTAAATGCATGTGGAGATGATGTAAAACTACTGGAAGAAGAATGCATCGAGAATCTGGAAAAAAAATGAAAATTTTTATGAGTAAAAGCTTCTCATGGAGTCAATTAATTTTAATACATATATAAAATGTGTCCTCTGTCCAAAACTGAATTTCTGATAAGTAGAAGCTTTTGCTTGCTTTAACCAACATTTTTGATAACCAGAAGCTTTTACTTCATAATCATAATATCTTCAAGCAAATTTTTGAAGAGTAAACAATATGCTGGAAGTCAGTACGTTATATCATAGATGGAGAAAAACACTACTGTATGGAATCTACTACACAGAAAAGAAAATTTAAAGTATTTTTTGAACTGTCATGCAAAAAAAAAAAAAAGAAGTAGAACAGTAATACTTGTATTCAAAACAATGTGAAATTATGCTCTAGTGTTCCTGGCAAGTGAGACGATCCATTTAAAAGCCAAGGTTACGACAGATTTCCTCTGGAACTTATGTTATTCTACAAATGAGTTCTACTTTACAGACCAGCAATATTTTCAAGTTTCTTTCAGAATTTTCACTTTTCCAGATTCCCCACTCCCACTGAGTATAAGGAATTCAGGCTATTGGTGTCTACATAAAATTATTTCCCTTTACACTATTTAATTTTCTAAACACAGCTCTTTGGTGCTATTTTCAGTCCTGAATTCTCTGAAAATGATGGAAGAACATCATTAACATGCTACTTATTTCTGCTTCTTTTTATTACAATTAATAACAATATTAAATGTGAAGAACCCCAATACTTACACTTGTGATAACACTTTAAACACTTATTCACAACTTGATAAAAAGGGAAGAATTTTACCTGTTTTCATTTAGTTGTTGTTTTAAAATCTTTTCTATAATTGAGAAATTATATTCTCATAGAAATGTACTTGAATAATTTCCTCTACTAAAATTTTAATGTTTATAAGCTGCATTATAGAAATATATTCATCTACTCAGTTCTTTTGTTCATTAATGAAATTATATCCTAAAAATTGATTTATCTAGCTGAAATTATTCCTTTAAATTCATTTTGCCAACCAGCTATTGTTTGTGGATAACACTTTCTATAAACACTTTTTTCCCCCTCATTTATTTCCTCTATTTTTTCCATGAGGGAGAAAAAGATCAATTTATTCTGAGATTGTATCTGTTTAATGTTTCTTTCACTCAATGAAATACAGCACTAATCTTGTTATCCTTTATTATTCCCTTGTTTTCATTGTCTAATCATCTGTATAACACAAGGCAAATCACATGGACAAGCCGATTTGTACAAACTAGTTAAGTATATTCTTATTTTTGAAGTAAAAAGCTTGCCTGCTCTTTTTAATTGGGTGTTTCATGCTTATTATTTTTTTCAGATATTTCTCTGTATCTTCCTACTAATGAAAATAATAAGCAAAGACTGTATGGCAGTAGGCAAAAGACCATCAGTTGAAAATCGGTGGTACAGAAACCCAACACTGGGCAATAAATAGGCTCTCTCCAGTGATTGCTTATTTCTGCAAGTGCCTCAGTAGGTTTTCATCAGGACTGGCCTGAGAGTTCCAATCTGTCTGTAGCACCACAGCCAGGCAGAAGTTTCTCAAGCAAACCAAGAAGGCATTTTCTTTTTCTCTGCCTCAAAATCAGAATCTTAGCCAAGTGTTGCTGAGATGTCCAGCATGCACAGCTGCCACTGACTGATCCACTGCAAGACTTCTAGGGTCAAAATGAAAACAGGCAGGGAAATGGCTAAAGTGCAGACCTGTGGTTTAGAAAGTGCCACCTTCTGACTCCCACTGCTAAATCTGCTTATTGATTCCCGCTAGATGAAAACACAGAGCTAATGCCTTCAGCTGAAGCAATAAAGCCAAACTTTCTATTCATACAAAAAATATAACCCTAATTAAACCCTAGATTACAGGGGATGGCTCCTTTCCCCTGCTTTCTTTTAGGCCTTACACGTATTGAATTCTTGCCTATCTGGCAATCCATCAACAAGAGATGAGATGAAGGATTCACATGTAAACCAGCCTGTGGTTCTGTGGTTGGGGTACTCTCCTGGCAGGCAGGTGATAGAAAGCTCAGTCCAGGCTGACAAAGCACTGAACCTGCTCTTCCATTCCTAGGCAAATGCTAAATCACTACTCAACTCCACAGCTATCACAGAGTAGTAATAGTAGCTCTTTCACACATTCCATGTATGAGCATTATTGTTTGGGCCATAGGTTGTCTGAGGACAGCAGGTCCTCTCTTGCAGCTACAACTCAAATCCCTCAGCCCAGAAGGTGAGAAGAAACCAGGAGCAGCCTTGTGCCAAGGTGCTTCTTCTTGGTTAACTCTAGACAGCTTCCTGAGGAGCCCACACAGCATTTGGTACCTTACCTGAGGTGCCCTCTACTCTGTGCACTGCTTACATGTAAGTGCAGCATCATGAACTCCATTTTGAAGACTAAAAATCTACATGTAGCAACACTTGACTTGCATATAGCCAACTTTTACATACAGTGTGGCCCAAGACATCTCAGGCAAAACTGAGGATCCTCATTCAACTGTTTCAAGTATCCCATTTTTGCAAAAGCTTCACAAAATGATCACAAACTTTGTTTTACAAGACCAAATGGATTAGAAAAAGCATCTTAAAATGACTTGTAACTATACATGGGAGGCAACAGTGCCAGTTATTGAAACAACCACTACATAGAACACAGCTTTAGATATATTCCTTATAAGCCCAGAATCTAAATACTCCTCTGTCTACATCTGTTTAGGTGGAGAGATGTAGTGGTATTACAAAAGAGGAGAGCTGGCTCATTCACCTCTGATGCAAAGCAAGGACTAGGTGAGAAAGTTTGGAGAACATTTGTCTCAGGTTGCTCTTTTTTTACCAATTGTCAGCTGCAATGTCAGGCACTGGATATAGAAAAATTAATGAGGGCAAGGAATGGTGTAATAATCAGAACTCTAAGCCATCAGTCACTGTCCTAATTTTTCTTCTGTGCAGGAAGTCAAACTAGCTGACTGTTTAAAATGCTAATACTTGCCCTTTACAAATATTATACAGAAAGACAAGAAAAAAATCATGACACAGAGCTTTTCAAGTACACGCTTGGCATAATTGGAAAGAGGGCAATCTTAGACTCTGGGCAATCTTTGTGACTTTCCTATGCAACGTTAACATTTAATATTTAACACACAGCACAACTTTTCTCCTTGATTTCCATATAGTGGTAAAGCATCTGCAGAGACACACATCACTTTCTTCAGTCTAGTAATATTTTCAAAGATTACTTTCAGAAAGATGATATTCATTTCAATTACTGTATCAGAACAGATGGTCAAAACTTCAGCCTGCTGAAAAAAAATCAGGGTAATTGAACACTGGAAACAAATAAACAGCATTCTCCTTGAATAGTAAGAAACAAGGAAGTTGCTCTTGATTTTGATAGTTTTATTTGGACCTATTCAATTTATGCCCCCTTGTTTGGATGAAATACTGGACTTAAGAATGGTAGGGGAAGAAAATGCTTAAGCCTAAATGCAGCTATCACTGCAATTCCGAAACCAAACATATATGCCTAGTCTGTGACTACATGGACATGTCACTGTTTTCAGACCAGTTAGTAAGGAAACTAACTCAAAACTTGCAGAGAGGAACTGTTTTCAGTTGAAAGAAAAAGTTGCCTGTAGTGCAAAAGGAAAACACAGGCATGGCTCAGAAAGTCCTCCTGTGGTCTAAAAATAAGCCACTGATCAAAAACAAATTTGCAAAGTCTGATTTTTTTGTATGTCATATACATCTATCTATACCCCCACAGGTGTGTATAGAAGCACATACACACAAACAACACCAAAGAATAGTACATTGCTGTGGAAGGCAAATTAAGCAATACTAATTAATCTGAAAAGGATCGTGGAGTTCTTGAAAATAGTACTATAGATCAATGTGTAAAACCTTTATGTTTTCAAAAGATTTGCTATTTTTTCAAAACTGTGTTAATATGTAAAGTTTAATGCATTTTAACTAAACCAAATTCAGGATTTCAATAATTATAGGCTTTTTACATTTTTATAGCAATCAGTTAGCTTGCAGTGATTACAAAGATATCTTACAAGTCTCATTAATGAGAAGATTGGAGTCCTTTGAAAAACAATGGAATAAGAGGGAAATCATAATACCTAGCTTCTAGAATTAAGCCTCCTTATGAGCCAATGGTATCTTTTCCTGAACTTGCTAATTACTTTTTATTCATTCCCATAGGAAGTCTAACATGTAACAACATATTTTACACAAGGCCGTTCAAAGATATTAAATTATTCTTACTGCTTGTGTCAGATATTTGTCTCTGAATGACTACTGAAGCATGAAGTTTCCTACATGTACATTCTACTGTAATATAAAGAATGCAATTCTACATAAACTCATTCACAAGAAAGATTGAGGGAAACAGTCAGTCTCAGAAAGAAAACAGATAATTATCACTTTTCTAATCCATTACTTTTGGGGTTGAGTGTAATTAAGCAAAACAATTTTTAAAAAGGGATAAGTTACATAAACACATTAAAATTTACAGATGAAATCAAGCATCAACTTCTCCTAGCTTCATAATATAACTGATATATGCATATAGTGTAAATGGTCATAGAATTAAACCCCTCCCCTATTTGCTTTGAACAGTTTGCCTCACTAAAGGAAGAGTCCTACACAGCTACTCTTGCACAGGAGTCCAAATCCTCATATTTTGGGAAAACACAAAGTTTCTTGCCATGTAGCAACAATTTCCATACGGTAAAGGTCTGCACCACAGCTTATGAATTGGCTAAGATAAAGACTTTATCAATATGGAGTTTCTGTTTTTTAGAACTTTACCTACTGATATAATGTCTCTAATGCTAATTGACATGTTGTATCAGTGGCAATTCCAAGAAAACTCATCCTCTTTGGAGGACAAAACCCAGATGTTCCAGTTACACACCCATCATGCAGTGTCCTTACATTAAAAAAAATTGGTTTCTGTTAATTCCTATTAACCCATGTCAAGAAGGACATGGTTCAAGATGTGTTTCTCTGTTATTGGCCCTAACTATTCCTAGCGAAAGAGATTTAACTCTTCCTCAAAAGAAGCTACAATAATATTTAATGCAAAAAAGAAAGCAAACAAGCATGCTAGACTACTGATGTATGGGAAATAATAAAGGTAGACATTCTGCTGGTTACAGGCATATGTAGATCATGAGTCTGGACCTTCTACAAGTATCAAGAGGGATGAGTCCAAAGACCAAAATCTCCAGGAGACTGGAAGAAAAGCCAAGAGGAAAAAAAATATTGATGACTTTTATTGGTAGGAAAATTGCCATTTGTTTGTTTTCAGACAGGCAATGAAGCGTACACAAAGATGCAGAGGTAAATATAGAAAAATAGAAGTAAAGTAAGACCTTAACACACACTAACTTCTCACAAGAGGTAGGCAGGTAACTGCTATTGACAACTTTTAGAAAGGCTGTAGCTGTTTCTTATAGGAAGAGCTGAAGTTTAAAATTGTTGAAATAGAAAAAGGTTCAAAGCAAACTATATCAAAACCTCAATACACATTCATTTCAAACAGCCTATCTACACATGATCAGTAATAGAATATATAACTTGCATTCACTAGAAAGACAGGCAGAGACCAGAAACAACATATACATCTGAAATTGTACTGAACATCCATGCATGGGCACCTTAAATCAACCCCTGCATGCCTGCTGCTTCTGTTTTCAACAGATTCAAATACATCTCTGAATTTTAGTGAGAGTAGCTTTAGTGTCAGCTGATTTCTGCAGCTGTGGGAGTTAATGTGTTAGCTGCTCAGGCTCTTGAATCACAAAATATGGAAAACCCCCATGCTAAACTGCTCTCACTTGTTTCGAAGTAAGCTCCAGATAACAGAAAATGTTATCTAACAAGTACTCTCCTAATTTTCAGATGTTTGAATAAATAGTTATTTCCTTTGTTCCTTCTACTTCCATGTGTTAGCTAGCATCGTGCCTTGAACCATTCATCACCTTCATCTGGGAGACAGAAATCAATTCTTTTCACAGCAGCAACCCTCAACTTCCCATTACAATGTACAGGTTACTCTACACATTAACATAATACAGTGCAATATTTCTTTTCCCAAGAGGATTTTAATAGGACATCCTACTAGGCATGGACTGAGGGCAAGTCTACTTTTATTTTTGTATTTTAAGGAGATGCAACATTGACAGCAAAGAGACCAAGATTCTGATCTACACAAGACCCTTCAACTTAATGATGACCAAAATTATAGTGTACAAGTGTTTGTCTGAGATTCCCATCATGGACATGGGCATATATTACTGCCTGATGTTTTTCATATCTGTTTCCTTGTGGTCTAAGAAATTTATATTTTATATGTGTATAACCCACAGTCCATGTAAACTTTAGCATGTAATTTTCATTGTTTTTAAAGCCAAACCAACTTCTTAATAATGAAAATGGATTTGAAAAAAAAAAACCTGATTTTTTTATAAAGGGAAGCAGACACAAAAATGTTGTCATACAATTAAAAATAGTATGAAAGAAAGTCCTCAAGGGTCCCTTACACGGCATTGAGTAACTCTAATTACATTTGTATATTTGGATCACCTGGTTAAGCTGACCTAACTGAGATAATGGGAGGAAAACAGCAATGATGCTACCTGGTCCCTAAGTAGTCTGGAAAATGAAAAACATAAGCGAGAGCATCCTTAATATTGCTTCATGAATAAGTCATCATGTAGCTGGAGGATCAAAGGTCAGTTCAACCGGCTGTAGGGAGAGCTAACTGACTGCTCCGGAGGGGACGCTGTGGGGCTCCCACGGGAAAGGGTGAGCTGTTTCCACAGCCAGAATGAAGCCAAGTAGCCAGGATGCAGTTCTTACCTATTTCTTTGACCTCGTACTTATAAAGTAGAATCACTGAAAGCTTTTAAAAAATATATGTTCAAAGAAATCTTCCTTTAGTTTGCAGCATCCCAAAGCATTTATGCATATCCTCGTGGTTTTTGCAGAGCTGTCATCATTGCAATGTGTTTACCTAGAATGCTTTAGATGGTAAAAGTTACTGTTTCTATTAAACTCCATCAGCCAATACCCAAACGGCATTCAGGGCTATTGGTGAGTAATAGAATTCTTTAAATATCTTCTATTTTAATTATTTTATTTCAAAATTACTTCATCTCAAATTGAATACTTGGTTACTTCCATGAATTTAATTTGGAATAGAAAAAAAGAATGTTGGGCTCACCACCATTCAGCAGTTTTCTCTTCTGCACAGCAAATAACTATGTTATTATATACTTTATGCACCAGGCATCACTCACATTTGTGTAGCATTTTTATGCTACATTAAGAAATGGAGGATCCAAAGTACTGAACTAGCAAGAGTTACACAAATAAGCGTTAATGGATAAGTGACAGTGTTCGCTGAACTGCCCCCAAAGAAGAAGAAAAGGAGAAAAGTAATTTTGGCAAAGTTTTTTTCCTCAGAATTACTTAAAAAGTATAAGGCAAACTTCCTTCACAGGCATACTGCCAGTAGAACAAGAAACTCCCTCTATATTTTAAGAATCTTTGCCTCCAAAAAACAAACCACTAAATTCAAACAACTCTATTCTTGTAAACAAGCATCTTATACAGAGCAGTGCTTCAAGAATTGTTCCTTAGGAACACTACTCCCTTCAGTACCTGCTGGTCAATGTACAAAGCACACAATTTGAGTTCCTTATCTGCAGGCAGCCCAGAGTAACCTTACCTGGGTTAGTGTACAGGTGACTCTCTACAGTTTTCCCAATACTCTGCAGTTTAACAGCTTGAAGGGACTCATCCCCATGCATGACTGTTGGCAAGCTGCCCAGAGCATCGTGAACCAAATTTGCCACTTCTCTCACATCAAAGAGTTTCAAAAGTTCAGCGTACACCGATGGGAATGAGCTGAGAAACACAGCCTAGAGGAACAGGGCAAAAATGGACAGTCAGAATGGTTTTGACATTTATAGAATTTAAATAACTACAGAAATTTAAGTTACTGTAGAAAAATGCCTGTTTTCAAGGGTAGGTAGTAACTTTAAAAATGGTCTTATTTTCAGAAGAAATAGCCTCACATTCATGAACTGGCTTACACTTATGACTATTTCCTTTAAGCAATATCTAATCATTGTTAATTTCTCCCACGACAAATTTAAAGTAAAAGTTCAACTTAGAGCAAAAATATTTATTCTTTAAATACACTTCTGTATGTGTGAGACAACATTTTTTAAAGGATAGCAGAATCTAGCTGATATGATACCAACAATATTCATATGGAGTTGTTTCGGTTTGCTTTGTTTTTAAGGTAAGCAATATAACAGCCCCTACATTTTTCAAATAATGAACATTTTTATTTTGGAGTGAGACAGCACTGGTAGTCTTGGTTCACTTCAACTATCTTTAAAGAGGGTTAGAAAGTCATTGATGAATATGAAAACAAAACACTGTTAAAGCAGCACAATGCCAGAGAAAATAAGCTAAGACAGACATTCTCATCTTCCTCTCTAAATCCTGCTGATTGTGAAAAGCTACTTACACACTCACACTCATGGCAGCACAGGCTAACATAGGTCAAAAGTAATGAAGAAGAATTCTAATTGTGGCTGTTGTATCATTTTGTTATTATCTTTTCACTCTGGCTGCTTACATGATATGAGATGGAAGAACTACCTCTCTGCTCTGTTCTCTCTGATTTTCCATTTTCTGGGCAGAAGAGTTTTCTAAAGAGATTTAGAAATCTCTTTGGTTACAGAAACATGGGAAGAGGCTGGTATATTTAAGAGCACTTAATGCAGAGAGCTGTCTCCTGTGTGTTTTGCCTCTGCACTTTAGCATTAGCTAATTTTAGTAGTCTCAATTGAAATAAAGATATCAGCTGAGTATTAAACCATATGGTTCATCAAGACTTTAAAATTTTCTGTAAAGCATGAAAACTCTGATAGTCATCTTTTGTATGGCTCAAATTCTTCAGTGTCAATGTGGTTAAACTAAGCAGTAAAATGTGCAAAACAGAGAAATCACTTTATTTGTATCCATCAATTATTATAATTCAAAATGAAATATCAGATTTACAATTACCTATTCCAACCATACTTAGAAGCTGCTGGGATGAAAATTTCACACTGTAGGACGCAAAGTTGAAAATGCCACTTTACTCTAGAAAAAATACATTTTCTTTCCTGGACAAGCATACATTTTTATACTGGATCTGGAAAATGCCAACAAGCAAGGCACATTTGCAAACTTACTTGTAGTTGGGATAAAGCACTAGCTCCTTTGCTCTCTTGAGAAAGGAAGAAGCGTACTGACATAAGAAGCTCTTGAATACAGCAGCGAAATTCCTCCTCATTTTGTCCGCCAGTAGCAATAGAGAACAATCTTCGAGACTGAACTATGTATTTAAAGATATATTCCTGTGCCTATAAATGCCAAAATCAGAAATAACTCACAGAGGTAGAACACATGCAGTGATTATATCATTCAAAAAATAAAAG
The DNA here is from genome assembly GCA_013398175.1 of Climacteris rufus. NCBI lineage: Eukaryota > Metazoa > Chordata > Aves > Passeriformes > Climacteridae > Climacteris > Climacteris rufus. The sequence goes on from VZRZ01007964.1 coordinate 202,395, forward strand.
AGTCTGGAACAGGACCATATTACTTAATTTTAGAAAATCTTCCTATTGAAACTCTAACGGCATTTTAATAAAAAAAAGGCTAAACAAAACAAACAAGTGAAAAATTAACTCCCATCTCTCTCCCACCCCCCACAAAAAAAAAATCTTAAATTAAGTTGCAAGACTGTTAGAATGCAAATCAAAAACACAGCCCTTTCTTATCAGCAAGACATCAAGGTTCAGAGCAGCATAGAAAAATACAGAAGGGTACCACACTAGTATTTTATTTCCAAACTGTAGCAGCTGTCCTAAATGGGATCATTGTGTGGCACAATAATGTGTTGCCATCTGATGGCACGTTGTGCTCTTTTGATTGTACAAACCGGAGCAACAAGAGCAACCACAACCACCATAATCAGTAGACTTCCCTGGTGTCAGGATTGAACCTTTAGGTCAGCATGCATGTCTGCCCTTTAGATTCATGCAGTGGATGTTAATACCACCAATGCAACCTATATTTTATTCTTTTGCCTCATTCAGTAAGGAACATAGGAGCTCCAGAGAGTCTAATGGTAGTAAGCCTCAACTTACTGACAAAAGAGAACAAGGAATAAACTGACTGCACTGAAAGTCTGCAGCTCCCTAGAAGTAGTACTACTGTTTCCATCCTTTATGTATGTAGTCTGCTTCATCTCCTAAGTTATACCTGTTGGTACTGTATGAATACATCATTCAAATATATAATTGTCTTTGTCAATTTTTATTACCTTTAGTACTTCCTGTATGTGCTCATGAAGGTCCACCTCAGTGACTCGATCAATATGCCACTTCAGTACTTTTATAAGATCTCTAAAATAGCACACCAGAAAGTATTGTAACACAGAAGTGCAAATGCAAACCAATAGCTGTCATATGAGAAACATTGGCAAAATAAAAAATATATTACTAGATTTCACTGATCATCATAGGCCCAATATTACACTTCATTTTCAGCCGGCTGAAGGGCACCTAGTAGATCTCTGGTGAATGGGCAATAATACCAGCATTACATATGCAGTATAATGATTTTAACAGGCATATACATTTTCTTTAACCTAAGGACTCATTATCTTAGTTTAGTAATAACCGTCAGTATTAAATCAGATAGAAAAAGTACAGACTTCACCTGTATGCAAGTGCTCCTGCAAAATGACTTTCAATGTAAGTGTCCATTACTGGCTTAAAGTGGTGAAACTTGCTGTCCTGCAGCAAATTTATTATGTGAACCTAAATGTGAGAGAAGAAGAAGAAAAAAACCCCAACACTATTTTTGTTTTACTTAGATTTTAGCTAGTGTTAAACATCATCACAAAATGAAACTTACCAAGCAATCAAATACTTTTGATCCATATTTCTGTGAGTTTTCATCTAAAATCCCAAATAAAGTGTCCAGTGTATCTTGAAGAAACTGATGGGAGAGAAAAAGAGAGAGTGTTATTAAAAAGATATTCCTGTGGCATGGAAATACATTATTTCCCTCACATTATCCAAAACTATAAAAAGGTATATACCTTCACTATTTCTGAACCATCAATTTCTTTTAATTTTGAGAGGCAACCTGCAATTTTGTCTGGGTGGGTTCTCCATTTCAGAAGGTCAAGCATATCTCCTGCAAAAAGAAAATGCAAGATTAAAGGTGGAAGCAAAGCAGCATTTCAGATTTTAAATTTTACTATTACAGTCCACTTCGCAAACTTTGGCATCATTAAAACAAAACATCTGCAGATTTGCTATAATTTAACCTTCCCAGCAACAAATTTTCATTCAATTCCATAATTGCTTCACCAATACAAACATAAGAACACGGTACTGGGTCTCTAAAATCAGTCTCCTGTGGCAACTCTAGCATGCAATCTCAGTCAGATATTTTTCAACTACTTTCTTAAGAAAAGTAATTATTTTGCCTTCTCTCATCCCATTGAATGATGCCTCGCTCTCTGATGAATAGAAATAATCTTCTAATTACTAGCTTGAATTTATTTGAAATACTCATGTTGCTATGTCTTTTCAGAGAACAAACACGATGCCTCTAAGATCCTGCTTTATTAACAAACAACAGTCTCTTCTGGAAAATAATCTGTACTGGGCTAAAAGATACCTGAGTGTGTCCAAAATTTCTCAGTTTTAATTCATTCTCCTTCAGCTTTCTTAACCAATATGATAGCTACAATACAGATAAGATTACACCACTCTTTTCCACATCATTAGCAAGCTCATAAGTCTGTTGTAAACACCTGACACCTACGTTCTAGAATTGGAGGGTCTTTTATATAGACATATTTATGTCACCATGTTTTTGTTCTCCTGTTTAATACTATTCAGCTCCCCGGGTATAGCAGTGCATGATCTTCCCTTTTCTACCATTAGATTCAATCTAATTTCTATTTTTTCTTATTAATCATTTAAATCAAAGTTACAATTCTTTGCTGTACCATATTTTGATTTTGTCCCTCTCAACTAATGAGACCTTTCAACGATGTATTAGCAGCAAAATGTCTCAGATTTTAGTGAAGTTACGCTCATGCCCACACCCTTCCACTCCTTTAAAACAGAGATAAGTCCCAGAGATTTCTTCAGATCTAATTAGTATTTTCTTTCTTATTGGGGAGGAAATTCCTTCCACTAAAGTGTAACCTGACAGTTCCATTTTAACTTTTATTTGCCAGTTTGAAAATTCTTATTTCTAATCTACATGTTTTCCAATGTGGTGTGTTATTGAACTGCTACATTTCTTCTGGATAACAGCTGAAAAAATCTTTGGAAAGAAAGATTAAGAAGTTTATTCTGGTATGATGTGTCTTTGATAAACTCATCTTACAGTACATCTCAGTAAGTTACAAGTTTTTCATCCATGATTTCTTGGAAATAGTTGCATAAAATTCATCAGGGGGTGATGGCCCAGTTAACATATCTGCCCGTCCACCGGCCTTAAATGTAAGTTCTACATTTTATAGTCTTTGGACATATGTTACTGCTTTCAGCTTCAGAGATATACTAAAAACCCACCTTGCTAAAAGATTGAAAATTTCTTGTTCCATACTATTCAATAGCCTAAAATAGTTTTGCAAACTTGGCTTGGCTTTTCAGCTGTTTTCCCTTGCTGAACTTGGACACATCTGCAGTGCTCCTTTCAATATTCAGTATTCAGTAAAAGCTACAAATATTTTTTACCTGTTGAATTAAATAAATCCCAAAGACATTTTGTATTCAAGTTTACTACTTCCACGCTTCACTGATCCAGCTTTTCAGAAATTCTCAATGCCTGGTGGTTTGAAGCAGAAAACCTTGACCACCATCCAACCCTTCCATCAGTTTAAGCTGAACTACAGTCTAGTTGATCACTGCCCAGCATTGTGTTAGAAGGACCCAGTGCTTCTGAAGTGTTCTCAGTACTAATTAAACTAAGAAATTAATAGCAAGTTTTCCTCTTGATTCAGCATCTCTTTGGGTGCTTTCTGCCACAGACTGTTTTCACATTCAAGTAATATTTGAGCAACACCCATCTTTGTGTCTTCTCTTTTCCTGGTTTGCTCCAGGGAAGTTCCTCTATCCCACAAAAAATGAAGTAATATTTTAAACTTTATAAACATTGAATAAATCTCCACCTATATTCAAATTTTGCCATAGGTGTTAATGGCAAACAACCAACACAAGATTTCACAAATATTTTGCTACCTTAATTGCTTTTGATGAGCACAGATTGTTTTGATGCATTTATGCATTTTGTTTTGCTTCATGCTGTGCTGGCACGGACAAAAGAGATCCTTGAGTTGCACTAAGAATGATGAAGAATCCCACACATGCATGAGAGACACATCCCAAAAATTAAGGACAAATGATAGGTCTTATTATTCTTTCTGTCAGGAATTTTTAAGAAACAAGATTTACAAATCCAGTGAACTGTATTTGTCTTTTGGATAATTAAATGTACTTCCACACTTTATTCTGTTTAAGCCTCAGCTCAACTTGAGGAGTAGCGAGACTAGCTGAAGCTGTCAGTTCAGAGCAGGAAAAACACTTCTTTACAGGTTTGCTGGAGGAACTTGGTGGAAAATAGTTGACACTCAATATTAGGGATTTGTTGGGGGATTTAAAAAGAAAAAGAAAGCAAAAGTAAGACACTCACTTCAAAGCACTTATTTCAAGGGAAGTGCTAAGAAGGAAAGACATTGCTAAGATAACATTAGCGAATATCCCAAGCATAAATGACACGAATAGAAAATCTGACATGTGAATCACAAGGGGAATGGATAGCAGTGTGCCATGTAGTAAGAGACATGAGAATATAAAATTCTCCCCAGAAATAGGCCCACTAGGAAAACATAGTTTTGGAAAAGGGAAAAAGTTACTGCTGCTGATTAATTTTGCTAAAGAATAAAAATATTTCCTATGCATTCTCTTAAAAATAATCAAGGCCTGTATATTTAAAATAGACTACACCTGAACTATGATCCCTACCAAATAAAACACATCTCTTCTCAATGTATGTAATTTCAATCCAAAGTGCTAGGTTTAATAGAAGGTTTAGAATCATGTGCTTAAGGAAGTGGTTTAGGATGATTTTCCATCTCTCTCATATAAATCCTGAGACATCAGTAATTGGCTTGTTGTGACACTACTGCACTTCAGCAGGAAAAATATTAATTCCAGAAACAGCAGTCAGTGTGCCTCTTCCAACAGGCTGCTTCTGTGGTTGCCAGCACTTCCTCCAAACTGGGGTTACTTGGAAAGCTGCCCAGTGCTACTTTTGTTTTATTGATTCATTGATTTGTTTTTTTTTAAATGCAGCTAGAAGGATTACACCTCTGCCATGCTGTATGGCATGTTGCTCTGCTGCTGAACAGCTGCTGACCAGGGATGTGCTGATTAGTGCTGACAAACGAGAGGATGCCAACATGCTAAAATATTCTGACTTATTGGAAGGATCCTGACTCTCCTGCAGTCAGAGATCCCTCCGATATGTCAAAAACTAAGACTGTTTTGATTACTACTCACTAGAAAAATACTATGTTCTCTCTTACTCTTTTGGGTTTTTTTAGAGTAATGAAAAATAACTACCCATCTAAGAATATAATAGATAAAAGCTGGTATACTTTCTTTGCTAATATTAACTGATTAACTATCCAGGATCAAAAGGAAAAGTGAAGAAAAAACTAACTAGTAGACAGATTAGATAAAAGACGCATTCTTAGCCATCTGTTGATGAATGCACAGACTTCTCTGCTTAGAAAGTCTCTAAGAATTGTTTGGAAATAATCCTAATAACCCCTCCAAAGTACCCAGGGTAAGGAAGTTATGGATCCCAACAGCTAGGAGTCAGCCTCCATCCCGCAGTCCCCATAATTTTAATATGAGAGCTGATGGCATGTGGGAACAATCAGTGAGAGAATGACAGCTGAGCAAAATTTCCCAGCAAGCAAGTAAAGCCGTGTCCTAATTCAGTCACACCCTTTACAAGTCTGGGTTTGGGGTCCTTCCCCATTCCATGGCCAGACAACACAATAATTTTCAATTCATTTTCAGGCAGGACATTGTTGTTTAAAAACACAGACGAATCTCTGAGACATTCAGAAAAATCTTCAAAACAAATTAAAAAATAATCAGCAATTTTCAAAAATACCAATACAAATGTTTACTAAAAAAATTAAATACACAAATCTTTTTATTCCTGTATTTTTCAATACATAAGCTACATTCTCTCAGGGATAACTGAAGTAATGCTCACATGACCAAATATCCACATGCTTTGCTCTATGTTCATTTTCTGAGCATGCAATAGATTTTGGCAAATTTTTGTTTAAAAGAATGGGGATTTGGAAACTCACCAAGATGAACTTCCCAAAGAAGATCCTTGGAGAAAATATGAGCCTGTCTATTGAAAATATTTCCACCCTCTGAAGTACTGCTGAAATAATTGTTAACTCTTTCAGAGCTGAAAAGGGGATCAATATTATTCAGATATTCTACACCCTCTTACTCAGAATATGGTTAAAGAAATAAAGGAGGAAATTTTAGGCCCTATGTCACATATCTATTTACATTAAGTATAAAATAACTTCTGTACTGTAAACAAAAATTAGTACTAGAATCCCAAACAATAGGGCAACTATTTATCAGTGCGACACTTAAGTTCTGGGCAGCACTTCCATTCATGTGTAAGTATCAGTAGATTCATGTGATTTCCTAAATCAAGGCCTTTACCTGAGGTATATTTAGTTTCCAATTCCCTGTTATCTACCTCTGGGAAAATCTTTTACTGGGTAACTTTCATCACTAAGGTAATTGTTATGACAATACAAAATGGATGTGCACAAACAAACAAATCACTTACTGTTTGCACACAGTTCTATTTTGGACACCTGCTATTAAAGCATGATAACTAAGAGGATTATTTCAATTTAAAAAGTTGCTCTAGCTTTTTTAAACACCTATAGTCAATTTGCAAGTAATCAGCAATTTTATCATCATACACAGAAGAAGGGTAAAGTCACAGATATTCACACACGAGACAAGCAAGGTCTTATAACTGTGATAAACATCTTATAAAAAGAAATTACATAAAATTGTTGTTCTATCAAAGAATGGTCAGAAACACATTACCAAGGAAAAACCACAATATTTAGAAATATTTGGAAAACTGTTCCACAGCTTTTTGTTTTAGTTACAAACTGTAATTATTATGGCATATAAATGAGGACCTTAAGAATTTTATACAGAACACTGGTTATGAATTTTATACAGAGAACTGGTAAAGAGTGTAAACATATGTATTTCTATCTGCTGCTCCATATAGCCGCTGTACAAGCTTGTTTTAAATAGTAGTAACAGTTTGTGGAAGAGAAACAAAAAAACAATATACTCCTAATTAGAAAAAATCTGCTACAGCCTGAAGCTGACAATAAGTATTTCATAAAAACTACAACAAACACATTAAGAGGTTTTGTAAAGCATCTGGGTTTTGATAGTTGATTCCAGAAGTGCTGCATTTGATTCCAATATCATGTTAATCTAAAAAAGCATTCTTGAACTGTTAAAAAGAGTAGTTTATCATGCTGCATTTGTTTCCATCTGGATATAAAAAAATTATGAAGAAAACCAGTTTATAAAATAGATGGAACATAAGCTATTTTTGAGTACATCCATACTTGCTAGGCATGGAAAAGGCTTGCTATCACACTCATTTCAATTCATCATCTTTTAAATAATCAACATATCCTACCATTTTGTGTGAGTTTAGTGGAGCAGAGAAAGGATGTAATCCAGAAGGACTCTTTAGTGGTTTTTACTGCTTGGCTGTTGTTTCCTAGGGATATTCCCTTTGAAAAGGGGAGTTTGAGGTAGCGACCAGAATCCTGAAGGTTTGCATTTTCTTCACACTGTGGAAACAAACCAGTTAAAATAACTGTACTGCACAAAGTAATTGACTAGATCTCTAAATTATATGAATCATTATTGTTTCTCTGCCAGAAACAGAAGAACTCTTACTATGCCTGTTGCAGCTTTAGTTTTTGATCACAGAGTCATATACTGACATTGAAATCTAAGAAATTTGCATGGGTTACATTAAATGAATAGCCACAAATTTTCGTGTTAAAATCTAAACTTTACCTGGGAGCATATAAAATCCTCTGAACAGAGATATCTGTTATATGTGGAAACAAGTATTCCACATAGTTAAAATATCTCTAAAAATTGTAACATTGAGTAGATCTGCAAAAATGAGCAGACTTCCCAACTTGAGGAATTCAGTAACAGGGTATCTATCATGTGGTTTACTTTGTGAATTTTAAGTGAACTTACTTTTGTGAAATTAATTGTAACACAATGTGATATAATCGTAATACTTAGGAAAACCAGTGCACTAAAACACACACCTGGATTGAACAGCAGTTTGTATCAGGAAGGTTAATATTAAACAATCAGGATATTTTAATGGTGACAAGATTATCACTCATTTGATAAACAACACAGACTTTCTCAATGTCTTTGGGCATTTAAAGTATATTCCAGAGGAATCATTACAACTAATGACTGCTAATTCAAATTACCTTGTGTACAATTAGTTCATGGGTGCCATCTGGAAGAGTCCTCCCATTTTCCTGCATCAGGGGCACGAAAGAAAAGCCAAACAACTTCTTCTCACCCTTTTCTTTTGCTGAAATGCATGTAGAAATAGCAGCACTTAAAGGTAATAGCATATATTTTAGACAAAATAAATGTATATAATGTAACATAAGAGAGTATACTGGAAGCCCTCTGCAGCTAATCAAATGAAGATTATCTTGAATTTATGTTCCAATTTGCACATGGTGTTCTGTAACTTTTTTTTTTAATCTCAATTTAAATCAGAAAGGAGAATTCTGTAATAATTTAGTATATATTAAAAACAAATAATATAAGCCACCAAATATGCAATCTTAGGAACATATAGAAATTCATCCACCTCTGTGAAATCTGCCTCCCATGCTTTGGAATTCAGAACGTGGAACCAGCCATCAATTTTTACCTCAAAATCATCTCTAAAATGTTTCAGAATGTTTTAAAAATTTTGGAATCTTATAAGTAAAAAAAAAAAATTACAGAGAAAGTTCATGCAGCTGTCTTTTTCCTGAGGTGTTATGGAAATTTGTGTGCTGACTGCAGCTGCACTGGGGAGGACTAGCAGAAACCATGAAGACCACTTACTGGAACAGTGCCGGAATTCACAGCGGATATGAGCTCCTCTGAATTTATCCACAGGAATAGGAAGTTTCAGCAGCTCAGCCCATCTGGGTCCATTGTTATGATAAAGCACAAAAGAATGGTACTCACTGGCTGGTGGCTCTCCAGAGCCAAATGAGATAAAATCCTATTGAAGAAAAAATATGATTAGGGATAGATTAGTTCCCAGGTAAAATGACATCAAGGACTGCTCTTCCAAGGACCACTATTTAATATTTACATTCATGTCATAAATTCCAAATGTGGTACAATGTTCAGTATCTTATAACCCTCAAAACTAGTAGCACTTTGCTAATATTTGCCAATTAGAAAATTAGAAATGGCAAGAATCATTCACATCATTTAGAATTGAAGTGTTACAGAGGGTGTACTGGGTGATCAGGAAAGCTTGAGCAACAAACGTGTTGTGGATTCCCATGGCACAACGTGGTCTAGCCCATGTTATTCCCCAATGACAAAGAACAGAACTGAGACCAGGACAGCCCAGGCTCAAGGTCTTCAGTCCTCTGAAATGAGCCTGTAATCTTGCCACTATCAGTGATACGACCCAGCATTAAAAAATAAATCTGGATTCTGTGATCAGAAAGAAGCAAAGCCTTTGCAACAGCCATGATGGACTCTCCATAGCAAGGCAGACAAATGGATTTGTCTAATCCTGACTTGGGGATACCTGTTAATTCTCTGTGGGAAAGATAAGCTGTAGCTTTTCTCCTCTTCAATTATAATCTAAATATCTTTTTTTGTTTAATATATAGACACACACATTTACGTGTATATATATGAAAATGTATCTAAATTGCATACCATGCATTTATATGCACAATCTCACTTCAGATACACAAACACACAATTTGAACCAGGCTATTTGTGTAGCCTTTCTTCATTGTGTCACCCCACAGCCCATGAAATCATGCAGAACACCTGAAAAAACTAATTTAAACTTTTAAAAAAACCAAATATATATATGAATATGTGTGGAAAAGTTTGAATGTGAGCATAAACCTTTTTGGTACAGAAAATTTTTGGGAAACAGTCATCTATTAATAATTAAAATATAAACCAGTGCCTGTTTGTAAGCCACCACCAGCAGCATACAATAAAATTTGAAGATAGGAAGGAACATTAATTTATTCTTTTAATGATACACAGTGGTGATTCTTGCAGCAAGGATCCCCAATTTATTAAAATCAGACACAAAACTGAAAATTACACATTGTTCTGTGTAGCATAAAAAATTGCATACCTAATAAGAATTATTAGGAAACAAAAAAATTCTCCAAAACTTAATCTTTCTTTAGCATTTTCCAACATCTTAATGGAATCATTATTTATCTGGCTGGCAATTATAGATGTTTAGCCAAATCATGTAATTCATCAGAGAAATAAAACAAACACTTACAAAGGTTTTATAAAGGCATTTTATAAAGGTTCTAAGCAAAGTGAAAATACTTTGAATACCTAAAGACAGGGAAAGATAAACATGTCCTTTCCAAAGCATTTTTTTCACTCTTCAATCAGTGAAACAAAAGAAGATTTACATATGAAAAAATGTATCAAAATTAACTACAGCAAGGAAAAACATAAAAGAAAGATACCTTTAAAATTTGACCACTGCTGTCCACCACATGCATTGTCACTTCCACATTTCTGGCCACACTTTTCCCTCCTTTCTCAAATTCTCCTCTTTCTACAGTGATATATAAATCATTCCTCATTTCACCTATCAAAAAAACCAAATGAAACACAAAGTCAGTCCAAAACTCAGTCCAATTTGCTTACTTTTTCCTTTTAGCATTAAAGTAGATTTTTTAAAAAAGGATAGTATCACACTCACAATTTTTCAGTATTTTTGGATTTTAAACAACAATTGTTTTTGTAAACAAGAAAACAAAAACATCTCCATCCCCCTCAAAACCCAAAGATTATCTGCCATACTAACCCAGTTCTGGGGGCTTTTACTCATCTGTTAGCTCTGTTTGGTCTTTACTTTGGCACCTCTAGCTATACTGAAGCTCGTGTCTAGCTCCACCTCATTTAATTCTTCTTTTAATGTAAAGCAATATTAATGTACTTTCTTTCACTGTAATCATTACAGTTCTCTGTTTAACTGATTACATTTTTTTTCCACTTAATCCCAAAAGAAAGTGTATTATTTTGCAAAAGAAAAAACGGAGAGGTTGGTGTTCTTTCCATTCTAATGGCAGTCTTCTCAGATTGAGCATTCAAATTTGTAATCTAAAAAATCTCAATCATCACATTACCTTGGTTTTCCAAATCTTACTAGCAAAAAGTTAGCTTTGTTAGCTTATTTTTCACTTGCTGGAAAGGAAAGGCTTCTGAAAAATTAGAATCTTCATTAGGACATTCAAACTATAAATCCAACACAGGCATTACCTAAATACCACATGACATGTACAAATACTGTTAGCAGATTTAAATTGAAATTCTTTGCATGTGCATGCAGTATCATCCTAAATATTCTGTCAGAACATAAATAGATCTTACGGACAAGATCAATGGTGATTTTATTTTAGTTTCAGTCACCACAACGGCAAAGTTTATATTTGGTGAAAGGAAGAAAGAGTGGTTGCAGAGGGGACAGGACTGGGGAAAAGTAGTACTGGTGGTGACTGGAGCATCACAGTAGGAAACCCCTGTTCTGTTTGAAGATGCTAAATTTAAATAGTGTAAACTAATAGAGTTGTTACAAACATTACCAGAACTACTTTGAAGCAATTGAATTTTCCTTGTAAAAGGCAGAACAATGAAGGACAAACAGCATCGTAACCAGGAGAACTTTCTAAAATCCTTATTTCTGGACTTAGTAGAAAGAGAAATTGAGAATATATGCTCTCATCTAGAGAAATGCAAGCTTAGCGAAAAGGGAATATCATCTTTTAATACGGCAGGTTTTCACTCAGCACTGGTGAAATCAAGTATGATAGTTTAGTATACGTTTAGGTGTGTCACTTGGCAACCACAAGATGTGTACTTGTATTGTGGGTAAAATAAATTAAAAGATATGTAACATATGTAACATAAATAACTAGTGTATCTTCAATTTCCGGCTTCATTTTAATTTGCAAGTGGAATTTGACTTGCTTGAACTTTCCACAATACTCTCACATTTCACATTCCTTGCATTTTACTACATGCAACTCTCCAGTGATTTTTACGTAGCAGAAACAATGATCTTGCTGTAGTCTTCTAATATTTTTATAACATTATTTCATCACTGGGTGCAAAATAATTAAATTATTCCTCCAAAGCACAATCTAAACAAAAAAAAAAAAAAGTAAAAGAAGAAACTGCTATATTATGAATCCCTTGAGACTCATACCCATAAACAAAGGAGGAAATCTGCAACTGTATTACCTTTTTACCAGTTACCTTCTGAAACAATTATGGACAGAGGCTAGAATACAGCTAGACAGAATCAACAGAACAAATACCAGATGGTATTCACTTAAGAGTTTTGTGTGAAATCAAGGATGAAAGAGCTGAATTACTAATAAGTGTGTGCAACCACTGGATCAATCTCTGGTTCCTGGTGGGAAACAGGTTTAAAATAAGCAAAAGGTGATGGTTATTCAGGACAGCAAGGCTTTTAAGAAATGAAAACAAACACAAAAGCAATCAAAACAAAAACCAAGCACAAACCAAAACATTTCCAGAGGATGTTGTAAATGTAAGAAATGTATAAGGATGAAAGGGAAGGATGGAGAAATTGTGGAAGAAAGATCAGCTACAGGGTATGAAACAGGCAATCACAAGCATTCAGGAAATACCTTGAGCTGAAAATAGCTGGAGGCTGGGACAGCATCAGGGTATAATTACCATACATGCATTTATGCATACTCAGGTTTTACTTTTCCTTAGGTTCTCCTTACAACAATGAGCTAGATGGGTCCTTGATCTGAATCTGTAAAGCTGCTCTTATGTTTATTCAAGTCACAAAATTAAATCATAAAAACCCACTAAAACAACTAGATCATTATTATTTCTACATTGCAGTAATATTTAATTATAAAAATTGGTAAGTTAGTATAGTATTGTTACCAAACAGATTGCAGCATTTTGGGCCCTTGCTTAGCATATGCATAGACTAGGCTTGGTTCTAGTTAGTGCTGCCTGTTGGTCACCTTCAAGAGCTTTACATCCAGAAAAAATGGCAACACACAATAATCAAAAAAAGAAGCTTTGTTATAGAGCCGATTTGAGCAAACAATTTGTAGGTGCAGCAATTCCTCTTTAAAAATTGTCTTGAATCCTACATGCATTTCTGCTACATTCAGTCATTATTTTCCTTTATCAGAACTGACTTATTTCAGTTTTCCATGGGATCTTCACAGAAATATAACCATAACCAAATAAGCAGTTCCATCACAAATTTAATTACTTGCCCCAGGTATAACTCAATGAAAATCCAAAGTTTTCCTTTTCAAAGAGAGTAAACTACATGAAGAGTAAACAGAGTAAACATACATGAAAATGACAGTGGAATGGGGTGCCCTATCACTGAAAGTGTTCAAGGTCAGGTTGGAAGTGGCTTTGAGCAACCTGACCTAATGAAAGATGTTCCTGCCCATGGGGGTGGCAGGGATGATCATCTTTAAACATCCTTTCCAACTCAAACCACTCTATTATTCTATGCAAAAAAAAAAAAAGAGAGCATTTTTAAAAGAATTGGAGCTCCACAGAAGTTAACCAGGCTTTTAAAAATGGTGTTTCAACACATTTTAAGATTTTTTTTTAAATCCAAACCTGCTGTATTTTACGTTTTTAATTGCCAGAAGAAATCAAATCACAGGGGAAAAAGACATGGGAGTAGGATGCACTTTCACTTATATTGACCTGCTCTTGTCTTAACAGAGCCTTGTCAGAGTTTATAATCAGTGTCACGAAAGGATAGTTCAGGTGAATCCTGTCCTGATCTACATCCATTCTGGAACCTCTGCTCTGTTTTCAGTGTTTTGAAGAAAATTAAGACACATTGTTCATGTTATCGAAAGAAAATGCCAGGTATTTTTCACTATCTCACATGGCCAATTAAATCTAAGAGGACACTAAGCCTCTCACACTATAGAAGGAATAACCGTGTTTTATATGGAAATTAACAGAAAAGCAGAAGGGAGATGATTGAAATAGACTGGAAAATTAATTTTTAAAAAAGTAAACTCTGGGCTACATATCAAGTATAGAGTCTGTATCAGGTGGATACAACAGCAGCTTCCTTTTCTCAAAGTATGTAGCCTATCTGACATGTAATAATATTTACAGAAATGAAGGGTTCCATGTAAATTTGGCTCCTGTCTGGAGATACACACATATTTCACTATTGATTTAAAAAAAAAATCATTACTTGCAACCAAAATGTAAGAAAACCAACTATATTGAACTTGCATAGTTCACGTAAGAGTAATGAGATGTTAAGAAATTTAAACCATGCTCCTAACACAGCTTAGCACAGTATTTGAATGAACATGTTATGAGTAAAATTTCATAAAATCAAAAAGTCAATAGGTTTATAAAAATCAAGCACAAAGCCTTATTTGAAAACAGCTGATGGTAAAAAAGAAAACTGATTTGACAAGTAAATGTCACTATGGAGGAATATTAGAATAAAAACCTAGAAAAATGTATTTGGATACCAGATTTTTTAATTATTTCACTATAGATATATTGGTCTGGAGATATCTTAATCATGTTTAATTTCTCGTTGTAGAAATGCCATTCTTCAATCTTCCTTAACAGATATTCTCACCCCAAAAGGGAGATTGTCTGTTTAAACTAAGTTAGGGCATTCTTTTATGGCCCCATTTCCCATTAAAAAAATTCCAAACCCTCTATAAAGCATTCAAACACCAGCAAATTCCTGAATCTATATTCCTTTAACTGATCTTTTCAATTTATGGCAACTATGATTACACATTTGATTATAAGAACATGCATAATTTTTCTGTGGGATCTTTGCCTTCACCAGTACATCAGACAGACTAAATCATCTTCTTTTCACTAAGAGGGTCAATTACAACCACAAGCAGAACTGAAAGGCAAAGTCCTGCTGAGTATCAGATTTCTGAGGTAGACTTTGGTGAGCACAAATGGTATCTTCAGCTAAAATATCTGCATGACTCAAAAAAAGGTGTAAGTGTAGTGAGACCTTTACAGTGTTATATTTTACTAAATGTGAGGAATTAACACATAAATAGGAGGGGCACATTTCAAATATCACAGTACATCTGATTTTGATTACTGGTTGAAAACATACCTACAGAATTCAATCTCAATCAGACATGAGACTTTGAATATGACGAAATAAGAAACAGACTTGTTTATTTCTGTGTTCAAAAATAAGAGTCCCCTTCTCTAAGCTTGTTTCAGTGGAAACATCCAGTGGCTGTTTTTAGCAGGAAGCTTCGTACAGGAATAAACAACTGAAAACAATATCAAAAATAATGCTCAACGTCTGAGGTGACAAAACTACCCCTACTTATAACGAAATTGTGTGATATGAAAGATGAAACACTTGAAAGCATTGTTTCAAAAGACAGGGCAGCTCTTTTTTCCCTGTTCTGAAGGAGCATTTCCTTTCCCTGGCCCCTGTTGTAGCAGGTCACTTTCAGCTTTCTGAATTCACCAGGGTATCCAGAAGTTGGACACGCAAATAGCAGCATCCAGTTAGTAACATTCTCAGTGGGGTCAAACCCCACTGTAAATCAGCTTTGTCTAGGACTGTCAGTTTTCTGGGTAAGAAACTATTATCGAATGGTGAACCACACACATGTTTAAAATCATTAAACAATGTTTTGTGAAGCTAAACCACCTAGGTCTCCTTAGAAATGAAAGATACTTCTAAACATGTAGGTTATGAGCCAAGTCAACAGAAGCTGGAGAGGAGCAAATTAAAGAAGTCATGTGTTGCATTTCTGTGTTATCTGAATAATTTCACCGCTTAAAAAGCTGCTTATCTTGGTAAAGCTATTTTGTAGCCACTATCTCAATAAAAAATGAGGTTAACATGTTACAAACAGCATATATAAGGCAGAAGATTGTTGTACATTGGATGTGAGATGGCAAACAACTAAGAAGAAATACAGTTGGTGTTGGTCCCTATGAGAGTGGGATGTAATAAGCTGTTTTTTGGAAAAAAACAGAACTGTGAGGATCAAAGAGTGTATCTAGGGAAGCTGTTTGTTCTGACAATTATGCAATGTGTTGAAAAGGTGTATATTCTGTTCCAATTACAGAAGTGACCCAGTAACTCCAATGCTTTGGGACTACTTAGTTAGCACCCTATTATTTCACCTATCTGGCTAATCAAAAATAGGCTGACAAATTCCTACAAGAGCTTCTAATATGAAATGAGGGGTAAAGCTATAGGGGAACTGAAATTCCATAGAATTTAACAAACAAACAAACAAACAATGTAAAGCTGCAGTGGTGTGAATGATTATACACTCCTAACTTATTGATGCAGCACAAACTTTCAGTCCACATTCCGCACGGACATTCACTCTGGTATGTGAATTTAATTTTAAGTGAAAGGTGCTGAATTGAAATGTCTGGGTTGCTAAATCAAAATGTGTACAGCACAGCACTGGCAGTACCTGCCTCTTCATATGGTCCTGCCAATACATTGCAACTTTGACCTCACAAAAATATCTTGAAAGCACTTTTTATGGGCTGGGAGAGAAAAAACTCCAAACCCTTCTTGCCCCAGCTGTAGGTGCTAACCAGCTATATTATAGCTCAAGATTTCTGACCTGTGAAGAAGCAGAAGCTTCATTGCTTCAATGCACCTAACAATGAATTGTACAAGGGCAGAAAAGGAGAGGAGGACAGAGACCTGATCAATATAAATTACATGCAAAAGTCTAATATAAGGAGCAGGAGGAAAGGCCAATTGAAGTAAAAAACAACCACAAGACAGACTGCTGGAGAACACAGCAAATGGGGGTCAGCCTTCCTTGACCTACCAACTATAAACCACAAATTTTAATAGAGCCAGGAGTAATTTCCAGGCTGGAGATGGCAATGTGGGCTGAGGGGTCCTATTAGGTCCACTGCACAGTTTCATTATGGGATGGCTCTGCAGGCTCCCTTTCCTTCATAGGTTGGAGGCTGCACCACCACTATTGACGACCTGTGTACAAGCACTGGTCTGCTGCTGCTCCCAAGGTGGACCTACGTGTAAGCTGCCCTCAGCCTAGAGAGGCTTCAATGCTCCCACTGAACGTCAGGTGACAGGAACAACACAGGTAATCACTAGTAAGGAGAAGGTCAGATCAGTACAAGTGTCAGGAGAACATTTGTATTAATGTGTTGTTTGTACTCTTATTTTTCTAGAAACATTTGCACCTAAACTAAGCATCAAAGCCATGATCCTTCATCACAAAATTGTTTTTAAACTTACACTCAGGAAGCTGTGAGTTGCAACTGCAACATTTGTATTATAACAAGAGTTTTCTCATATTTCAAACATATTTAGAACTTCAGAATCTCTTGTAGCATATTAATATAAAACAAGGTTTTCAAGCAGAAGATAGCTGTCAAAGATCAAAGGAGGCTGTTATTGCTAGAAACAAAAGCTTAGTTTGCCAGTTATCCTCAAAAAGCTTTCTAGTGAAATAAATTTCAGTTTGATTATTTAGTAGTGTAACAAAACACAGCATGACTGTATTTGAACAATCATCTCTGATAGTTACTGCCATCCTGACAGCAGCTACTAATTTAAAATAATTACACAGAACTCACCAGGAGCTTTTGCTAGGAACTGCTTTTTTGAAAGCTTTGCTCAGAACTGTAGGTCCCTTAGAACTATTAATTGAAAAAGAGCAAAAAAATCATTTTGTTTAGAGAAAGTCCCTGTTCATTTACATCTCCATAAAATACAAGCTAATGAGATGTTTTATACTCTTAACATAATTTCAACAGCTCTTAAAATAATTTCAGTTGTAGGGACTGAAAATCTCTGAATGTGGCACAGACAAAATGGTATTACCTAACTCTTGTTAATCCCCTTCTGGCAGTTGAACTCTGATTATTTCATAGTCCAGCTTCCATGCACTGAGCTGGGACATCTTCAACTAGACCATGTTGCTTAGAGCCCCATCCTATCTGTCCTTAAATCTTGTCAGGGATGGGATATCTGCACTCTCTCTGGACAACCTGTGCCAGTGTTTCTACCCTTTTTCAAAAATGGGTGCAATGTTTCCCTTTTTACCGTCACTGGTTACTCCATCAGACTGCCATGACTTCTCAAATATCATGGAGAGTGGCTTGGCAACTACACCAGCCAATTCCCTCAGGACTCTGGGATGCACCTTGCAAGGTCCTATAGACTTATGTATGTTCAGATTACTCAGGTGATCACAAACCTGATCTCCTACTGTGGGAGGAACTTCGCTCTCTCCAGTCCCTGCCTTGAGGTCCATCAATTTGAGAGGTTGGGAAGAGAGATTGACAGTGAAGACTGAGGTAAAATGTTGTTGAGTACCTCAGCCTTTTCTTCTCATCTTTTGAGACCAGTCTACCAGTCGTGTTCATCACATGGACTAGGCTTTTCTTGACCTTTCTTTTCTGGCTAAAATACCTAGAGACGTTCTTATTTTTCTTTGCATTCCCTTGCCGATGTCATCTCCAAGTTTGCCTTGGCCTTCCTGATCCCATCGCTACTCAACTGGGCAATGTCCCTATACTCCTTCCAGGATACTTGTTCCTACTTTCAGTGCCTCTGTATTTCCCTGTTGCCCTTTGACCAGCATGTCTTCACTCATTCATGCTGTTCTCTTGCCTTTCCTTCCTGACTTTTTACACATTTTATTTAATTTAAAAATAAAAATTAACTTTAAAAATTCAAGTTAAGCAATCTAGGATAATTTGTGAGAATTCTAATATGGAAGGAAGTTATCCGAGAGAAGGGCATTCTTAAGGAGAGCAGCTCAGTGAGACACAGGCATGCTGCATTTCATAAGGAATGTCATCACTGTAGGAAGTGAAATCCCATTACTAAAACAATTTCCTTTTTGTTTTGCATTTTAGAAGACACTGCAACACTGACTGGCTGCTTATCAGGGAATACATTCAGCACTTTTTAAAAGGGGGGCAAATCTCATTGACATGCTTGAAGTAGCCAGTGACTGTGTTTGAGATTTAAGGACTGTGCAACCATCAATCAGCTGTCTGTTTGATGCTTTGTCCCCACAGAGCATACCTTGACTTCTCCATTTTTGTGGCAAAGAACAACCAAGCAAATTTTGCACACACTCATGATATTTACTATTTATGAGTAACATTCACACATGACTCAAGAACAAGAAAATATTGTATTTGGTGCTTAAAAATATACATACAAAGAAAAGGTCTGAGACTGGGACCGTCTGAGTGATATTTGACAAAAACTTATTTGGGGCAGGATGTGTGTCTTCATCTAAGTATATTACAGGGGATGGGGAGAAAAAATTAAGACAATTTCTACTATTTATATACTGGTAGCTGTTTATATATTATCACCGGTATTCTTGTTTATATCTGGCAAACATTAAAACAACTGTGCATATGCTAGGATTTTGGGAGCATTGGCCACTTTGGTAACACTAGTGCTTTTTTACTATCATTTTAAGTAAACTTGGGCATTTAAAAAAGAGATGAATAAACTGATTTTGTTAATATTTTCCTCAGTTACTCTACTTTCGTTTTTTAATAAAATATTATCTTCATTTTCACTTTTACTGCAGAAACATGCAACAAGCCCTAAGAAACACTCACCAGAGAACATCTGATTAAGCAAATTAAATGCACTTCACAAGGGATTCTCAAAATGCAATACTTTCAGATTTCAAATGGATTGTAGATCTACTATGTAATACCCAATTGTTCTGTGACTTCTTTTTCTCTTCCTTTCAACAATGAGATGTAAAACAAGTTATTTTGAACAAGAGGGGAATAAAAGACTTACAAGCTTTTTTAATATAAAACTTTGACCTGTTGACTTTGTATAGGTACAAAATAAAGAAAATATTTCCAACAGAATTTTGAAAGACTGTTTCTTTTTACAGAGCTAAAACATTCACTTATTAGTCTGTTAGAGCACCTCACCTGGTTTGTTGAAGAAAAACTTCCAAGCCATAACTATCCTTGTATACACCTCCCATGTATATACACTCCTACTGACTCTATACTCAATAGAAAGCCAGTTTATTCTTCAAACACTAAACTGCAGAAGACTCTTCTCCCCATTCTTCACTTCAAGAAATTTTAAATCAAGGGAAGTCCAGTTAAGTTCTGGCTTGTCTTCCCTTTCCATGGTTTTCTGTTTTTCCTTCAGTGTCTAATGAACCAAGAAAATAAGACAGAGGAGACGGAAAGGAGGAGGAAAAAATATAGAAGTTCCTTGCACTTGTCTAACCAAATACATCATCAAGTTTCAGTATCTTTGTTTTCTCCAGTGACTCATAGAAATGTTAATTCCATTGATAGAAAGGATCAAAGTTTTTTTTGAGCATTAAAATAGGATTTGAAAACCAGAGGACATTCCCCCTAGAGTATTACAGTTTTGTGAAAGATCAAAATGCAGGGTGTCTTTATTCCACAACATTTTGTTTAACTTGTATATCTAGTAATCAAAAATACATATTTCTGGATTCTTGGAAATCAGAACAGCAAACAGTGGCAGAAATTAAATTTAGACTGTTTGTAGTTCATACAGTATAAAGAAGTTTTGAAAAATTCACTCCACTGCTCAGGGGAAAAAAAAGTTTAAGTGTGTCAGATATAGATTTCTTCTAGAATCAACAGCTCCTTACTGAGTCCAAGCTCACTGGCAGATACAGACACTTAACATGATGAAGACAACATATTCCATAGCTTTCTTTACATTTTTGCTTCCCAGACTCTTTATCTATGCTTTGAAAGAATGAATATGCCTCTAGTCAAAATCACATAATTGAAAAATACATGTTATCACAAAGATAGCATTTTGTGAGATCATTTGTATAAAAAGAAAGATTCTACTCCTAGTTTCATCTTAAAAAGCTTCTGAAAATAGTAAGAAAGGTTGGTGTGTACTTGCACACAAAAAGATCCTTCAATAATCCAGATGAAGGCATGATTAGTATATTCAAGATTAGCTTTGAAAGACAGGATTCTGATGAGACTTAACTGGACAGCAAAAGGACATCAAATGAAGTGAAAAGCTGATAAATATAAAGCAATGCAGATATGACAGTAAAAAAAATCAGTTACTTTTCCTAAAGTAAGCATATGAAAGCTTAATGTAGGAAACTTAAAACCACAGCATCATCCCAGGCACCTCATTCTATCTGCTTAATGAGTAGAAATTGAAACCAAAAAAAAAAAAA